>MU400506.1:655416-1136855 GCA_022578965.1 Xylaria sp. FL1777
TTTTTCATTCTCACTGATTAATTCATTTTTCTTTCATTTTCTATTTGGATTTAATTTATTATTATACATATAAATCACTCCCACCACCCAACCCCCCCCCCCCCCCCCCTAAAACAGATTACCTATGTAGCACTGGTTAGGCCGGTATGTGGATTGCCAGGCATGAGATGGGCTTGGGAGCCGAGAGATGCATGTCGAATTAACACAAGAATATCGTGGTGCCACGGTTAGCTGACGAGCGGCGTAGCGGAACGAGAAAGGAACACCTCCCTGTGTAGAGGCGACGATGACGCTATTCACTACAGGCTCGCAGAGGTATTACATGTACGCTATCGTCATCAATTGCGGTGTAAATTGTATACTACATGTAGACTGAATGACTATGCAGGACTGCAGGGAAGCCATGTTCACAGTTCAAGTTTTTTCCCCATGTTTTACTCAAATAAAATGCATTAATCAGTTAGTTACATCAGTGGCGGCAGCAATAGGTAGACCAAGCTCCAAGAATAACGAAGTCTCCATGGACTATCTTCATTAGGATGCTTGGTAGACTCTTGGCAGGAGAGCGTCGCGTCACTTGGCTAAGAAGCTTGAATCAGGTTCGCGTCGGGCTCCCGAAAAACCTGTCCTCTTTCGGGCGGTGATCTTCTGCGTCATCATTGTGTGTATTATTTCATGTTGTTGCATAATGTTCTACTATCACGGTATTGTAAGTTGAAGCATACATATGTATGTAAGATGCTGATCTCACCGGTTGACCTTGATTTGGCGATGTTACACTGCGCAGTGGCTTCAATATTATTTGCCCATTTTGAATGCCTGGCTTGCAAGTACCGAGCGAGGTCTATCCAATGAGGAATTAGGAGGCCTCCTTTGCTCTTCAATATTGTTAGTGCTGCAATGTCTATAGTAGTATAGTGCCATTCCCCACATGCATGTAGCTAAGTACTTACCTCCACTAGGCTATACGTAAGACGTTAGGTATCTACTACCTACCTAGTCCCCTGTATATACCCTTCTTTCTGCCCTTTCCCACGCTCTACCCGCAAGGACAAGTATAATTACCATGCGGTACCCAGTACAGCTCCCCTAAGTATGTAGCACTTGCGATTTCTAAGTATCATTGGTACATTACGTGGTAGTGTAGACTACCAAAATGAAGGACCCCATCGTCCGTCCGTGCAATCCTCCTAACGGCCCCAATAAGAGAGCTTCCTGTATACTTAAAAGTTAACAGCATCCTTGATGCGCAGCCCAACAATTAGCACTCCAAGAGGTAAGTAAGTACAGTACAGCCCAGCCGACAGGTCAGTTCAGGCCGATTGGTGAGGGCGAAAGGGCCTCGCACGTAGGTATAATGCATGTCATGTTATATGTAGGTGTCTCGATCGTGTCATATTGTGATCCTCAGGCTATGGATGTAGTGTCCCTACGTATCATATATTCCCGCTCGGGTTGCTCTGCTCCCGTTTCAACCCTTCTCCTACTTCGTACACCGTGGTCTTCAAATACCTAGCCGTCTAGGCATCCACTGTTTGCTATTTACGAGTGCCGTTTGCGATTTTCCACTTGTCGTCAGCACTGCCCAAAACTAGGTGTCTAATACCTACTGCGTAGACCAAGCCTCATATTACGACTCGGACAGCCGCCAATATCCACCTTTTTATCCCTCCCTTGCCAACAACCTCCAGAAGGGAGACAACGAGGCCTAATCATTTCTCTTCGCTGCCTTCTAGACCATATTCCCTCACGTCTTTCCGTTTGTACCAGGTCTACTGCGCCTCTCTCTCGGCGACTCGCTCTGCCTCCTCCGATTCAAGGGCGCTTGCTTGCGTGTTGCAACGAGTCCGAATCCGACGCGAAAGGGTACCTTGATAATCGATATTAAAGAGTACGCAGCATCATCTGTCCTGGGGGTGAGTCTGGCATCTCCTCTCTTCGCAAAACCCATACCAATCCAGCATCAGTCATATTTACCTGCAATCACGACAATTATCTCATCGGATAGACAAACCATTTTGCGCTCCGAGAAGTAATACCAAGGGAAACCTGCAGCAAAGCACAGCACCGACAGCCACGTACCTTCTTCTTACCTAGTAAATTGCGGCCCCACCTACAGCTGGCTTGCAGCAGACACACCATCCCTTTAGGTACCTCCCTCCTGGCAAACAACAAGAGCAACAACAACTTTCTGGCCCCCAAGGTCTGCCTCTCTCTTTCTCAGATTCCAGCACACAACGACCTGTTATAGTCTTGATCGATTGAAAGACACAAAGGGTAACTACCATATCCGGCAATATGTCGTCATGAGTATGGGGAAGTGGCGCTAATCATATCGCAGATATCCGGCAGATTCTAAGATGTCGCGGCGCGAAGACAACCCTCGTAAGTCATCTCACGATACCTACCCTCCCTTACCATCCAACTGCCTACTGCGTGCATATGCAGCTTTCCAGGCTTCGAGTCCCACCCGGGCTGCATTACTCGCATTACTCGTATTACTACTGCACAATTCCCCGTCATTTTATACCTGCTACTGAATTTCATACCTACTTTGTCCCTGCTCAATGGCAAAGGCCCCTTTTAATCGAGCTCCACTTGAATCCCCCAAGCAATCTCAACTTCAAGTGCTGCATAATTGAGATGTTGCATTCATCCGAGTCGGAAGCCAGCGGCCCATTGATTGCACGTCACCATGTTTCCTCCGCCCTGATCCTGATCACACTCCTCCTCCATTCATCGTCGCCTTCATTCATTTCGGACACGGTTGCCCATCTCTACCCATTCCAGCGCCTTCGCGCGCGCTTCTCTTATCACCTTTTCATGTTCCCCACACTCCACATCCAAGCCACGTTGTAGGGTCACTATTATTTGCATTTGTCTTTTCGTGTTGCGCCGATTGGAACCACGACATGCTTGTTCTCAAGGCGCCGCTGTCATCATTCTCTTTGCGCCAATTCCCAAAAATCCTCTCAACCCTCCCGAACCAATAGCACCATCAGACTAGCTGCACTCTGACGCCGTCGCTGCACCCGCACATAAGACCTTGTTCTATTTGACGGATTCGCATATTCGTCCACACCTCTTCCACTCATTTTTTTTTTCATTTTACCTCCAGAGAGGTGTTGCATGACACTGCATATCATCTACTAACAACATGGACTCAGTCAATCTCTTGAAGATCTCGTCCAAGGCAAGACGCGTTGGAAGAACTACTAAGGGCCTTAAACATGGTTGGCTAAATCCCTTCAGTCATATTGACTACCAGGAGCCAGTCCGGGCCAACACATATCACGCTGCCGAGAGGGGTGAAGCACTAGGCACTACTAGTAATGACACATCTGCGCCGCTTCACCATGCCAGTACAGCGCCGGATGTTCTTGAAACGCCAGTTCAACAAACGCATACAAATGAAGAGGGTGAGCGTACGACACAGGGCGATGAAATCTACGACTCACAGGCAACTACTGCTGCCAGCCCGGTTTCTATACATGACAACCAAGGTGCTCGACACCGGCGGAAGATTTTGGGCGTTCCAATTGGGAGTTCCCATTCTGACGACACGGGCGCACTAGAAGAGAAGGAAGAGTCTAAGAGCCCAAAGGGCCATTTTACGTTCAAGAATCAGATCCAGCGGACGCTCCTCAGCAGCCCTATCAATATTTTATTGCTTGCTGCTCCGGCTGGTATCGTTCTCTGGGCTCTCAAGATCCCCGGTCCTGCTGTGTTTATCGTCAACTTTATCGCCATCATCCCTCTCGCTACCTTGCTCAGCGACGCGACAGAACAAGTTGCGCTTCGAACAGGCGATACTGTAGGCGGGTTAATCAATGCGACGTTCGGTAATGCTGTCGAGCTTATTGTCGCCATCATAGCCCTTGTAGAAAACCAGGTTACAGTCGTACAGACATCACTTGTCGGAAGTGTCCTATCCAACTTGCTTCTCGTTTTAGGCTTCTGTTTCGTCGCTGGAGGTTTCAATCGCTCAGAGCAGTTTTTCAACACGACCGTCGCGCAAACAGCTGCCAGCCTACTCGCATTGTCGGTCGCCAGTCTAATCGTACCAACTATATTCTCTCACACGCCGGATTTCTACACCAATGACGCGGTCACTTCACTACCATCGTATGCGGTACCCCAATTATCCCATGGTGTCGCCGTCATCCTTCTCCTGATTTACTTCTTCTTTCTATTTTTCCAGCTTAAAACGCACAGCGCAATGTTCAATGAGCAAAGTCAGAAAGTCCCCAAGAAGGACATCTTTAAGAGACAGGCTCTACCCGAAAATGCAATCGCTTCAGGCTTTGCACGCGCGGGGGCTGTTGGGGTTGCTGCCACCAATGTGCGAGATGAGAATGGGGAACCGAGTAGTGAGATGATGCAAGTTCCTAGTCCAGAGGAGGACGACGACGACGAAGCCGAGGAGCCAAGATTACATCTATTTGTCGCTCTAGCCAGTCTCACTATATCCACGGTCATCATTGCTCTCTGCGCCGAAGGTTTAGTCAGTGGTATCGAGCCTATCTCGTCGGTCGTTAGCGAGGAGTTCATCGGTCTTATCCTTGTCCCCATTGTCGGGAACGCGTGCGAACATGCGACTGCCGTCACAGTTGCTATGAAGGACAAGATGGATTTAGCGATAGGCGTGGCTATCGGATCTTCTATGCAGGTTGCGCTATTCTTAATTCCCCTGCTTGTTATCATCGGCTGGGGCATTGGAAATAACGAGATGACCCTCGCCTTCGACACATTCCAAGTCGTCACTCTTTTTGTTGCAGTTCTCCTCGTCAATTATCTGATTGGCGATGGAAAGAGTCACTGGCTGGAAGGTGTCCAATTGATCGCTCTATATGTGATCATCGCCGTTTGTGCATTCTGTGAGTCCACTACACGAAAGAAAAACAATCTGAAGAGTTTTTTGGCTAATATGAGATAGACTACCCGAACGGGACTGGTATTGCTACCAGTTAGGCTGCTACTAGGTTAAGAATGTAGTAGTCAGCCTCATGAATACCGCGACTCATCTACTTCCAACGAGCCACTTATGCCTTTAATTTTGCTTCTTATTATGTATCAATTCTATGGTACATTGTACAAACCAATGGCACTAGAATTCCTTGTTAATGCAAGCAGCTACTTACGCCTGCTAGATTCTCCCTGGATACCACAATTTGCGATGTACTATTATCTCTCCAAATAAGAGGGGCTCTCACTCTTCCGAATTAGAGGAGCCTACTAACGGACGCCCTAAAGGATACGGAGTCAAGGCGTCTAGGTGTTTTCTCTATCATTTCATTGTCATGAATTTCCAGTCATGCGCTGGAGCAAACCAAGATCAAACAAAAAGCGGCCACCCGCGTTATTTTCCTTTATTTTCTTTTTATTTTATTTTTTGCGTTGATGCTATCATGTAGACTTATTCCGTTGCTCTGCCTCATGCTAGCCTAACAGGCATCTTCACGGAATAACGTCAAAGTTTTACCTTCAAGATACCCCAGTTTCCGTGGCAACTTTTACGTTTGAGAAATATGGTCCTTACTGCGGTGTGATACGGGCATAACCTATTCTAGATTAAAAACGTTAAATAAGAAAAGGAAAAGTGCGATAAGGACAGAGAGGGATATCAAGATTGCGCTCTGTAAAGTTATTGGTGGTAATTTGGCAACCAATCAGTTACATCTCGATTTCGCCTCTTTCCTTGTGCTAGTTGTCTTTTGAGAGAAAATCATTGGGTACGAACGGCTAGAGCTAATGGTGCCTTGTTTTAACGTGGTGACACGTGGGACACAATCAATGATAGAGCAAATATTCAAAAGCCCAATCTCGAGTCCTAATCCTAGTTTTCTCTGCTGTACAATGCATGACGTCTTCACGCCTCACTTCTGACCCAATCCAAGGGATTGGGTGCAGATTGATCCAAAGGCCGAGACCATTGTGATTTAGGCCGCTTAGGCTTCAAGTTGGTTATACTTGCAACACTTATTAATACCTAACCGAACCCAACCTAGTGAGTTAGCAAGAACAGTATATCCGTTGTGTCTGTTACAGTAGCGATATAGGATATATATCTCAGAGTAATATGAAACGGATTGGAGGTTCTTTCAATGCTTGGCTTTTCCCTTTGTTTGTTGCTGCTTCTTTGACTGCATCAGTAGAGCATGCGCCTCAGCAAACAAATAGATTCTTGTAATTTGCGGGAAACGTGAGATTTGAGTGGCGGTGAGAATTGTGTCACTCGTCTTAAACAAGATGGTTGAAAAATTCCGCAAAGGCATTTCGCTGAATATTACACTACAGCGCCACTTAACAGCAGCATACGACAAAATTGTTGATGCTGTGTTACTTTATATGACACTCTAGTTGGGTATATAAAGCTTTCATGACACGATAATGTCACCTCGGCGCTGAGGCCGGAAGAGAGTATAAAGTAGAACTTATTGTGATAGCTACCGCTATTGTAATAACCAAGTGCCGTAAGAGGAGCCTGACAACCTAACTCCTTTAAGAATGGGGAGAAGAAACAGTATATTACGATGTGACGTAGGAAAGCCTGCCATCGCTGTGGGTAGAAAGCCGGGATGTTGTTGTGCGGAAGGTCGTACGCGTTGAATACATACTGTGGATTATAGGTCTTTGTGTTCAATATAGACTGTCTCGGTGAGGGTATTCAGCTCTCGTCTATATGAGACATATTGACGGCTTTCATAGAGGCCGAAGGCCGTTGATATTATCGTAAACTTAGTAATGTCTCCGAGCCGTTGTCATAGATTTTACGGTTCTACCATGCAAGTGATATCTTCGCGCTGAAACCAACAACACGAAGAACCCTAGCCCAGGTTAGTAGCGGGTCTGCGATTGAAGAAAATATTCAAATTGCTAATAGATATCTACGCACCTACCAATTTCAGTATCTATCAATGTCCGAGACACCGGAGCCGAAGCCGAAGCCGAAGCCAGCCTCCATATAAGGTAGGTATATAAAATATAGATTTCAGCTGCAACTCGGGACAGGACGAGTCGGATGCGACGAATACGGAGTGGAGTCAATCTAACCTTTAGTGAGTCATCCGGCGAGCCGCTTCACTTATATCTATGATATATCGGTACTTCTTCCGATTCACATGGATGGCATTTACTTCGTTGGTGTCAATACAATCTCATCTTAGCCATATTACATTTCACTACTATAATATATGTATTTGACGGTCGTGACTAGACTTTAGTCGAGGACAGGCTCAAGGACCTCGGAAGAGGAGCTAGTATGTTATACGTTTTCCTACTTGTTGACTCACGGTTCTTTTCATTTTCATTGCAAGTGCATTGAGGCAAGATAGGATTGATTGATATACATATGGCGATCGCTGCTCTATATATTTTTCTATATTTATCTCGCACCCTCGTGGACTTTCATACACTTGTGTATAAGTCTACATACACTAGCACTTAGCTTGGAGAAAAGCCGAGACAACATCTATTCCTTCTTGTCACCAGCCTCGACCAACTTCTCACGTGGCACTGCAGGAGTTTCCTCATCACTGACGTCAGAGTCACGCTTCATGTCGGTGAAATCAGTGTTCAAGATGAATTCCTCGTCATCAAGGTGATGGAACAAGAACCAGAAGATAACAGTCAGGACACCACCAGCAATGGTAGGGCCGAAGAAGACCCAGACGAGGTTGGGGTCCTTGATGGCAGGAGCGGCAGCCAGGCCAAGAATAGCGGCAATAGCGCTGTTGAACAGATTCAGGGATGCCACAAGACCCTTCATGTTCTTGGGCGCCATGGCATAGGCGATACCGTACAAACTGACGTTGACGAAAACCTCCGAGACGGCACCAATAATGACGGGAATAGCATAGTAACCATATGAGATGGGAGACAGCGCTGGCTCGCCTGGCGCGACAATCTCTGTACATGTCGAGGCGTTATACCCACAAGGCGAGGTCTGGTAAACATAGTATTGCAGGACACCATAACCTATTGATCCAATCGTGCCCAGCGCAAATCCGAAGGTGATACGAGAGATAGAACCCCATTTGATACCCTTCTTTCGCAAGAAAGGATAGACGATGTGGTTCATGATGGGGACCACTATGTGTTTTGGTTAGTCACGTTTTTCTCTTTTATCACACCATGCCCAAGTGGACGGGTTTCCTGGGAACAAAAAGAAGGAAATGGATACTTACAAACAACGATACTGACTGAGTTCAGGTTGTCGAACAAATCATTAGGCAGACCCCTTGTGTCCAAACCCGCAGACAAGGCGTTGGCGGCGGCTCCGAGACCGTAGTCGTTGACTTGCCAGATGGGAGCGAACAGGAAGATGGCACACGCCTGGAAGGTACGCTTTACGTCGTGGACAAACAAGTCATCATATTTATAGTCCTTGGTGCTACCAGCAGCTCGTCGGACACTAGGCTTGCCAATCTCCCAAAAGCCGGATCGACCGATCCTCTTTAGACCGCCATGAGCGAAGATGTCACCAAGAACCTTGAAGACGTTGCCCAAGTCTGAGCCTCCCGGGGGTTGTTTGATCAACCGCGGGTTCAGATACCACAGCAGGGGTGGCAACATCAAGTATAGGATAGTTGGGATGAGATAGGCGGCCCAGTAGCCGACAAGCTTGGCCAGATAAGTCGTGGGGATACCAAACACGGCGCCGACATTGATGAGGAGATAGAACCACAGCATGACACTGTTGATGGACTCCTCGGGGTCGACGATGACCTTCTCGCCGTTTTTATCCGTGATGATATGCGCCTTCTTGTGCGGGCTCTGGTCGATCAGCGTAGGGGAAATGTTGGGCTTGAATTGCGCCGCACCAATAGCGAGGAGATACAGGGAGAAGGCAAAGGGGCCAAAGGCATTGCCGGATTGAAGGACTGACGGAAGGGCAGAAATGATCATGATGATATGCGCGACACCGCAGATGGCGACACCCTGGCAAATCATCCTGAACCGACCGTATCGGGTATCGGCCAGCCAGCCGAAGAACACGGGGAGCGCATATGCCAGAAACTTGAACGACTCGGTGACGGCCGAGGCCACGGCGGGACCCTTGCCCAGCGCACCGGCGGTGAAGTCACTGCCCGGGTACGTCGCACCGGTTCCGGGGCCATTGGGAGGTAGGGGAAGAGGCGCACGGATGAAGTTCTTGTATACTTGGTTACAGCCGTAATACGAAGCGCGCTCGGCAAATTCAACAGCACACAGCCAGTAGGTGGTGGTGGGCATCTTTCCGGCGACACGGCGCATCGACGACTTCTCTTCTTCGGTAGGAAGAACAAGCCCCTGCCAAATCTCGTGGCCGTCCTCGTCGTAGGTTACCCTATCTACATTGTTCACATCATGTCCAAGAGCGGCCTTTTCATCTACCGAGGCTCTGACTGCGGTCACAGGGGCAGCGACAGTCGCGATGGTGGTTTGAGTGTCTGGCGATACCGAGTTAATACCTAGGCAAAGGTGAAGAGCAAGGGAGTTGGGTCAGGTGAGTTTCTTCTTACCCGCCATCGTGAAGACAATGCTATGTCTCAAGCCGAAAACCAAGACTAAGAGAGAGTCCTAGATTACCCAGTCGATGAGGATGCGACCTGCACTGAGAGGAGTCGGTAAGAGAACATGGGCGAGCGCAACACACGACGCTGCCGGTTATATACCCCTAATGCGCCTCATACCCTGGTAGGGTTGACGGCAGCATTGGCATTGGTATTGGCATCGGCACGCCTGCTGCACATCTAGGACAGAGCACTTATCGCTCGTGTGCGGCAGCAGGGCTCTTGATCGCCTTACTTACCTATGCATAGGGGTACGGCCATGCAACTGGCCACCACCCCGAAGCTGTGAGGGCATACCTACAGGAACGGGTAGTCGAACTAGGAGCTTATCAGTCGCCGAGAAGGGTTGGCACACGCCGTTCTGCCTACCCGGCCAATAGTTCGACGGTGGAGCGCGAGAGCGAGAGCACTTAGCTCCCAACGAGGATACAATTCCGTTATGGCGGCCTTTTCCCCAGCAACTCACGACCGTTGTATGGCCGCGACAAGCCAACAGCCAAGGTCTCGGCGCATACACCATACCTGATAGATCTGCCCTGGGCTCCTGGCATATCCTGCCCAATCACAGCGGGCAAATTCCTCAGCCAGATGCGACCTTTGTTGTCTTTCTAATATATAAAATTCGTACGTATACGCATATGTACTGTACTGTACTTACATCCCCAGACTCGGCTAGACGACGACGTAGTAGGTATCTGGACCACACATTGCACATTGCCCCAACCCAGACTCCTACTACTACATTACACTGCATCCCGCCGCCTGCAGCGCTCTTACGCCACCGTCTCTGCGACAATCTCCCGTACAATCTCCCGCACCCGGCCAAGACCAGACCAGACTTTACCCACCAATACGGCGGCCTTGGCGTTCTCGGCATCGTGGGCTCTGCTCCTTCAGCTTTCTGGGCAGAGGCAAGCGAGCTCGTTCGCGCGGCATGGCATCCTACCGCTTTAGGCAGGTGGTTTTGGCCGTGATAAGATAGCTGAGAGCGAGAAGGCTATTACAATTTACAGCCATCGTGGTTCATCCAGAACGCGACGAATTGCCAGTCAGTGTTGGGCGTCGCTCCAAAGAGCCAAGATCGCCTTGGCGGAGCTTGATAACGCCATCACGAGGTCGTTACAAGCAGGGCTGCGCGAGAATTCGCTGTCGGAGTATGTATCTGCCAAGACCATCCCCAAGAAACACCGTTCCGCGTACTATCTTTCTAGAAGTTCTCGCGTCCTTCCTTTCCCGTCCTAAACAGCAGTAGTGCAGACGAAAAAGCCGTGCCTTGCCGGCCGCCCAGACGAGGAACCGGTTCTTTTGTATTAATCGTCCCTCGATGTTCGCAATGGCAGACCCCAACGATCAATCTTCCTAGTGTAGGCCTTCATCTGACGCCTTCTAGATCCATGAGGGAGGGGTTGACAGTAAAACTACACTAATGTAGGTAGTATTCCTACCTAGGTAGTTGGTGCTGTCCTGTTGCTCACGTGGCGCTGTTACATGTTACACAGCTAACAACGCTCGTCTATTGTTTTTTCGAGAAGTTTTCCTTGCACAAGACGTGATTGCTTGGCTCAGAATCTAGACTTCCCCCCCCTTTGCTTGCTCTCGGACAGCGACTCTCTCTCGCCCATCCTAGACTGCCTCATGTACTGCAGTGTAGTCTAGTGCAGTGGCCAAGTCTACTGTTGGTGATGAGGCCATTGGATCGTGTATATCGCAAAACGATTGATCGCCTGGGGTGCCAAGGTCAACCATTCTGGGGTCGACGAGAGTTACATCCCTGAGCCTAGTGTAGACAAGCCTAGCATTGGCCCAATACGGATACCATGTAATCAACCATTCCATGGTAGGTTTGGGGACTGGCTTTTTTCTCTATCGGGCTTCATGTTGAGCATAGATATTATCACCTCTGACCTCCACTTGATGCTATACGATAGGTATCATAGAAGCTGGGGGAAGGGGGGACGTCCTACACTATACCAAGTACAGATGCGCTGGACCAGGTACACTTCTAATGTGGTCGCATCCTGCTTCGTTAAAGGCTACATACAGTACTAGACTGGCTACTGCGTATATAGTAATAACAAGGATAGGGTGGAGAGTCACAGAATACGGAAGATCTCAACCAAGGGTTCGTTCCACCTGACATCGATTCTGGTTCTTCGCCACTCTCTTCAGCCAATTGAGAATCTAGAGCTCCCTCAGTGTACGAGATATTCAAGACGCAAGTTCGACGTCGTCGGCCAACAACAAACCGTCACATGACTAGACTCGGCTAGAGTGACACCCGTTTCATCAACGACGGGCAAGATCTGTAACGTACCATAATAGACCACGTGCTAGTCTAGGTTGCAAAACATCGTTAGCATATCTATCAGCCAAGAAAGTTAATGCTATTGCCACTGGACTCTTCAAATACCTACCTGTAATCAGCTTTCGTCTATTTCGGCTAGTCTTCCGTTGCTTTTACGGCGTATGGAGTGCATATAACATCCACCTCCAAGTGAGTGGCAAGGTAGTATTCGGTGCTTATCTACCCAATGGCCCGGTACGCTTATGCTCGCGTTCTTCTCGCATCCTTCTCGGTGGGTTTTCGTATATGAAAAAGAATGCTCAAATACCCCCAAATTTCCAGAAGAGGTAGACAGCACGAAGGGGGTCTTGATCTTTTCTTTTTCCTTTGGATAATATATAGCATACGACCTCCTAATAGTAGGTCCACATCGAAAGTGAAGAAGAGAGTATGTCCAAACCACATACTCAACTCTAAAACGCCATGGGACACCAGACCACTTCGACAAGTCCTTCGAGTCCTTAGGTATAATACCCTGTCAGCATTGCCTATTTTGATATTACTTGTCTCCATCCGTTCACGTGGTACACGACGAGCACAGCATCGACCTCACAGCTGTCATTGTAACATTTTTCGCTTATGTTGTACCACCTCTAGTTTGATGTCAACAGAGATGCAATAATTTGCTCTAACAAGATAGTCAAAGTGCGGGAGTCGCTATGATTTAATTTACTTTACGTTTTGTATGAAGATATATTGAGGCACAGCCGTATCTTAGACGAAGCAGCTCACGTGCAGTCATGTCATGATGCGCATGATACGGTGGTATAAGCCCTATCGGCTTTACCGGGGCGAATTTTCTGGTCAGAATTCCGATAATGACTTTCAGAACGGCGGTCTTATCTAAGCATTGCTGGCTATGATAATTACCCCCCGAACAAACATTCATTTCTAGAAGAGGTGGCGTAACGCGAGCATGGCAAGAATATACCTACCTAGGTATTCAGCACCATTATTCAAAGATTGACGTACGCTACGCACAACCAGCGTTGTTCATTCAACATCAGTGTCAGAGGGTATTGTCCCGGAGTGAATAGATAGCCCTACGCAGTCACATAGTAGGTAGGTCAGGGGTCAGTAGTCATATTGGGTGCATATAAGTTGGTCAATTGGCCCCTAGGGTTTCACAATAGCAGTTGGTAATAGCCTATATATATAAACTAAGCCTACTATATAGATCCTAGGGGTCTATATGTGACTATATCACCTGAGAATAAGGCATAGTGTGACCGACAACTACAACCATCCTCCGCAGAAACATGGAATTAAGAAAGAGAGAGAGAGAGAAAGTGTTGTGACCTGCAACACCATACTATCAATCCTGTCACGAAATATGTATCATCGCATCTAGGAAATTCATACTCCTATGCAACCAACAGTACGAGAAGTGCTCTATGGCTTTACCTCAAAGATTTATCTTAGTAAAATTAGATAGACGTATATGGTCGTCCTACATTTTTTAATGATAAGTCGCCCCGAGCCACCGGATCGCCGTCCGACAAAGGATAAAAGGACATCGCGAACTAAGTTGTGGCAACTTGTCCTTTCGGTTCCTGCTCCTACGACTTTCTAAATTGAAGAATTTAGTAGGGAGACACCTTTAAGTCCGTATATGCAAATTACTAAGTTTATTGTAAATGTATTAGTTAACGTGCCAGTGTCTTGGTACGAGGGCCATCTTAACTCTGTGTTTAGTAAATCGAATAAATAGTAAATTTTTTATAGGATAATTTAGTAGAATCTACTTTCTTTTTTTGATCTACTCTCTATAACTAAGTAGTAAATGTACTCTGACTTTGTGTAGTTCGGATATAAATTTGACCAGGATTATGAATAATACCACATACGTGCTAACCGAGAAAATTATGGGGATACTTTCGTCTTTGTACGAATTGCGAGGGTGGTTGGACTTCAGACTAAGTTCACATAGGCGAAAGGGCTCTACAATGAGGTTTCAGAACCTTATTTCTCAGAGGCTACTTATCAGCTGGTGCGCATTGATGATAAGGACTCTACTCAATGTAATGATTATTGAGGAGCAAGTCCTTCCTCGCTTATGTCTGTCAGTATTGTGTACTGTCACACGCGCTGAACACCTGGACCGTACTACGCGCGTATCCAGATGTGAAGCTATTCACCCCTCGCTAATCTGAGACATATTGGCGGACCCCGGAGGTTAGGAAGCCCGAACCAAACTCAAGGACAGCCACCATGCTCGGCAACAGCCTTGATGGGAGGCATGGACTTTTGCAGCCATAACAGATTATTGTATTCAGAATAGAGAGTCAATAAATCAGTTCCAAGCCCTGACATCAGCCCTTGTTATATGTACACTATGTATTACTTAAAGAAGGCCGTGTTAAATTTACATTCTATGCCACCATTGTTAGTTGCGTAATAGAGATATGTGTTTCGAGTTGCTATATTAAACCGCCAGAATACCAAGGCCGGCCTCGTTAGGCCTATTGAGCTGGGTACTACTAGTCAACATGACTCTAACTGCAGATTAGCCGCCCGATTGGTATTTATGATGGATGAAGGCACACAACTAACAACAATGCAGGGTAAGCAAAAATATAGAAATAAATAGAAGATTGTACCTAGAATGAGCAGAGGGTTTCAAGCGTAAACAGGTATAGGCTGTGATGAAGCCGGCGTCACGCTCAGGGAACATATGCTTGGTGCGGTGCTCGTGTCTGTGTTCGTGTGAAACCGACGACACCGGAAATCGGCGTCACCAGAAACCAAGTGTATTGTAAAAGACACCAACAACAGAGAGCGGACCTTAGGACACAGAAAGCCAACTCTTTGATAGATAGAAAACGTCCGTACCTTTGAGTATCATAAGAGGCTGGTTGTTCTTACTGAAATGAAAGAGACAATCTTGATCATAAACTATAACTCCTATTTGAAGCCTTAATATATCATTATTTAATACACCGGATGTACGAAAAGGTTTCTATTGCATAGCCTATCCGTCTTCCCCGTTCAGGTATTCATTTTCAAGCCTAGTCTGCTACGGCAAACATGCCTTCCGACAAGCCTCGATTATACATTGCTTTATATCCTAGCGGCATTGTAAATGACGAGGAGCGCAAGTAAGCTAAATTGCTTCTTTAATCTTGATATATTCTAATGTAGCTAGATTCCACTGGGGCTTTTTGATCGGACCAAAAGTAGAAAAGGAAAAAAATGTGCCAGGGGGACGTTATCACGTTAAGAATTCCCCTCAAGGATGGACCTACATAGAAGATTCCTTAGAGAATGTCCGATACACCAACAATCTCTTGGCTCGCATAGTTGTTGCCAAAATCGAAGATGAGCAGCGTCTCATTTCTCTCTTTCGCCGACTTCCGGTCGTTCAGGGAGACCCAAACTGGAGATGTCGCACGTGGGTCGCTAGCGCCCTAGATGCTATTATGAGGGACGGAAAGTGTGTTGGTACTGCCGAGCTTGATTGGTATAAGATCGAGGCGTTGGGAAGACAGTATGTAAGAGCCAAGACTGAGGCTGGTCGTTATCAGCATGCCGTGGATATGTTGGAACCGAAGCCGACCTGGGATATGCTTGAAAACAAGGAAACCGTTGCTTGAAAGCTAGTAATCGGGAACGTTGCAGGAGAATAGTCGTTGACCCCTAGCATAACTGGATGTGTGAGGATGTTCTGAAATTATCTGTGCATTACGCGCCATTCCATAAGAGCTTATTCACCATTCACCCCACCATTTGTGGCGAACTATTTCCATTTTAAACTCCTCGGGCCGTGGTCGATCGAGGATCTTGTCGATCGTGCCCTGCCATTCCTTCCTTGTCACATTGCCACACAAGGCCGCCATATATTCCCAATAATGTGGATACCATCCGGAGAATTCCCAGTCGATGAGTCCAACCACCTTACCGTCACGAACCAGAACATTGAACGGATTTAGATCGCCGTGAGCAAATGTTGGTGGAGGCCAAGGCCCATCCTGTAATCTCATCATCTCTATGAGGTCATCCCAATCTTGATCCCTTTCCCGGTTTTCGATGTCTTCAGGTTTTAAGTCGTGTCTGAGCCAAAAGTGAAAATCCTGCATTGTTTTGAATGGACCGAAGCGTGGATTTCCACGAGGTATGCGGGAATCGTACAATGAGCCTCCAACGCAGCTTTCCACACCTGTACCCGGAGGAGGCTTTAGGGAGCGTAACTCTTGAAACATGGCTCTTAACTGTGCAAATACACCGTTTCGTGATTCTTCGGACATGGATCTCCATGCTTTGGGTAGTTGATCGCCTTGGATCCTCTCCATGACGATATACGCTCTGTTTTTGTGCAAAAAGGAGCAATACACCTCTGGGACAGGAAGACTGGTTTTTTCAGCCAGATATTTCATTGTTGCGCCTTCCGTCAGATGAATTCGACGCCCTGTTTTCACAATTTTGTGTTTCGAGATTGGAAAGCAAAGGCCATCTGGTGAATAGAAGTGGGCGGTTGTGTGTAATGCTAGTAGTGTCAAAGACCGGCGGAAGAAGGTGTTATTAATAGCGAGATGTTCGGTTCCGTCATGCTGAGTTTCTATGTTATATTCACGCGGAACGTATGGGGTGTCCATCGTGTCTGAGACGTCAAGGGATACGTAGGCGGCAGTAGAACCGTGGTTGGCGCGTGACGCTCGACGAATTGAGAGCGATGTCAATAGAGAAGTAGTTTCCCCCTCGAGGGACACAATAACGAGCTGTGCAGCGGAGATGTGAGGTGTGTTATTCCCAGTAAACGCCACGGATTTCGTATCTCTCAGAACCGCTGGCAGATAGAAAGAAGGGCAGGTATATTCTGCACGACCCCTAAAAGCGGGAGCTAGTGCTGGCCCCTACTAATAAGGGCCAGCGCCGGGGGACAAGAGTGGAGTCCCTACGGCAACGGTCCCAACGGAATGGCTCTACTTCGTACACCTACAAAAAACAATGGTTTGAGCGGGGTCACAACTAGGATTATACGGGGGTTCGACTAGGGATTAGCCATGAGTACCTAGAGGCTAACCAAAATTTGCAGGGGAATCAGGTCACTTTTTCAAAGGTATTTAGAAGAGCCTGCTAGGGCCCCCTGCGAAAACTTTAGCAGGATTCAGCAGAAAATGGGGCCAAGTATTGAGCTAACATTAAAAATCCCCGGAAGAGACCCTAGTGGTGAGCTTGCGCCCGCGAGGGTTCGAATCCCTTATCCGACATTCTTTTTCTTTTCTATTATTTTCTTCTTCTCCTCTCCTCCTTCCTTTCAGTTTCTCAGTAGATTTAATGTGTTTTTTTATGTACATTTTAATAAAATATTAAGCAGTTAGACAAGAATTTGATCATTTCCAGTAGCTATTTTTGGGTCATGTCCATGTTGAAAATGGTATCCATCAATTAACGTAGAGCCAAAGTAGGTCTTCAGTAAGTAGATTAATAGTATGTAGGTAATTGGTCGACCTCCTACTATTCATCTGAACATCAAGATAGGTTACCATGTTTTAACAAGATATATCACGGTGCCAGAGGTGTTCCAAGTAAATTGAAAAGCAAATTACTACAACTATCTAGACATAGTTCCGAACAGCCTAACCTAGCAACGTCCTCGTTAAGTGCATAGCTGCCGGCTCCCTTCGAGACGTCGAGATGCTCAGAAATCCTCCCCTCTGTTTGCACAGGTGAAAACCAACACAACACTTGTCACCACCTAGCAGCAGCCTATCCGGTGCCTTCCACAACAATTTCTTGATGACAATCTCTCAATGGTAGTTCCTTAAAGCAGTCCGTCAACCCTCTCTTTTACTATCTCAAATGCGGTTTCGGGATTCCTGCTTCAATCGGCGATATCGCAGACACCTGGAGGGTATTATTGTCAATTCGGGATTGGATCTGGCCCGATGATGATGTTCAGCTACCACAGTCTCGGATAATCATGATAACGCTGCTACGACGGCTCAGCGCCTCGACAATGTCTATGCCGCAAGAACCCAGCGGCAGCGATTCAGCTGATCTCCTTTCTATTAAAGTTAGCACAGCCCTCGGTCAATCCCTCATTAGTTCTGCAGTTGCGCACCTCTTCCCCAGCGCGTCTACAGGCACAATGTTTCCTCTACATTGCCACGCTAACCATGGATCACGCCCGAGGACTCGACGGAACCCCGCAGCCCGCCACCTGGGGTCTTTTTAACCTGGATATCTGGAGCTCAGCGCGAGATGGGGCCCTGGCTATCGAGTCCTCCAGATTACCGGTCTCGCTGTCCGGGGACCTAGGCAGAGGGCACTAGGTATCAATAGTATCCAATCCTCCGGCCTCGCAGCGGTCTCGCAGCGGTCTTATAGCGGTAGCTCTTTCTCTCTTGTTAACAGCCTCTCCAATAAACGAAGCAGACACGCTAGCAAGGAGTAGCAAGGATGACGAAGAGGACAAACGAAGTGGTCAGCATGTTCCGTTTATAAGGCATTTCGTTCCGATGTTGCTTTTTTCGCCGCTCGTTCTGCGTGAAGCTGTTCTTGTTCTTGGACACTTCATGACTTTGCCTGGTGTTTCCGAGATCTCTCTGACCTTTTTTCCGGGCTGCTTTAACTTGAGGATCTGCTCGATATGGGATGTTGCTAGTTGCAATGACCCTAAGGTAGTTAGTTAAAGTTTCAGTATTTTCGTTGTTTTCGGATTTGTAGAGAGCTAATAACAAGCAAGCTTTTAATGTAAAGTGAGCATCGTTCCCACCGGTATGCAAGTTGTTAAAAGGGCATTGAGTACGACAAAAAAGCTCGTTAAGAGAATATTCGCAATAGCCAAACGCTTCTTTTGCAACAAGAAAAGTATCAACAATATATATATTTGTTGAAAATTTATAGCCGAGAGCATGTAGCATTGCGAGTTCATTTTGGGCGCCATGGCTAATCATAATGATACAACGGGTTTGGTGTTGTGGTGTAATCGATTAAAGAGTTTCAAGAATATTAGCGGAATTAACAACTAAAGATTGTCCGAAAAGAAATTTCTTCGAAACTTTGTTAATGTATGGATAAGATCCCGAAACGTAGTTATACGTTGGAATAAGACCTTTAGATGGAGATGGAGATAGAGAGTCTTTTTGTAGGTCTCTCGTATCTAGTGTTGCAACGCCAACTTGGCATTCTTTACTTGTTGCAAATCCGCTTTTGATATTGTCCGTGTTTTCGAAAGCGATTGATAAAAGCAAAGATCGAGACTAAGGAGAAGGAGAAGGATCTGTTGATTTGGATAGGCCAAGAGCTTCGCGCAAGATTTGTAGGCTACATTTCGATACAGTCGGTCGGAAATCATCGAATTGGGCGTTAGCAGCCATAGGTGCTGTCGTTTTGGCGGCACTTCGATCCACAGTCAAATTCAGGGCAATAAGTAATCGTCGGATAGATGCGGGTTCATCCATACGACAGTGCCACGGTCTCCAGCAAAAGATTCCGCCATGGCTATTCCATGTGACAGCAGATGAAAGTGTAGGGGTGGTGATAAGAAAGGTCGTGATAGTTTCGGAAGTGATGCACGATGGCGTCGCAGCAGCGAAAATCGAGGCTAGAAGGAAGAACAGGTATCGTAAGGCTCTTCGTAGCACTTAGAACACGCGACGGCTTCAGCAGACAAATGGCAGTAATACTGGCCGCCTGGTGACTATGCCCTATATTCTGAGGAAATAATCTAGGTACTTAAAGAAAAGAAAAGGGAAAAAGAAACCACTTTGCACATCTTTGACAGCTACCATTCAGTGCACCTGTACAGTGTCGAAACCTCGAAGCCCTGTCGGTAAACCGTGGTACGTACCACACTCTGACAGGTAGGCAAGCCACAGTTCCAGCCGCAGGAGAGCCACAGGCTGTCACATGTACGATCGCAAGATTCCATCAAACAAGGCAGGAGCAGACATCTGTAAAGGAAGGAACGAAGGAAAAAAAAAATTGGTTGCATCTCTTTGTTAACATGTGTCATCCTTAGTGCAGGGGCCATGCTACTATAACGATGTTAGCTGCTTCATGTACGAATTCGAACTGGTGGTATAAAATGCCTACATCTTCTCTGTATCGTTTCAAATTGACCAAATGCCCGAAGGCGAAAAAGCAAGGAATAAAATTAATATAAATAGGTATGGAGTGTGCCATAGCTAGGTAGAGTACAGAGGTACCTATGTATACTACCTACGCAGTATGTGGGATTCTATTGTACCCGTGCGGACTCCACTTCCATTCACACCTCAGAGTAAGACTTACCATTTTAAGTAAGGTGTGGATGGAAGTGGGTCCCGCACGTGTAGCTAGGTATTGACAGTGTCAGCCAACTGCCCAGATCTTGTTAGTGAAACACAACTGCTGTTACTCTTGTGCTTGAAAAGGAGCGAGATACCTGCCTATGCAACTCCTTAAGCCAAGAATTCTAGGCTTTACGCATAGGCTATATGTCCTTACCTTTCTCACCCTTCTCTCCAACATGACAAGGGCAGTATAGCACAGCTAGAAGCTAGCGATAATTGAGTCATTATTAGTTGATATCGGGACCCGGGAGCTGGACATCTGGAAGGAAGTCCACAAGCTTCGCAATGCTTTATGCCATCACAGGCCAAGCAGTGGTATTGAGCACTACCACCCATACAAAGACATCAAGATTGTGGTGGATTGATACCAGCTTCTCTCGCACAGTATCTCCGAGACTATCTGGTCGAGGGAGTGCAGTTCTTGTACGATCTTTTCGTACATCAGCGAGGCGGCATTCTCGGCGACGATACGAGTCTGGGTAAGACGGTTTAAGTTGCTGCGTTCCTAACTGTTGCCTTTCGGAAACCCGATGACGGTCGCGACACAAAAAGATGGAGAAAATACAGGCGCACCAAGGACGACTGGTATCTGACCTGAAAGCTTCCCGCTGGTATCAGGAGACCTCTCCTCTTCAGTAGCTGATAACCATCGAGGTATGTTTGAGAGATGATCGAAAGACATCGTGATTCAAGGCTAACGTTGGACTACCTAGATCTTCCCACACCGATGATGGAGATGACTGGGAGAGACGCTATGGATGATCTGGGTGGATATACGACTGGAAAATCATCACCAAAAGAGACTGAAGCCCTATACACTCATACTAGTCTGGTTAACGAATGATAAACCTGCACACTCCTATATACACTACGGAATCTTGTGGTATATCTCTTAATCAGCAGGACGAGTTCTGATAACGTCGAGCGCAGGGAGGACCGACGATAGAGCTGGGGTTTCGGTAGCAAGGTTGAATCTACTGGCAGTATTAGTTAGCTTTCTGGTACGCAGAGAAGCTAGCTATCCTGTTGTTGAAGAATCTCGTGGTGATAACGCTAATGCTTACCAGTAGTTAAAATCATTTCAAATTGCTACGGTCAGTCAATGTCACTTCGCACACTCGACAACCCTGCTTTAGCTATCGGACGGCGGAAACCAGAGTTTTTCTGCTGTTGCGGGAATTCTCCAGCCAGGACGACGACGTAACCTGAGACAAAAGAAGCTTTGCCATCAATATTGATAAGAGAACTTTCTCCAAGCTCTCGCAGCTCTCCGTCCACTTGTTTCCAAATGTCTATATTGTTGGCGGCGTGTGGACTAAGTGTAAGTGGCATGATGTTTATCTGGCACAGACGATGGCACCGCTTAGAGACAGCGATGGAGTGATAAACGCCCATGATGGATTTGCGCATCGTATGATATAGCCCGAAACCATCTAAAAAGAGAACTAGGGGAACATAGAACACATTGGTATCCTTCCTTCTAGTTAAGAGAACGAACTAGTGCCTCTCGCGAGAACTCTCGAACCTTGAGCTCGCCCCTTATCAGATTGGTTCTCACAATGGGGAAGAATCATGCCAGCTTGGCAAAGTTAAGATCCAGATATAATCAAGGCAGAATAATAAACTGAACAGCTACCTAGGCAGTGAGGACATAGTTCTAAATATGGTTATTTAGCAAAATCTTAGAATCTATAGCATTCGGTTTATAGTTTAGTAAGTTCCCATTTTCAATGTGATCATATTCTAAATCTACTTTAATGTGGCAGGATTCTGTCTTCACACACACTTTCGAGGTGCACGATAGCAGCTTTCAACTTCAATTACACCAGTTCAAAGCACCTCGAGCTGCCACGTCCAATTCTTGTGACCGCCTAGTGTACCAGTTAGGTCGGTGGTAGCCAACGAATCTCTGATGTTGTACGTTTATTTTATTTCCTTTCTGTCACTTATCACAGTCTTTTAGGTTTCTATTCTGCTGCTTTTTGACTTGGTCGTCTAAATGTTCACATTAGTTGAAGAGTCTGAGGATCGTTCATAAAATTGGTATATAGGTTCTTTATATACCGCGAGCTTTGTATTACAATTAGAGTAACAGATTACATACCTAAGACCTGACAAAATGATAACAAATAGAGATATTAGGTTAAGATAGCGACTAATGCCGATACTTACTTCTCGGTAGCAGTGTGTTAGCAATCCGCTGGTCTTGTGGTGAGTTAACTCAGGTTTTCTCCTTAATTTACTGCGCCTTATATCTACCCTAAAGGAATCCGAGTATACCTCAGCATTCGATTTGAAAGTTACGAGAGGAAAAAGTTAGTTCTTGCAAGAGGCAAATGTTGCAATGTAGTGATGGCATGAATTGTATAATTTACTATGTAGAGCGTAGTGATATAACTTTTTGAAAAGCTACTGATCCAGTTCGTTAACTACTACCTACCAACCACCAACGCCAGATTCTGAAATTCGAGATTTTCTCAGTCGACTCCCAAGTAACGAGCCGACCTGACATCTTGGCCAATCGAGACTGAGTGAAGCTCTTAGAAGATAGTGCATACAATTATGAACACCCCGCGGACATGCATTATTACGAGTGTTAGGGCTATTAAGCAATGAGCACGAACGCCCGCTATATGAGTAAATTGACCATATGTTCTGGCCATGAGCCCCATAGAAGGGGCCTGTCGCCGAGGCGCGCTGAAACCGGTGCCAGGATGCGCAGCCTGCGACGTTTCTCGTCGACATCAGCGACGTATACGAAACCCATGACGTTCGCATCGCGTATGGTGTCCGGGGTGTCGTGGACTGACGCGCACGCCACCGCTAACACACAATTCTGCATCATCATTGATGGCTCTGCCTTCTCTAGCATGTCTACTGTGTGCGTCTCTCCTTCGTCGTATGTGATACCGCCGCCGTCTGCAGGCGAGTTTGATGGAGCTTTGAAAGAGGGGTTAGTGGTAGAACTTTTTTGTTGTTGGCAGGATGGCAGTAGAATTGAGATAAATGTATAGACGGATATATTACCGTCTACATGGAATGGGACATAAACGAAAATAAATACACTTACCTTCATTAATTCTCCATACGGACACAGCCGCAAAGTCAACCTGCTGCGTAAACGGACTGAGAGTCACCTTAGAATTGCCAAAGAAGTACTCTCTAATAGCCGACTCGCGGATAGATTGCATGAAGGCCTCGTCGCGCTCCATGACGCCGCCGGATTTATCCAAGCCGACGACCGCGACCGTCTCGCCGACACTTGTGGTCTGGCCCGCAAACCGCTTCTGCATCTCACTGGCTACGCGCTCGGATCCGAGCACGACGATGATGTTGACCGAGAACTCGGCGACGATGTGCGCGATGAAGTCGTAATACGTAGCCGCCCTGGCGCCGGTGGGCACGCCGCCGGTATCGATCAACATGCCAGCGCTCTTGACGTCGACGTCCTCGGCGAGTCTCGACGTCGCCGCGACAGCAAGCCGGCCGAGCAGCCGCTTGAACAGTTTCGGATTGTCGTCTGACTGCGGCAGCCCATAGTAGTACGCTAGTGGTAGCTTCACGGGTATCGCGCTGGCACCGCTGCTGGGTAGACTGCCCCAGTCTGTGGTGATGTCGATGACCGTCGCGAAGACGGCGGCACTGAGGGTCCCGGGCAGCGTGAGCATGCCCTCGCGGGAATCCGTGTTCACGGCGAGGGGTTGGCGGCCCATGCGCGTAGCCCAGGAGGCGAGGCTGCGCACGACGCTCGACTTGCCAGCGTTTGGGGGCCCTACGACGAGCACGCGTGGCCCCATCTGGGCTGACTTCTGGGCGGTGGTGCGAAGGGACTCCAGCTTGAAGTGCAGGTTTAGATAACTGACCATGGGGGTCTCGTCGGCTGTGGGCTCGGACGTGTACGCATCGTAGGTGCCCGAGGAGGGGGCGGTAATCTCGAGGGAGCAGCCGTGCCAGGTGTTGATCTTGGACTTGGTCGCGGTGAAGGTGTAGGGCGTGTTGGGGGCGAGCTCTGTGCCATCTTTCTCTGCCGTGCCGGAGACAAGCTTGACGGTCAATGACGAGCCGTGCGGCACCTCGAAGCGGTACTCCCAGTACGGTTCAAGCGTTTGTGTTGTCGTGGGAGCTGACGTGGTAAGAGAAGCTGCAGCAGCTATTGGGGCAGCCTATAACAATGATAGTTAGCGGGCCGAGGCAGACTCATAAGTTGGAGTGTTGGAGGAAAGAAGGGTAAAAGGTGTGAGTACATACTGTGGGAGCCAATTGTCCCAAGCCTGGAATCGACATATTTAATTCATTGCTGAAAATGCTCAAAAGGAGAAAACATGGATCAAGGGAAATGTTGAAGGTGTCCCTTGTTTGGAAGAGAAGTGTAGCTTGGAAGCTGAGGGTCCTACGTAACTTTTCGGTGGGGCCGTAATGTACTTACAGCGTAGAGGTAATGTACCTATTTTAACTACAGGTGGGGGAGCTGAGTGTGGGAGTTCGAAAACATGGTTGCATATAGAAAACTGATGAGGCTTAGGTATCATTATTGTCATCATTAATACTACTTTACTATATATAACGCCTGCCTGTATTATATGCGCCATACTCCCTGTTTCCATGTTTCCTGTTTCGCCCATTTACCATGACCCAAATCTCTTATTTCATATCATAAGCTTACACAAAAAAAAAGGAAGAAAAGAAAAAAGTGATAACCAAAGGAACATAGGAAGTGTGAGCATCATAAACAGCAACAGAGACCTTTGCATTATTCGTGAATATCGTAGTAGCCGGTAGGTGTCCATGAGAAATGGTTCTCCTTCTAATCGCCTCTATCATTGTATGACATGCTAGAGAACGCAATAACCCGGGTATCTATGCAGCAAACTTCAGATGACTATGGTAAAACGCCTGTGCGCCTATGCCACCCCTAGGCATATGCTAATCGTGTCTCCGAGTCTGATGCTTTTTGCCTTTGCCGATGATGCTTTCTCTGATTCCTGCCTCAGCGTGGTCTTCGTCCATCTTAAAGAGTTCGAGGCATTAGACCCTCCCACAGCCCAGCGTTTAGTCCGCGAGTTTCTCAAAAATATTCGCGAGGCTTCTGACACCGAGCAGCACTGCCTCATCCGGCCCTAAGCCGGGAGTCCACTCAGCATGCGCGAAGTCGATCATCTTCAAGGAATAGATATGAGGAAAGCTCGACATTTCGTCATAGTCTTCATCCTCATCTCCGCTCGCTTCTCCAACTCCGTGCTCAAATGCAACTGATTCCGTAACAAACTTGAGCTCCTCGTCATCCATCCCAATGCCACTATCCACTCTAAGGTTAGCGGTGATGGCTCGCGGTGAGCTTCTCTTGTTAACTGACGTATCCATCTCATTGTGCGCACGTTCCGTTTCTATATTATCAGCCTTTGCCTCTTCAATAGCCGCTCTCAACGCGGGCCCATCCCCTTCAAAGACAAAAAGCAAACTGGAAGAATACATGCGACTTTCTTCCTGCTGTAGTACCTCTTCGACCCTTCGAAGATCTCTGGCAAACAAGCCTGCAACCAGTTTTCCCAAGTCCCTGTCAATGCCCGCAGCATCGTTAAATATGAATAATTTGAGCGATTCCACCAGGTTTGAGTCGTTCACGTCGTCGCGGCCCCAGAATTTGTTATACATCATAAAACCTTCCTCATTCGGTCCTGTTACGTTCGTAGAAGGCTCTTCCTTTCCACTGGTTGTGTATATGGGATGCGAACCATTATACACCTGCATGCCGGCGATCCGAAAGCCAAAGTTCTTATGTGTTGTACTCTCTGTAATCTTATCAAACCGTTCCCTCTTCTCCTGCGGCGCATTTTTCGACCATAATTGCTGGCCCATTTTGGTATCCATGATATTGGGCTTTTTGAAGCCATAAGAGGCGTTTAAAAGCGCGATGGCGCGATCCGTCTTGATTGGGCTTGTTTTAGCCTCTTGTTTCTTATTCTCTATGGCAGACCCTTCCGTACTCGGCGCATTCGCTGCGAGTGGTTCTTCTACGCTGGCCTTCTCGGCGGCCACTGGGATGACACTTGGATCTAGGTGGGACCTCAGTTCATTTTTCAATCCCTTGGGGATTTCGGCCTGGTCGATTAGGGCCGGAAGCTGCTGATGTATCGAAGCTGCAGTGGATGTGTTAAGCAGGGTGAGGCTGCCGCAAAACACGGGCATGAGTTCGGCGAAGTCGGGGTGAAATTTGGCGGATTCGTAGAATTCCACCTCGGCCTGGGTGCAGGGCTTGACAAAGAGCTCGCCGCCGGCGTCGCACATTGTCCCATCACTGGATATGATACAATATTAGCATGAGAAACGTAGCATTCGGACAGAGACACAACTGACTGCCCAGCAACAGCATGCTTATAATCAACTAAGTCCTGATGTTTTGGAACGTGTTTAGGCTTGGGTGGAGCGGTCTTGACACGCTTCAACTCGCGTAGTTCTGGTGTGGCCGACATGGCTGTTGGTGACGAGAGTGATCTCTTGAGGCAGGTGGCCATATCATCAAAACGAGGGTGGGAAGGAAACGGCCGGTCCTGGGAAGAGGGGTGGTGATATATAAGTTAGAAGGTAGGGGTAGGGAGTAGTAGGTTTTCGCTGATCGAAGTCAATAAAGGGCGAAACTCTAGACTAGTGACGAATCCAAAACTTGACCCGCTGACTAAAAAGCTCTGGACGGGACTGTCACATGGCCAAGCAAAGGGAGGAATGCGGGAAGAGGGAGTATCTGATTGTGTCTTGTGAAGGGGAAGGAGGGAGGTTGAGACGACATTAATACTTTGCTCGCACGTATGCACCATGTGCCGTCTTGGTGCCAGTAAAGTGTACTGGGAAATGGGGGTGGATGATCCAACCAGCTGAAGTGACCCGCAAGAGCTGGTACGGTAGCGTTTGACATGTACCAACTATTGTACGCAGCAGAGGTGGTGCGGCGTCAGCTAATGGGAAAACGTCAGGGGTACGGTATTGCCTTATCACAGGAGCAGCTTAGCGCCTGCAAGCCTCGGACCGCAGCTACCGCAGCAGTGGAAGATGGAGAGGGCCCCATGGTAGGTACGAGCCATGTACTCGGACGAGGCGCCAATGTGTCACGGGGAGACATGTACTACGTGAGTACGTGGGGGACTGGAGCCGACGTTGATGGTTAGCCAATGGGGGCATGTAGCTTCAGGCTGTACCTCGTTTTGATGATGTGGCGAAATCTCGGAACGCGGGCTCAGCCACACGCCACCAGGTACGATTCCGTCTTTCCCATCTCAGCTTCCCACACTGCCCAGCTCTGACGACGATGGACGGGGCCTCTCGTTCTGCCTTGAAGGACGCTACCTCCCTTCCTTGCGCTACAACTGCTCGTCTACTAGTCGTAAAATCTTACACGCAGACCGGCAGAACAAAACGACAACTACCTACAGTACACTATTCACCTGTGCTTTATCTCTCCGGCTTTCCCGGAGTTTCATTGCTGGGCGATACTATGGGCAGACTATCGACACATCCGTAGCGCACGCATTGAGGGCTGACTTCACAGCCATGATGGAGACCACAATATCACAATACCTTAGCTCATATTAATGGAAGTGCCTATAATGTAGACTCACCGCAACTCTCTCCGGGCTGATGGATCTCACATTTCTGCCGTTTCGAAGATTTCAATTTGGGGTTCTTTTTGGCTATCCCACCTTTTGTGGATTTTGGCTTCCCTGGACACGATAAAGAATGAACATCAACTCGTTTCGAGATGAGTGTAAGCCAACCAAGATCATGGCTTCCTATAGCGAGGCCAATGTTTCCCCGCACGCAAACTGTCTTATACACCGATATATGACGCAGGATATTTGTTTTGGTAAGCACAGGAGGTATAGCTTGTTAATGAGTGGCCAAGCATTAGATACCGATATTTGTTGACCAAACATACCTACATAACTAGGTAGGTATCTACATAGGTAGGTGTCCTTTACATCTTGCCGTGCTTCATCTTTGTCTGTACCAGCAATGTTTGTTCAATTACCTTATGTACGTACGTATGTAAGTACATAGGTAGTATTGGAGGGAAGATTTCTTTCTTACCAACAACCTTAAGTTTCAAAATACCGCCGGCAATGCCGTGTACCTTGCGGTCGGAGGGGACCTGCTTGTTACCTCGGCCTTAACTCCCTCACGGTAGTACCTTCCTAGATACATACATCTATAGATCTAAGTATGTATGTCTGCACCTGCCTCAGCCCTACCTACAGGACAAGCCGGTCTATTCATTGGATAGGGGTCTCCGTTTGCAACTTCCAAGTTTGTTTGCATCTCATTCACCTCTGACCTATCTCTCCCGCTTTCTGTGTGTGTCTCCAGACTGTCCACTAGGACCTCAGCTTCACCGGGAACCTACCTATCAGATGAGATGCACTTGCCCTTCCAACCAACTTACGGAAAGCGATAAGGAGTAGGCAGGTACCTGCGCATCCACCGCCAGTTTCACTCCTCTTCTCTTCTCTTTCTTGCTTCGACAGGCATTCCTCAGCTGTGAGATATTAGCATCAAGGGCTAATTCCTGCTTACGAGATCCCCCCCTCTCCCTCCCTAGTTAAGCCTACAGCAAGTCAAGTTTGTCACAACCTCTCTCCTGCGATTTGCACCTTACCTCAGCCTTGCCCAACTGACACTTGGGTTCCACGCTACTCCTGCATCATCCTTGATACTACCTAGGTATCCGCCTTACCTGGTTAGACTGTGCCCGACCTCTCTTCGTATCTCCACCATCGCGATAACTCTTTGCAGCTCATGTCTCATCATTCGCCTTGATTGCACCTGGCAACGCCTAGATATCCTAGCCTGGGCTAGAAGCATGCTAATAGTGTTTGAGAGATGGCGCAGCTACCTCCGGACTCCTCTAAAGAGCATAGCGAGGAGTTAGTAGTGACCACGAAGAAGGTTGCACAGCCCCAAAGACCAGATATCACTCCTAATTCTCAAGGAGAGGACGGAATTGGCCTGCATGTAGCTTGCGGGGTCGAGGATGGCGTCAGTGTGACCAAAAGTGAAGCTGACGAGTCAGCCGGCGAAGACGTACCGGTCATCGAGGGCTCCGGCACTGATGGCCCTGCCACTGGTACGGCAGAAGGCGCAGATACTCAAGTCGAGACGAAGAAAAAGAAGAAGAAATCAAAGAAAACTCCAAGAAGCCGCAGGAACATAACCGGTTTCGAGGGTGAGTCTATCAGCAGGGTGCATGAACTGAGTTCCTGACGCCCCTTTCTAGAGTACTATGCCGATGTCCCGACGACGCCTGCGGAAGCTTTGGAGAAGAAGCTTCTTTACGATCCGTAAGGAAAATGACCTTTCGTAACAGGAGGATTTAAGCTGATACTTTTATAGCGTGCGACCATTTCCTGAGTGAGTTTTTCTCAAATCAAACAATGTTTCGCCTAACTTGTTGTAGCCGCATTGAAGAATGCATACAACGATTTCGAGCTCGCCGACGTCTAAACTCCGAGCGTACGGCCATCTTCGATAAGTACCTCTTCTTAGGTGGCATTGATAGCTCAAAACGCCAGTTTACTGGCATGGCTCAAGACAGCGATGACATAGCTGAAAGAGATGCTGAACAGATCCGCACCATGAATGCTGTGGACTTTATTGGTGGTTACGGTAGCCGTTTCTACGATTACGGTGACGCCGAGAATTGGGAGGTCGATTTCGAAGCAGTTGTTAAGGGATTTCTGTGAGTAACAGTATTAAGTATTTCTTTTTTTATCTTGGCCAGTGAGTTGATGCGCCTATTAGCTCCCGGACTATGATCGATTGGTTCATGTGTGATCGGGTGGCCATCCAAATAGCTGCAGACCTAATCAAGAATTTCTTGAACTATGTTCTCATGCACGATGTCTGCCCCGAATATACTAGCAACGTTCTAGCAGCTCGAAATGTTTGCGATATCGCCCCGACTGAATTCCGCTACATACACGAACTCACCTTAGAACTTCCTGGTGGCTTCAATCGGGCGGCCCACTCTTTATTCTGCGAACGGCAGATAGAGCATCGTGATCAGGGAGAGAACTCCGACGCATTTGTTCAATTTAATCATACTACTCTGGTGTGGGCATTGAGCGAGAAAGCGAAGCAGGTCAAGCAGAAAATCCTCGCGACCACTGACCCAACCACAATCAAGGTTATCTCAACCATAAATAAGACCTATGAGGTTCTCGGAATCGAGCGACCCCGCCACAAGGACAAGAAGATGGTAGATGAGCAACTCGCTAAGATGAAGATAAACAGCAAGCTCAAGCCCGCAGGTTTCATTCGTGTCGCACCAGCTATAATTGCGCATGGGTGGGGGAATATGCCGCGCCCAGAAGAGGTCGATTTTAGTAGTGCCGAGGAAGAGGAATTTGTTCTCGAAGACGAGCTGTTGGCAAAGTTCGAGATTGGAATGAAGGTTGATATGACGGTGTGTGAGCTCAATGTCGGTCTTCATTTCATCAAAGAGGTACACGAGCTGCGCGTCTCCTTCGACACCTTCCTGCCTCAATATCTTATGACAAATTGGAAAGATCCCGCTCCTAATGAGCGCCCACCCCCTTCGATCTATGATCCAAGTTCGGAGGAAAAGGCTATGGGTGCAGAAATGAAAGTTGACGAGTAGGTTGGGTCTATAAATATGCAGTTGGGCTTCACTCGGTCCCGAACGTCCTATACCCCACGAGCTATGATACATGGCAGGATTCGAGAGATCGATGATCTCAGTACGAGGTGAGTATTAAATGGCAGGGGTTACGAGGGCGCTATAGGCTGCCTACATTAATAATCCCAAGGATTCTAGAGTCAGCTTACAGGCAAAATGGTGTGGTGAGGAACGGCTTTGACGAAGGCAATCCTCGTAGATGCCTAGATAGATACTAGTCGCAAGGCAAATGATACCTATTGACGTTGTTTATTCACTTCCTATTGCATGCTCTTAAAGTCAAGCTACGCTACTACAGCAAACAATCTAATTATTGATGTGTGCGTAATTCAGTGTCCAGGTAAAAAAGTCTCTACGCAATAAGTATCTGCGGTAGTCTTCCAGTCTAAGTCAATCACGGTTGCCATGATCGTGGTGTATACTAACTATATAGCGTCGAATAAGCTTTGCCCCATCCACTTGACGGTCGGTTCGGTTCGGTCCGGAAGGCTTAGCGCTACAGCGTGAAGAACTTATGTATACACTTCTTCCCCTTTACAACATGCTCGGCATGATATCACGGGGCCAACACGCTTGCCATCAGGAATAAAATTGACCGCGCTCCAAAGATTCATAAAAGTTGAAGCGCCAAGGTAATTGCAAATCGGGTGAAATTTGATTTCTGCTCAATACAAGATCTAGTTATAGAGGAGCTGGCAATCGAACAAGGAGCCAGGGAAGCAGCTGGTATAGTGAGAGAAAGACGAAGGGGTATCGTACGCGATAAGACTAGAGGACGAACATCTGGTCCATCAAAGGTGAAAAAGATAACAGACCCTCCACAAACGCCTCGTGTCCCTGTCTTCTAACTACTGAGATTCACAACTTCTCCTATTTAACAGAGTGAGAAACCCCCCTGGCTTGAATAAGGGGATACCAAAGGCGCCTTAAGAAATAAAGGAAAGTAGAATCAGTGTTGGTGTTCCGGTATCTCGGGAATCTCCGATGTATTGGGGTCAATAGATTCGGTTTTAGTGTTAGGTCGGGGTAAAACAGGAATATCCTCTTTAAATGTTAATCGAGTGCTCGGAGCAGGTCTAGGGGAAAAGGGAATGCTGGATGTCGCGGTAAAACCATGTCCTCCTCTTCGAATAGGACTCACAGGGACCGAGTGAGAGTGAAGTTTAGGATGTTGTAAGGGGTTTGGCCTAGCCGGAGTCCCAGTATTCGGCTCTAAGATTTGCACTGGCCCCTGAATAGGAAGAGGATTTGGTGGAGGACCATCAGGTTGATAGGGAATAAATAGATCCATATTTTGAGTAGGCTCAAAAGGAGGCTGAACCAAAGGGCTTGATGTAAAGGGGGTTGAAGATGGGCTTGGCTCCGTGGGACTTATAATAGTGGGTGTCTTGGGAATCACTGTCTCGATCTTAGATTTTGTTGGTGTCGTTAGGGAGTGAGCTTCGACCCCAGCTGGTGACGTAGGATCTTGAACGCTCCCGATATCAGAGGACATTGTATTAGATTGAGCTTTTGTGAAGGCTGGTGGGGAAGACGGCTGCTCATTCAAGAGGTTTTCTTCTTTGGGTATGGGTATATCATCAGTTGCGGGCTTTTCTGCTTGGGCTTTCAACCTTGCTGCTTTCTGCTCTTTTGTCAGAACATTGATTTTGATCTTCTTCATTCCATTTGTGATTTGGTCGAGTTCCGTTGGAGTAGTAGTTGCTGTAGACGACACTTCGGCTTTGGCTACGGTGGTCTGGCTCTTTGGAGGCGACGGGCCATTCCCATCGTTGATATTGGGCAACACTCGTGTGGTTTCAGAGGGCTCTGTTTCAACTTTTGTTGTAGCTGGTTTTGTTTTGCGAGGCGCACGAGGCACTCTACCGCTGTCTTTCCTTGGAGGTGCTGTCGAGCGACCCTTCTTAGTATTCATAACAGTAGATGACTGTGTACGGACGCTCATGGAAGAGTTCGGTCGCACACTAAAGGAGGTACTTGGCCGAGTGGTAACACTACTAGGCACTTGCACATCCGCGATAGGATCAAGGGCAGAGGCTGAGCTAAGCCTCCTGTTGGCTTGTCGTGGTTGTCTTGCTTCAATCTGCGATGGAGCACCGCGAGCTGACGCCTGTGAAAATTTGAGTATACGGCTGCCTGCTTGAAACTCGAGACATACCTTTGATGCAGCGAGAACACCCGGGCCTGCAACGGTTCTGCGCCGTGATTGAAAATCATCATCCTCTAGATAGCTTATTGGCTTCCTCTCACGAAGAGACATCCTTGTGGGAGCGGCTGGGGCATCGCTCGCTTCAACTGCAGCAGTCTGGAGAGACTGGCGGGCTTTTTTGGCCTTTGTAGCCTCGGTATTTAGCTCCGAGTGTGTACAGCTGTCAACCTGTCGATCATTCGGAATGAGGAGCTTGCTCAACTCGTGCGCCGCAGTGGTCCAGGAAATATCGGGTGGTGGCGGCGTCGGCGACCTGGGCATAATAGTTTGAGAGGGGGGAAGGTTCGACATACTACGTCGAATCTTCGCTACCTCAGTCATCTTTGCATTTGACGATTGCGTCGGCGAGGAATAATTTCCTGGAGTAATAGTCCGTGGCCTTTTAGGTTCTGGTGGGGGGGCTACTCTGTCAGCGTCAAAACGATCGAGCTCAGAGACAGACCACCAGCTCGGGTCATATGGGAATTCAAAAGACTTCAAGGACTTCAAATCGCTCTCGTTTAAAGTACTCCGTCTACTGAATGAGCCAACTCTATCGCGCATTTCGTGTACGAGGCCATATGACCCTTCCTCCTTGGGCACCACAGATTCGACTCCGGCCAAACCACTCAAGTGACTGAATACTCCCGAGTATAAAGCTCTGTCACTATAACCGCCTTCTAGAACGCTAATGACACGTCCATCGACACTAAGTCCCTCCTCGGAAGCAATCCGGACTACATCTCTCGTAAGTCGAGCATAGAATTCAGTGGGCACATTTACTTTATGCCGCTGCATCCCAGCGCCCTCCCATTCACTCGCATCAAATCCGGCAGATATAAAGATGGCGGCTTTTGGCTCCTGACCAGCAGCGCGAAACCGTTCTGTCTGCAATTGGAGATAGTTACGAGTTTTTTCGAGTAGGATGGAATACTTTGTTCTGTAGAGTTTCCAGAATTCCACATCTGACTTCCACTCGTGCAAGTGCACATTCCATATGTTCTGTCCGTGAGCATTGTCAATGCATAAACTGGCGTTCTTGACCTTTTCTTCATCGCCGTATTCGCAAGGGTATGAATTGATATCATGGACGCTGAAATACCCAATCGATGTTTTTTTCCAGGCGGCGGCATTTTTAGCCAAGCCACGCTTGTTGTGTTGCCAAGCGATGGCTTGCGAACCATCCCCGTGATGCAAATCAAAGTCAATGATGGCCGCATGGGTCAACCCATGATTCAAAATCCCATGCATAATTCCGACATGGACATTGTTCACCCAGCAAAAACCAGACGGAAACGAGGCCGAGCAGTGGTGCCCCGGGGGTCGCACAGCAACAAAGGCACGTCTGTGAGGCGACGTAGAAAAGACATTGTCCACGGCTTCGCAGACAGCACCCAATGCCCCTTCAAAGGCATTTAGGGACTCTGAGCATAGGTAAAGATCACCCTGGTGAAAGTGTTGCGGAGGTTCTGTGTCAGGTCCTCGGTTCATCTCAGGTCTTCGAAGCTCATTCCCATTGAGCGCAAGTTTTTCCTCGGCCGAATCACACATGATCTTCAACTCCTCCATCCACTTGTTACCGTGGACATTTGTTACCGTGGTGGACGAAATGGAGACTTTGCGAGTAGTCTTGTGAATGCGAAAAGGAATCCCGGGGAGCGTTTTTGGATCCAGGTTCGAGTGAATAGGGTGCTTTCCTTCGCAGTGTCTCTCGCCCAACCGTACATATGCCATCGATACGCCAAGAATGCTAGCCTGAATCCTCTCGGGTCGCTCAACGATGGTGCCGAGCAGATTCTTTGAGGCGCGCGGTCTCGAGTAGCGGTGCCCGTAGCAGTCGTCGTGTAGAATTACAATGGTCTCGGCAGACTGATCAGAGGCGATGTCATGCAGATATTCCAGCTCTTTGGCGAGATAGAGGCTTGCTACTGAAGCAGCTGTGCGCGGGGGCCTTTCCTGCACCGCCTCTCCATGGTTCGCGAATAGGTTGTTCGGGGATTTTGCGACAGTCGGGGAGAGGAAGGGCGTAGAACTGCCCCTGCGCGAGGCCGTACGACTCGGCGTGCCACCGCTGGCTGAGCGAAGAGAGTTCATCGATGCTTTGCGAATCAACCCCGGTGATGAAAAGGAAACATCAGCAGCTATTTTATTGACATTTGCTTTCGTCAAGGGGCTGCGGGGAGGTGCTCCCGTGTGTAGAGAAACGGAAGATTGTCGTTGTTCGCTCGTAGGCTGCGATGGCGCATTCGATCCAGATTGCGAAGAGGTAGACAGAGAAAGTTTGCTGAGTGAATGTAGAATATCGTGGTCATGGTGGTGGTGGTGATTGTTATTGTTGTTGTTGCTGCTGTCGGGGTGGGGTTTGTTTACAGGCGTTGGTATAGGTTGTTGAGCTTTACTATGCTCAGGAGAAGACATGGCCGGAGTTGGTTGAACATGCGGACAGTTCGAGATTAGTTCTGGGCAAAGTATGTATGTAGACCTTAATTCTACTGTGGCTGGTGATGCTGGCGAGAAAAGCTAAAATCGTATGGTTGTCTAGGTAGTCAAAGCATAGTTGTGCTATTGGGATATTGCGATGGGAAAGGGTACATTTTGAGTTTGGTTGTTGCAAAAAGTTAATCAACCGTAGCGCGTATCGCGACTTTAGTGGGTATAATATGCTACTAATTTACCTATGTGTACAATTCTAATCGTGCCACGCCCCTATTATTTATTAGGTTTTACAAGCTCTCACCTGCGAGAATACGTGTTAAGCAGGTAGCATAATAGCTATATCAGTAAAAACACCACGTTTTTATTGATTTCTTTCTTTAGAATCTAGTGAAACAATTTCTAAAATAATTCCATTGCTCATACTGCGTACTTGTGAGAGCCTACACAACTGTACATAACCATACCGATGGCTACGTAATCTGTGGCTGGAACTGCGGGGTAGCTACCTAGGTAGCAAGTAGTCAGTGTCTTACGCATGCGTTGGTGGCGTAGACGCGAAGTGGCCTACACGCGCGTGTATTCCATTGAAAATGGTTTCTATTGAGAGAGTGAACAGGTTGCCATGGAGAAATTATACATACTACGTAATAAGTCCAACAAACTGTCTGTCAGTACACATGCAGTATACCCTCAAGGAATAACTGAAGTGAAACCAAGCGTTTCCAAGTATGCGTCGAATGTTTGTTTGCTGCAAATGTGCTCCCAAATAAGAAGCCCATGTTCCTATTTGGAAATTCTGCAGCCGTATAGAGTAGATGTAAGGGATGTAGTATGGCTTCTTAGAGTACATGTAACGTACTACCTGCAGGCTTATACATGTAGGTGCTGCGTTTACTCAGTAAACTGCCGCTTGGCGGAGCGCGTTGCAACTCTGTCCCACTCTACTGCAGTATAAGTTCACGCACGGCCGGACGAGAGGGTCTGCGCGGTAGTCACTCATATGCGTAACTCTATACGCATGAGTCTCGGTCAGTCTATGCGCACACAAACTTACTTATACTAGTACAGTACGCAGTATGTGCAGGTCTTGAAAACGAGGGCAATCTCTGGCCCCGGTAGGGAGACCAACTCGTGCATTGACTATCTACAATTGACTGCGTAGGCGTACTACGTAGTACGTATTAGCTGCATGAGGCTATTAATTACGTTAGCTATAAAAGCTATATTGATCTTTACTACACCGTATTAACTGCGAAATAGCATATACAAGAGAAATTGGACAGAGTTGCTTAAATAGAGGAGAATTCCGTGTTTGGGGTTGCGTAAGGATTATGATAGTTGTGATTGGTTGGGAGATGGTATGGCGAGGTAAGGGGAAGTACCCTACAGTAGCCAAACCCAAAAAAGACGACCCATTCCGTACTGGGTATATGTAGGTATACACCACCAAAGTTGGTATTATCATTGTCCAATTTTTAACGGGAAAAAAGGGTTACAAGAACTACATAGCACTAATTACATTCTTTTACTCTATATCATGGATGCATGTAAGATTTTAAACAGTTAAAGGTGCTTACATTAATTAATAAAGATGGTTGTGTAAATCAAAGGTACCTAGTTAGGTGATAAGCAGATTACCTAAGGTCGTCCTCTTTTGTGTTAGCCACAAACACGCAATTGTTAGCTTAATACGTTGCCCCATATTTTATCATATCAGCATGCTCACCGCGTACACTATGTTTTATACAAGGGCTTACAGTGGGCCAATTGAAACTTCCCCTGGCTAATCGGTGGATTCCCTGCATTCTGCCCTGCACTACCGAGTAGTCACATCCTGGTCACGGCCGGTCACACCCCAGTTGTAACAAAGGTTACATCCCGGTTAAACCCTGCTTTTCCAAACCGGTGTAGAATACTTAGAGAGATCTTCACGACCCTCACCTCACGAAACAGGAACGAAATCATCGATTGAAATCGCCGTTGGAGGTCTCGGCACTTATGTATCCAAGTCTTGTAGACGTACGATTCCACATGATACATCACCTTGCAACTTCGGAGATGCCAATATCTCGGCATAGAATGCGCAAACCCATGAAAGGGCGGGAACCAGCGCTCACACCGGCAGTTTTGAGCTATCACCCATTTAGAGACATACGCAGTCGAGTCATGGAGACATAATAGTATCTTTCGATGCGACGACGCCCGGACGTCTTATGACGTCTTGTGTCGAAGATACCGTCGCAATAGGGGTTTGGTGAATATGTTCGGTATACATAAGCGTGCCATTCACGCCACTTTTTTTTTTTTTTTCGCAACGCATTCCTCAATAGGTGCTGCTAAGGCTGCACATTTCACACCGAATGCACGGCGAGGAAAAGGTGTATTTATGTAGGTCCTTCTCTATATGTAAGGAGGTGACTTCGGATGCAACCTTAAATGACACGGTCCGATCCAGCATTATCCCCAATGTAACCGCCCCGGCCGACCGGAGTAGCCTGAAGATGCCGGACAAACTACACTACATACGCTAATAGGAACTAAGTCTATCTCATTACAAATGCCCACATCACGGTCGTATACGGTCGTATTTATACGATGTTACTAATCGAGATTAGGAAAAGATGGCAGTTTAGTTGTAGCAAGTGCTATAGTGAGAAATTAGATAGTCTACCACTACTATCGTTTGGCCTTGTTTAACCAGAATAACATACGATGTTAGGTAGTAAAGAGTGTCGAGTTATTATAGTACATATACGCCAGCGCGTGCCTATTTGCCTTTTAAGTATTCCGACTCCACCGTGACGTTTTTTGTGACCACAATGTTATTCGAAGTGTCGTCGAAGTGCTTGGTCGAGTTAGATTCTGTGTCTTCCACGATGCGCTCGTCGCTTGCCCAAGCCGTGCCAGTGTAATTAGAGACTGGTGCCACTCTCCTCTTAGTACCATTTCCATCCATGCTGCTTAAAGGGTGGCTTCGGCCCCTATTCGTGTCGGACCTGGAAAATATACCACTCAAGCCGACCTTGCTAGCCCACGCTCGGAAGAGTGGTTGGGAGGCGGGAAGATTTCCGATGATGGCGGCGACGAAGGTCTCGCGAACTGCCCACTGGCTCCCAGATATAGCTCCTTCTTGTTTGGCCTATCGATTGAAGACAAGTCAGATTTTGCACATGGTAAAACGGAGGGAAGGCTATTATGACGTACCGTAAGGATAACGATCCCTCGGACGAGGCCTGCAACGATGACGAAGAGAGAACCGCCGAAAAGCCCTAGCAATACAACCTTCTTCCTCATTGGTATTTGGACTGCCCAGAGAAGCTGAGGCCAATTAGTCGTTAGGAATCAAACCGAGAACTGGAATATGCTCACAGATAGAGGGATCGATACTAAGTAAAGATCAGTGACGATATCGGAAATCAGGACCGTCAGAACATAGTATGGCGAGTTCGTTGGTCGGCACAGTGCTACGTTTCAGTTAGATGTCTCTCTGTTCGGGAACGGTTCTCGCTGCGAGGATGACATGACATACGGCCAGGATCAGGGTTGATCTGCCAAAAATGATGCATTGGTTGGCAGCTCAGCAGGAGGCCTAAAAGAACAAAGATGGCCGAGAGAATGAGCAACGCGTATGCGATATAAACACGTGTGCGCAAATTGCGTATTCCTGATCTATTGTCCGACGTCTCTATTAGTCGTTACGGCCTTGTTGAAAATTGGTTCGTGAGGATGCGATTTAGGAGTCGAAGACTCACGTTAAGCGGCTGAAGAGAGCAGCGAAGGAGAACTTGACGAGCCATAAGTTCAAGACGTAAACGGACCAGCCAGCCACCTGGATCTTAGATCCCATCTGGCGGTTATAAAATTCTCGAGAGTCGGGAGACACCGCTGCTCGCTCTTCATCCGTCATGTAACTGTTGGTCAAGCCTTGAAAGAGCGCGCCGACCGTATAGGCCAAGCTAACATCGGCCGCGAATCCAAACTACAAACAAGTATTAGATAGACGGAGTTGTGGAGTGGTAGGAAGACTTACAATGAAAATCATCATTAGATAATCGTCTAATTGGAACTCGCGAAACCCAACTTTGGACCATCGCGCATAGAGCCGAAGAAGAACAAACGCTGACCCTATCGACAACAGCACCCAAGGCTCCGCGTCTACAGCCATTGTGCACGAGGGTTCCCTTACCACACACACTGCAGTAAGCTTATGGGTCTTCTAATAAAGTGGAAATGCAAAACGCCAGTTGGAAGGAGTTATGTTGCGGCTTGGTGGCGGGGCCGAAGTTGAGTTATATAGGGAGGCCGTTTGCTGCCATTCTCCTGGCGCTCTCTGTGACCGAGAGTCAGAATCAGGGGGCCTGCTACGTCAAGGACAGCAAAACATAGGATGATCAGAAGAACGCTGCACTTATACAGTACCACCTCTGCTCCCGCACAGACTCCGAGTTGCCGTTGTCTATGGAGCAGGAAACCTAGATTGCCACCGGCCCGTGAAGCACGGAAATGCTGTATTGGTCAGTATCCTGGTCCCCCATTACCGTATGGCCCTACTGCGTACACTAGTTGATCCTGGCCGTTATGATCGCAAGGGGAGTTGGCGGCACTAGCCAGGTCGGACAAAATTCCTAAGGCGAGATAGAGCCACCAGAGAACCCCTGCTTTCTGCGGGTATGAAATTTTTGCCTGACCTGGTTACCGTTGGGAGGATACATCATGCAGAGGAGCTTGGCAATCTAACTCTCATGCTCTTTACAGGGTCAGATGCAGGTGAAGTTGCAGTAGATATGGAGATGTGGTGGAACGCTATGATTCTCTGCATATACTAGAACAGTAGTTCATGTTATAACGCGCCCACATGGCATGGCTTTCATACTCGAAGTGCTGCGCCAACTTGCTATACGATTTCGTGTAACACCCTAAAACAGTTGCCGTAGCATGAGCAACTAAGCTTTGCGGATATAAAGCTCTAGTACGTTTACAACTCGAGAACCGGCGTGCCTAGATAAATACCCGGATCTTAGACTACGCGTGACTTTCGATTCCTCTTCATCTTTAAGTTACCTAGAAATATACAAACCCATTATGTCATCAAACACATTCGATTTCGTGATTGTTGGAGGTAGGTTTAGCTGATAGCATCGCCTGCGGCCTCAGGATATAGTTCACAACCGCGTTAACACCTCTCTTTCACTTGTAATGTGCTTCGTTAAAGAAACATGTAATGCTAATGATCAATAGGCGGCGCGGCTGGCTGCGCGGCGGCTGCCAGCCTTGCTAAATCGCCGAAGAAGCCCTCTGTCCTCCTACTCGAAGCCGGAAGCGATAACGCGGATGACAACCTCCGTGTCAATGGACAGCGTTTCACGACCTTTATGAACCCCGATCTGAACTGGGGGTATAAGACCACACCACAGGCCGACTGTGCAGGCCGAGAGGTCGATTACTCCCGTGGTCTCGGCCTCGGTGGATCGACCGCCATCAACTTCGGAGTCTTCAGCATAGGCGCACGGGACGACTATGAGGAATGGGCTCGCATTGTCGGCGATAATGCATTTGGCTGGGACCGCATGCAACAACGCTTCAAGGATCTCGAGTCCTTCGACCCAGCGTTGCCCGCGGGCGTCAGTGCCAAGTATGCCAAACCTAAAGCATCAGACCATGGGTCTTCAGGCCCCCTGAAGCTTGGGTATGCCGGCGAGTTCGAAGACGATTTCCCTCAGATGCTTGACATCTTTGAAAAGAGCGGCTGGCCGCTGAATCCCGATCATAACTCTGGCAATCCAATTGGCATGGCCACCGTGATCAACTCGGCCCAGCGTGGTGTGCGTTCTACTGCGAACGATCTATTGACTCCTAAGCCCGAGAACTTAACGATCGTGACTAAAGCGGCCGTTCAGAGGCTTATTCTGGAGGGCGCCAAGGTTGTTGGCGTCGAGGCGAAGGACACTCGTTACTTCGCATCAAAAGAAGTCGTTCTCTCGGCAGGAGCGTTGAATTCGCCCAGTATCCTGATGCACTCCGGCATTGGACCGGCCAAGCAACTGAAAGAGTTCAACATTCCCGTCATTCGCGACATCCCAAATGTCGGCCAAAAACTACGAGATCACATGTTCGTTCCGCTAGTCTATCAGCGGACAGAGACAAGCACCTCGCGTCCGTCGTTCTACGGCAACGCCAAGGCTATGGACGACGCCCTCGAACAGTGGAAGAAAGATGGCACTGGAGACTGGTCGAAATACTCATCCGAGCTAGGTATCGGATGGAAGAAGCTCAAGGGCTTGGAGTCTTCGGCGGAATTCAAGAGCCTGCCCCAAGACGAGCAGAGCTATCTGCTCAAAGAGACAATCCCCCATTATGAGGTCATCACTCATTTCCCTATTCACTATTTCATCCCACACATCACAGGCGACACGCACTATTCGTGTCTCCTGGTGTTCTATTACAACGCGCAGAGCCGTGGAGAGGTGACGTTGCAGTCTTCGGACCCAAGTGTGCCATTGAAGTTCGATCCCAAATTCCTGGGTACGGCCTTCGATCGCCACGTCGCTCTCAGTGCACTGCGTGAGGTCTTGGCTCTCACTAAGACTGAAGCCTATGCAAAGGACACCGTGGCAGCCCTGGCGGTCCCGAAATCGGAGTCTGACGAGGATCTGCTTGCTTACTGGCAGCAGTTCATCAGTTCCAGTTGGCACATGACAGGCACGATTAAGATGGGGAAGTCTGGAGACGCGGACGCCGTGGTAGATAACGATTTCAAGCTTATTGGGTTCGAGGGCATCCGTGTTGCTGATATGAGCGTCGTCCCCGTTCTGGCAAGCTGTCATGTTCAAGCCGTAGCCTACATCACCGGTGTGACTTGCGCAGAGAAGCTGATTAAGGAGTATCAGCTCGCATAGTGAAGCATTGTGTGTGGCTAGGCTTTCATGGATAAGTGATATGTGAACACGCAGGACGTCGAACCAGGGGATCATCACTAGCTTAGTACAATATACTTAGCTTCATGGATATTCAATGTTATGAGCCACACTAGCCAGCAGTGAGAAACTCTAGTCGTAGTTTAATATTCCATCATGACTACAGTTGCCGATCCAGAGCAAAACAGGTAGGTTGTCCCGAGTATCAACTTCTCCCACTCCCTTAATTTACAGTAGTGCTTCAATGCAGAGAGTAAAACACAATGCCGGCGGCTAGGACTAAATAATGAGTCAGCAGAGACCATCGCTGTTCGAGACGTGCTAAAGTGGGATGGACGTCTAAAATGGAGTAGGTAGTCAAATCTAAAGGCAATGTTTACATCCTGGTCTGCCGTTCTGTTTGTCCATTTGAGTGCGGATGATATGCGGACGATGCGCGGACGATTTGCGGCAACAAAGCGTAAAGTTGTTTTTATTGTGATAGCAGCCTGACTCGAGACCTTGGGCTTTAAGAAAATGATCTGCTTAAAGAACACCAGAAAAGGTAACTACTCTGTCCATCTTTGGCCGCAAGATATAGACGAGTTTGGAGGCCCTTGCCGATCATGCCACCATACCCCTGGTCCTGTTTCTGCAGTAAACTACCGGTACAGTACATTATGTACAGTAGTATCTCTCCTTGGCACCCTACTTATCTCGATGACATTTAAACGTGGAGGTTAGTTGGCCGCTAAAGAAATAGTACGTGTTAAAGAAGCCAAATCCAGGCTTCCCCACTAAAAGCTGTGTACCTCGGTACCCCAGACAGAACCAACCCCTCTATCGTGGCTGAGTGTGGCTATCGCCACTCAACCAATATCTCGGCGCCGACAGCGGACTCTTTCTAGTACATCAATGTGTATTGTAGGCAATAAGCAGACTAACATTGCCTTGCTTGATTAATTCGGATGATTTTCTAATACCAGAGTGTCTGAAGAATAAATCACGAGCGCGAACGAGTTTCGGCAGTACCACTCTACCCGCCCGTAGCGACAAGCCCCGCCGTAGAAGACGCTATTATTTTTGCGGCACCGTATCTAAACCAGCTTTACCGAATTTATAAGCAAGAACTGGCCGCCATCGCCGGAGTGAAGTGACTATATGTTTTGCGAGCCTCCGGGGCTACTGCCCTCTCCCCCTACGCAACCAACACCAAGATAAAGTCGTCCGCGTGTTTTAGCACAAAACCACCACCATGGCGCCATCTCTCGAAGAACCCGAGCGCGTGCAGGACGTCATCGACAACCCGCTAAAGGCGCGGCCGCAGCTCGTGGCGCCCGAGCCCGAGCACTGTCCGGGCCCCGAATCCGACACGGCCGGCAAAGCAGACTCGTGCGCGGGGTGTCCGAACCAGGCCATCTGCGCCAGCGCGCCCAAGGGACCGGACCCGGACGTCCCGCTGATCGCGGCGCGGCTGGCCGGGGTGCGGCACAAGGTGCTCGTGCTGTCGGGCAAGGGCGGCGTGGGCAAGAGCACGTTCACGAGCCTGCTGGCGCGGGCGTTCGCGGCGGACGAGGCGCGCACGGTGGGCGTCATGGACACGGACATCTGCGGGCCGAGCATCCCCAAGATGATGGGGGTCGAGGAGGAGACGATCCACGTCAGCAACTCCGGGTGGTCGCCGGTGTGGGTGGCCGACAACCTCGGCGTCATGAGCATCCAGTTCATGCTGCCCGGCCGCGACGACGCCATCATCTGGCGCGGGCCCAAGAAGAACGGGCTCATCAAGAAGTTCCTCAAGGAGGTCGAGTGGGGCGACATGGACCTCCTGCTCGTCGACACCCCGCCCGGCACGAGCGACGAGCACCTCAGCGTCAACAGCCTCTTGAAGGAGAGCGGGATCGACGGCGCGATCATGGTCACCACGCCGCAGGAGGTGTCCCTGCTCGATGTGCGCAAGGAGATCGACTTCTGCAGGAAGGCTGGGATCAAAGTACTGGGTCTAGTGGAGAATATGAGCGGCTTTGTGTGTCCCAACTGCACGCACGAGAACCAGATCTTCAGGGCGACGACGGGTGGTGGCGCGGCGCTGGCAAAAGAGATGGGCATACGATTTCTAGGCGAGGTACCCCTGGATCCGCGGATAGGGATGGCTTGCGATTACGGAGAGAGCTTCTTCGACCATTACCCAGACAGTCCAGCATGCAAGGCCCTCAAGCGTGTCGTGAGAGGGTTAGCCAAGGAGATTGGCGAGGAAGTCTTACCAGATGACTAGAGTTTCATACACCAATGGAAAAAGACAATAAAGTTGCAAAACTACAAGAGATCTATATTCCCAGTATGTGTGCTACTGGCTCTCCAATAGGGGTGTATTGGTGATGTATATCATCCAAAACCACCGGCATTGAGTAGATGCCGACGCAGGTTTATATCTGTTGCTCTTTAGAGCACTAACATCCGCACCTACAGTTTACATATCTGTAAACGGCAATTGGTCCCCTTGCCCTTGACTCTTGATCCCTGATCGCCTGCTTTATTCCACTGCTAGCTTCTTTGGGATGTCTTCTAGGTCATCGGCACTCTCGATATCGACTACTTTTCCGACCTCGCTCGTATTCCGTATCAGCTCTTTCGCGCCGGCGTACATCATGCGACTTTCGGCATTGCATGTGGTAGGCAGGTAGTATAGGAGGACGTAGGGGACAGAAATGCGACCAGAGGGCTGTATCAAGAATGAGCGACTGAAAATTCCACATCATCTACCCCATGTTTGAAAGCTATCTTGTATATATCGCGCCGCGGTTGCAGGGAGAGAAAGAGAGCGTGAAGGGAGGAGACACGCACGAGGGTCAGTGGATAGCTGAGCAATATATACCGCGGCGAGTTGTCGGGCAAGTCGTCCGCGATCTCTTCGAGGGATTTGTAGACTACCTTGTCTTCATCCTGTTTGATCTCGTGCGACTTCTTATCGATGTAGTCTATCGGTCGCAAGACGATGTGTCAGCCAGCCCGCCTCAGTGAGTAAGTAGCATTCCACACATGCGCCGACGGCAGCGAGGAGCGTATGGGTAGAGACGTACATACAAATAACAGCTTGCGGACCGGTGGCACGAGAGGTAGTCAATCTGAATTTGCGCAGATGATCCCTCGTCTCCTGGGAAAAGGTGTAAAGGCGTGCTTCGGAGCTCTGAGATTGGCGGTTAGCGCTGAGTTGCGGTTGGATCGCGGGGTCACAAGAGGGGGTGTTTGTACCATGGCGACAACGGGTACCTTGGGTAGGTAATGTATATAGTATGTTTATACAAAACTAAAACAATGATGCCGTTGCGTAACGGAGAGTATAAACGAGGAAAGGAGATAGCAAAGGAGATAGCCAACATGAAGCACCTATCAGAAGTATAGATATCTAAGTACCTAGGTAGGCAGGCGGGAAGATAGGTGCCTGCTGTAGGATGCCATGCATGCCAGGTGAGGATGACCCCACCAATGACGAAGCACCCAAGCCACCTTAGCCAGAGTAACACAGCATTATCATTTATCATTCACTGGTTAGGTACAGCTTTATTTATTTAAGTAATTAATGGACAGTTCTATGTCAATGACAACCCAACACACGATCTGCCTGTATCAACTTGCCTCTAGGTATCTATCAAAAGCTTGTCGATCACTTTCCTACACGTGTATATATCCGTGACATCACTTGTATGATTTGATAGAGCTGATCATGGCAGGGTATCCCGGAGTGAGCTTGTCGTTGTTGTTAATGAGGAGCAAGTCGGTCGGCATTGGATTCGCGGACTGCTCGTGGCCGGGGCTTGACCAAGACACCTAGCTTCTGCTCACGCGCTAGGCTCGCTATAAACGTGCGAGAAGTCAACCGGTGTACCGAAGTTCGGCGAACCATCACTATGGGTGCCAAGGAGTTGAACCATCGTATACCGGGTATTGTCGCAGGCGCCGGCGGAGTTGCTTGTGGCATGGTACGCGATCCAAGTCTGCGTGGCGTCGGGGCTTTGGAAGAACGAGTTATGGCCCGTGCCGTAGTTTCCGTTGGCCGAGGACAGGACACAGCCAGATGACTTGGTCCACGCGCTCGCGTTCGTGGGGTCCGTGGCGCCATCCCAAGTGAGCAGGCCTAGGCAATAGCTTGCAGACCAGCAGTACGACGCCGAGTAGGCGAGATATGTCTTGCCGCCCCAGTACAGAGCCGCGGGGCCCTCATTGACCGCTGCCGACACTTTCTCCCACGCTGCCGTGGGCTGCGAGATCACACTAATCGACCCCGTGAGCGACGTGTAGTCCGATCCCAGCTTCTGGATGCACAGCGATTGTGCTGATACCCCGTGGAAACACGAGAAGACTAGATAGTTGCCGAAGCTGGTGCGGAGCGTCGAGGCATCGATTGCCCACTCGTTAGTTAGCTGGCCGACATATGTGAACGTGTCCCAGGGTGTAGCGCCACCTTTTCACATATTGTGTGTTAGCAAAGACAAGACAAAGAAGTAAAGGCAAGATAAGCGATAGCGATACTTACCCTTCAGGACGTGCAGCCTCTGGCCGTCGAGATCACTGGATTCACCAGCGGTAAAATAGACGTACCAGGCACCGTCGAAGTAATGGACCTCAGGTGCCCAAACGTTGGCGTCGCGCGAGGCGTCTGTGCTTGTGTAGATGACTTTCTTCGTGGCCGTCGCGAGGCCCCCGACGGTCGTGGAGCGGGCGATCTCGACGTCCGTCCACGACGTCGTCATAAGATAGTAATAGCCTCCACTGTAAGTCACGAAGGGATCAGATCCACCGGGACTACGGATTGGGTTCGTCCACGCCGAGGCGAAGCTCACCACTGTCACTAGACTTAGGAGAGTTCCGAACATCTTTTGTAAACCCATTGTGGTAATTATCCTTTCAGACGATCGACCGTGGGATTGTCGCCAGGTAGACTACTTACGATAACTTGCCTCGTACTCCCGTTAGGGAACGGGAGGTTCTATCTTATACATGATATCAATATACTTACATCTCCACGATCAAACTCTTGGACCGGACAATTCTCTATCACGTACTGTATCGTGGATGAACGACCCCAGCGCGTCCTCGCTGGGCATGGAACAGCGGGACATCTTATTAGTGGATTATTGCGCTGTCGGAAGAATGGCGGAGCAGTAGAAAAGTTCGCTGAAAAGAGTAATCTCCCCTACTCCTGAGACCCAGCGCTATAGTAGAATGGTGATATAACTTATTTCTACTTATGTTCACCGCTCATTGGAGCGCATAATAAAGATTGTCTTTCGCGGTTAGACTATCGTGTTTGTTGTCAACGCCAGGGAGCGCACGTCTGCAGCTGGGTTTCCTCACATCAGTTCGCATGGATTGTTTCGAATACCACCGGGTTCACTGGGTCGGAATAGCACGGCATGATTAACATTTCCATTATATGTATTGGTATATACAGGTCATTCGTTTAAAGAGTGAATCGTGTCATGCCCAAGTCCTTGATACAACCCAACTATGATTTTTTTTCTTTTCAGATGGTATCAAGACTCAATAGTATAAACAAACGTCAATAGAAGCCTCTCTATCGATCAAATAGGCATGCTGGGTCCACCACCAGCACTCCCCCGAGAGCTAGGGCTCGTGTTCAACTGCATGTTATCGCCCAGTCCGTAGCTGACGTCCTCAAAGATGTCGTTGAGCTCCTGCTCTGTGAAGTTCAAGTCGAGATCCATCTCCGTGGACCAGGGCTCTGCTGCAGCCGGGACAGAAAGCGCCGGATCCAATGCGGACATAGTAGACGACGCCAGCCCCGCCGAAAGCGCCGAGGTCGTGGGCATCGAAGGCGGCATACTCGTGGAAAAATCAAAGGAGAAGCCGGTGTCCATGGGGAGAGGCTGCTGCGACGCAGGCATATTGTTCCCCTGCAGAGCCGCCTTGAACTTGCCGAGCAGGATGGGGTCGTCGCAAGGGGTCTTCTGCATGCTCATGATGTCGCGCGCGCGCGCCTGGAGCCGCGCGTCGCTCGGGAAGACGCCCGTCTTCAGCAGCTCGCGCTTGACGTACTCGGTCAGCCCGTTCTCGAGCTCGCGGCTGCAGAAGATCTTGGCGGGCGCCGGGTAGCGCCGCGTGAAGGTCTGCAGGAAGTGGTTTGCGGTGGCGGCCTCGGACTCGAAGGGCTTGGCGTCGTCGCGCAGGTAGATCTGCGGCTTGCCGTGGAGCGGCTCCATCATCGCCGTCGGGTTCGGCGCCACGTAGGGCGGCTCGAAGCCCGTGCCGCCGTCCTTGATGTTCCATGATACCGACCAGATGCCTAGGCCCGGACCGGTTTGCGGAGGGAGGATCCCTGCGTCTATCTTGAATCTTTGCAGCCACTCTGCGTTGTCGGCTGCTGTCTGGTTAAATGGGTCATCGCTAAACTATTGTCAGCAACGGCGAGACTAAATGCTGGATCGGTGTCGCGACTCACTCATCGTATACTATCCATCGTGCCTGGTGCTTCAGTTCTTCATCTGTGGGCACATGTTGATTGGGGTTGTTGGCAGACATGGTTGCTGTCACAAAACGATTCAGGTCTTTTGCTAAACGGCGATAGCAATTCGCGTCGTTCAGGAATCTTGCGCCTGGTTTTATCGAGCTTGTACTGGAACTACCGGGGGAATGTCTGTTGTTGGCCTGGGGGGATTTACCAGACGCGTGGACAGTGAGCGATGGATCCAATGGTGTCGACTGGCTAGTAGCGGATGGATGTGCTTTAGTTGATAATGAAGTATTTGAGGTTGGACTCGGGCCAGATGACTCTGGGGGGTGCCGTTCCCTAAAGCTTTCTAGCCATTCTGTGTCGTCCGCTGCTGTCTGATTCCATTCGTCATCGACTCTATAAAGGTTCAAATGTTAGATTTTGCGGATCAAAAGATTTGCTTTCAGGTGTTTGGAGGCATCTAGGAGTAAAAGACTGCAAGAACACATACTCGTAAACAATAATCCTTCCTTGACGTTGCAAATCAGTATCTGTCGGCTCGTTGCCTAGTGACCTCTGAAGCCGAAGGTATTCTCCGAGCTCAGCCTCCAACCGGCTATAATTATGGATAGTGGAATCGATTGTCTTCGGGTCAGTTGATCGCTTATAGGCGTCGCCGACGTCCTCGCTTCGGGGAAGATGTGCTCTTTGTCGAAAGTCCTGAAGCCAGTTCGCCGAAGAATTGATCATTCGAATGAACCAATTCGCAAGCGCCTCGGACGGATTACTCGACCTTTCCTCCATCCTGCCTAAAATACGGCATGATTCGTCCTGAAGCTCGTGATCCATGGCGGTTAAGCCCAATAGCAACTTCGCCTGGACGTAATCTTGCAATTCTTTCTCAAACTCACAGTTCTCAAAAATGTCAGACTTGCCATTAATGCGAAGAGAGGATAAACAGTTAGAACCAGGTGCTCGTGGGTGAAATGCGGCCTGTCGCTTGGCCTCTTCGCAAGACGTGATTAGATCACAAAGCCATGAAGAGGAGGTCATCCCGACGCCTTTCAGCATAACCTCAGCACCATAGATGATGCGACAAGCTTCGTGTTGAATCTCCGAATCACTAGGAACGGTGCCAAGCTCTTCTGTTTTATTGCTCATCCACCATTGCAACTCCATTTTCAGAAGCTCATACGCGTTAGTTGGAGAGCCGGGCGGTGCTTGACTAGCTTCGAAAGGCAGAGGCGACTGCCTCTCGTCGTGAATTAAGTCTATAAGAGGTCAGATACCTATACGTAAAGATAGTTTAGCGCTTAACTTACAAGGAGGAATTGAGTTCTCGACCATTTGGAGAACGGGTGTATCGAAACCCCAGTCACCCTTCCAGTCAGCCATGGTGTTACCGGTCTTAAAGTGCTCGGCCAGATGATCTACTCGGGTGGTCCAGCTATCAAGGACAACGCCACAGAAACCACACCGCGATCGGATTTCAGGCGATGTTACTCGCCATTTATCCATGGTCCATGGAAGGAATTTCACATCGTGGACAAGTCGTAGATGTTGTCGTAGATGGTCTTTTCGGTAGAATGTTCGTTCTTCTTGCGTTCGCTCAGTACATCCAGAGAAATTATGCGACTCTATGTGTGCGTCATCTGGATTTTCTTCGCCGCAAAAGACGCAGCTTTTCAGTCCATTATCCGGGTTGACTGCTCGAGGACCATCAGGAGAGCAGATCCACCGTTCGAGAGACAGATGCAACGACTTCTCGTGGCGTTGCCAATCATGCTTTGTCCTAAAGGTTTCAGTACAGAAAGTACACTGGAAAGTCTTGAGTGGCTGAGTTAGTTGCTCCTCTGCGCGTTTTGGTGGTGCTCGTCTCCGTCGCCGCCGACCACGGTTGCTTCGAACGAATGATGGAATAGAGGAGCCACGGGACTGGTTAGAGAAGGCGGACGCAAAAGAGCCACCACTAGAGTGTGAAGTTCCCAAACTACTGGCAGATGACTGGTTGCAGAGAGACCTGCTAGACCCGTCATCCGAGAAATTCCATACATTAGGACTCGTGCGACCGGAATCTGATGTTGCTGAGTATGACCCAGAAGCCGATACGGCACGGGCAATAGCAGTTACTGAAGCAGGTTCGTTTTCAGGCGGAGAGTTTGCCCAACGCTGCAGAGGATTCATGTTTTCGAATAAGCCCGGTGTGCCCTTTCGTTGCGGAACATCAATAGCCTGGGCATACCCTCGACCAACATGCGGAGATGTTGCTCGAGTAGGCTGGATTTTCCCACGGCGGCGGGCATTAGCCAGCCAGTTGGTGATTTGGGTCTTGTTCAACCCAGTGATCTTCTGTAGACTTTCCCTTTCCTCGTCTGTAGGATATGGATGATGGCTATGCGTTACAACCCAGTTCTTAAGCACCTTCACAGATTCACGAGAGAATCGAGCACCGATTTTCGGCGGTTGCTGAGGGCGCGGTGACAACGGTGTTACCTCCGCAACGACCGTCATTCGTGGCTCTGGGGGTTGTGAATAGACCATGGCAGCTAGGTCATCTTCATGAAGGATCGAGGTCTCTGGTCTATCACCCATGGTGGGCCATGGATTCGCAGGGAAGGTTGCGCTGCCCTCTGAAGCGAGGCTGTTGGTTGAGGGCCCGAAGCTACATTGTCTTCGAAGGGCAACACAACTGGTGCAATAACCCTTGTATTTACCTTCCCGGATTCTCTTGCACTGATAGGTCCATCGCGAACAATTAGTACAAGGAGCTTCTGGTGTTTCCCAGGAGAACTGAGCAGCCCCCGTTGATGTCTCTTCGGAGTCTAGGTCAGGGTATGTCGAGACGTCAGCGGCCTGTTGCAGTTGGGTAGACTCATAATGTTGAAGTGCCCAGTAAGACCAATCATCTCCCTCGACATCACCAAAGACGAGGCCCATCATGCTAGGATCCTCTGATAGGTCTGGGGCTGGAGCCGGGGCGAGATCAGTAAGATTCTCTGCGCCCTTAGAGGTAGCTGGCAAGTCAAAGCCTGTGCTCGCGGCTGCGGCGTCCCAATTTACGAAATCCATTATATCACTGTCTTCGTTGAGATCTTCCGGGATCGTTGTCATTCAAAGGGCACATGGACTTGTAGACAGTCAAGGCTTCCTTATTAGAAGTTCGTACCGGTTGAGCAGCCACCGTGATCAAGATTGAACACGCAGGGCGTGCCTGTGGATATCCGAGTTACAAGGTCGGCGCGTAATCGGACGAGGCTGACGATAAATATATAATAGTAATAATAATCAGGAAAATAGAAGAAAATGAACCGATAAATAACAGGTTTGTTTCGCTTTTTTAAAAGACAAAGGACTCAAGGGTGTATGGAACTAACCATGACCTTCTAGCTCGTTCATTCAGCGATAGGCAAAGCCAACTAAGATACTAGATAGCGGTCAGCGTCAGACGATGACTTTAGCAGCCATCCGCGTGAGGTATACTACTAGCCTAGATGACTGTTCAGACGTGGTACCACGCTACAGTATATACATACTTAAGGTAGTAGATAAATCTTTAGCCTACCTGAAGTATCCAAGCAGAAGATGGCTCTTCGAAGAGTCATACTCTCATCTCATATTTGGTAATAGAGATGCATCTCCATCAAAGAAGCGCAGGGATCTGCCCACTGCCAATCGCGGGGTGTGAACAGCTGTGGAGTCGTGCGCCCTTGAATTGACACGCAGGGCGTCGAGATGGGGCGCTCCGACTCGCGCCAAGTAAGCCGAGTTATAATCCCAGCAGTCACTAACATCTATCATAGGAATACACACTCTAAATTGTTAGCTGCTGCTAAAAGACTATTGAACCCCTATTATGGTGCTAGTCGCCGTAGTTCGGAGTGGGCGAGTAACCCTGTTCCTGCTCCGAGGGTCTAGAAACTGGTGATTGTTCTTTGATAGCAACAATAAAGACCGGCTTCTTGAATGACGTCTCTCCGAGCCGGTGACATTCCAGACCGCCTCCTAACCGCCTCCGGCCTGTATCTGCCAGAGTAGCAATATCATCGCATATCGAATGTTGTCTGGGTTATCATTACCGACACATCTTAAAATCCTGTAATATAGGACGGATGACTCTTTATTGGTGCTGAATAATCACCAAGCTACTTGCAATTCATTGAAACCGATACCTCTCATATAAAATAACTATTGGTTCGGGAAAGACACACTTCGATCTTCAGCTCTCGGAAATCAATCCGCAGCTTTCGGTGCCACGACGCCGGCTTCGCGAAAGCGGCATTTTGAGATATAACCCATCACTTACTGTTGCCTTGGGTTGCTTACGGCTCATAGACTATCGAATCCGAGTAGTTGGCGCTCCGTAACTAAATCGACCGCACCCGACATTCTGAACCTCAATGCGCGGCAACCGTTATCAGCTTGTCTTGAATGACAACTAGCAAACACCACCTCGTATACAGCGTGTTACCTTACGAGGGACGGCGTTTCATGGGGTCGGCATTCGGGAAACTACGTAGTAGTTACTGTGCCACGAGAGTAGGATTCAAGCGCAACCACTCTGTTGGGTACTCCATACTTATAGTCCTAGCACCTTGTGTATTTATGATAGCTCTACGGATCATACCCAAAACCCCCACGAGAGGGGGATTGGTATCTACGTCTCTACCTAAAACCTGCTGTGTTGTCATCTGTAAGTAATGGAAAGGCCTAGGCTAATAAAACTAGTCCTATGGGATCGAAGAAACCAGATCAATAGGAAGGTAGTCAAACAGTTGCGCGACGCGCCAACACTGCCGCCAAGAGAGCTTGGACAGCGTCACTTAGTGATAACGGTCCAAATAAGGCACAGCATATCAAAATTTAATGTCATCTGGTCGCTTTTGAGACTATTGATCTGCTATCCCGCGTGAACTATAACACGCGTCGTGGTTAGGCTCTTATAACTCGGATGGCGACTTTGTAGGGGTTCTAGTCTCATCGTGCTTACAACTTAGTATGAAGTATCAAATGAGCACAGGATAGCTAGCGTAATGTGGGTGTATGCTGGTATTCGGGGCCGAGTAAATCGATCATATGCTAGGACCTCTATTGGTATGGAGTTGGATATGTTACACATTTCCCAAACTCGACAGTCAATCCGAACAGGGGAGTCTGGAGAAGTGGCTACCTATTCGGAGGTTTCGGGCGTTTTCATGGAAATGGTAGCATTCGTTTAAAACCTGAGACAGATCACCTCGAATCCTTCGCCCTGGCAGCCCTATCAATGAACTACAAACCAATTAACGACTACGGCCACTGTTTCCGAGAACACCTCGGGACCGTCACCGTCAGTTACAGCTGCAGGGCGAAATCCTACGCGGGTTGCACGTCGCTCGCTCGGAGTTCTCCCTGAACGCAAGGTAGCGCTGCTGCGACGAGATGCGGTAGTCAGCGAATACCAATCAAGTACATGTAGGGGGCGTTTGAAAAGGCTCTCTATTTTGTCATAAGCCTATCTACTAGTTAGGTGCCCGTGTGGTCCCTTTGGTAACATTCGGCATCTTGATGGATTAATAAGAACATTATGTGTCCTCCCCAAGTAGGTAATCAGCCCCGCTGACGCCACGTCTCTGTAACAATATTCAACAAGAAGATAAAGGGGCCATCGTTTTGGGGGCTGAATAAATGCAGATTGACGCTCGCTAGACCACGCCTAACTCCATCCCATCGTAAAGTGATATCGTCCCTGCACGCTTCTCGTATCCTCATGATAATATACACGCCGAAAGATGACGAGGACCGTTAAATGTATGGCGACGCCGCTAGCTTCTGACAGACTAGGACGTGTTTTGTTGTTTAAGAATCTGGCATAATAGCGCAATGAACCGCTGGTCCATTAGGATTAGGATGCGTGAGAGCCGTTGTGTTCTGTGGACCCGGCTTCAGATAACAATTCCCAGGCGCGTTGGCCCCTTGCGCAACCGTCCGGTTCGTCCAGTCCGGAATGAAACTGGCGGCCGAGCATGTAAAATTGGCCGAGCTCGAAACGTCCGGGAAATTGCCGGATGTATACCAAGAATAAGACGCGCATGCATCAATGCAGTCGTCGAAGGTGCCAACGAATAATGATGTGAGAGGCGAATTTGGCGCGTCACTGTTGCAGAAGATCTTGAACGTTGGTCTGCTAAAAACTTTAACTCACGTCAGCCAACTGGTAAATGCCATACTCATGGCTATTCTTAGGCTCACATGAAGAAGTGTATTGAGTTCCGGTAACAGAGTCCGGGTCTTTGGAACACCCGTGGTCGATCATAAGTTGAGCGGCCAGCTTCGACTCCGCATTATTGGCTCTATTTGCTTGGATGCCAGTTCCAGCTGCCAACCCTATTACAGCAATAGAGAGAGCTCCAATAACCACCGATAGAATGAGCACTAAAGTTGGGCAACCGCAAAACCTCCTCCGTATTTCCCTGGGTGGTTCTGTCGGTGGGAAGTCACCCCGTGTCGATTGGTTATCGTAGGCTTGGATCGAATTTGTGCCAGGATAAGAGCTCTTTGGTGATTCTATAAACGTGGTCGTATCCTTGAATGAGTTAAACGGATTGAGTGGTATCGAAGAAAAGCTCTCTCCGTTATTATGATATGGAGCGGCCAGCGCTGGTGCTGGATAGTACACTTCCGGCAAATTGGGTTGAGGAGCCACCTCTGGAGCCTCGTGCCACTTTAGATCTGTCAATAACAACCTAAACAATGATGATGTAAATAAGCACTGACTTTCTGGGCCATTGGCTGGCTTTACTGAAAGAAATTCCTGTAGCAGGTGCCTTGTGTAAATTTGTTTCGAGTGAATGTGAGAAATGTTGAAGCATAGCCTAGGTCACCCTAACTTCGACCTTATTACCTATCGTGACGACAATATAAAATTAAAAGCGAAGAAAATTGAAAACAGCTCTTCCTAAGTGAAAAGAGAGCAGCAAGCGAATAAGTATAAGTACCAAAGGCTAAAACTATAGCTAATATAGGTAATCTAGGACTTTAACTCTGTGTACGGAGGACACTATGGGTCGAATCGGATCCTGATGAAGCACAATCTGGGTGTAGCTGCATATGGCTTGTTTGAGGCCCGACAGGCATATGCGCAGAACAGGGATACGTCCTATAGCCGCTACAGTATGATTGTGACTGTAAGGATGCCAGCTTTCTGTTTCAGTTAGGTAGCTTTCTAGGGAAGACGGAGGTTTTAAGATGCCAAGGCTGCTATTTTTTACTACGACGCGGGATGTGGTTCGTCCAACAACGAAGACCAACACAATAACCCCAAATCTGAATCTAGGACTCGCATCACTTGGATGGTCTGATACCACTTTGATAAAGCCTTCGATGCTCTGGACAATAAAATCAAGGAACGGCTCGGAGCTCATGATACAGATCACACATACGCGGTATACTTAGGCTGACTTGGTTACGGATACAATACTAAATAAAGTACATACATTCTCCTAATTAAGTAGAATGCTAGAGCATACTTAGTCACCCTCAAGAAAGGAATCCACACGCCAGATGCGACCACTGGTAAACATCCTAACTCGTTCAATGATTGGTCTCTTCAAGATGAGGAGCGCACCTGTGCATTACTACATGTAGACAGCAGGGTTGATCCTTATTCATCGGTTCTAATGTTGTATACTGCGTACATGCGCAGTTGCGACATTGGTAGCGCACGTACCTACTATAGCAGAATGGTTCAAAAGGATTCAAATTAAAAGTAACTATAGAATTGAGTTAGCTGGCTGCAGTATCTGGTATAGTGATTTGAATTCAGTTTCTTTTAAACTTCATCGAAGATAATAGACTACAAAATAATCTGACCAATTACCTTTATGGTGTATAGAATATAAGTGTCCGCTAAACATCCTTCTTTCGTTATCGAGGTTGCTCATAGCCCGTGGTGATTATGTACAGGTAGTCCGACCACGAGCACACAGGTGTGAAAGCAGCTGTTTATTAACTGTTCTAAGTCAGCCAGAGTTCAGATCTTCCTTGAGTGTAAAGTACATCCATATTTTATACCTACCCTTAATAATGAGCACTTGTAACTCGTAATATACATGTAGTATGATAAGCTCGCATTTTCATTACCCTTGAACCGAAAACGTAGGTATACCTGGTAGTTCTTTAAGTGTCTCTCGGTAGTGTGTATCTATTGCGCATTCACATCATTTAGATCTGGTAAGCACTAACCTACCTGGTATTACGGTTAGACCTAAAGGTAGTCAACCAGCAGCCTTTTATGACATAGCGCAATACAGTATTATAACTGTATAGGTCAGCAATTGACCATCTCTAGTCTAGTGTAGTCTACGGAATTTGACTGTATGCGGTAACTCTCTACTGGTGTGTCGTTATGCTAAGGCGTTATGCTATTTTACTAATTGTGATATTCTCTAGCATCTAAGTAGGCACATAAATAAACGGGAATCTAATTTCGGGAAGCGTCGCTTGACACGACTGCATATCCTGCTTAGAAATAACGGTTAATCATTACGAAGATCGAAACGCAACCACATATGTTGAGCTACCTATTGGGGCCTCCCGTTGTATAGCAAGTGCGTCAAGCCGAGACTAATCACAATGACTATCGTTGACAAGGCCATCCCAGATATGAGTTCCCGAAAACCAAAGACCAGGCAGAGAGTTCATAAGGAGCCATCCGTACTCACCGTCCCCGACATCAACGACAATGCCGCTGAACGTAAACGGGTTCTAAATGTCTTGGCACAGCGCCGATATCGTGAGTCAACTAAGCTTCGTGGTCTACTGAGCAATGTCTAATCTTCTTTCCAGGTGAGCGTAAACGGCATGATAGAGGACGTAGCGCAGCTAAAAATACTGCACTCTTTCCTCAGTCTAACCCCCGGGATGATGGACCTAGTTCCCCCTCGAGGAAAGAAGCTTTGGTATCTGAAATTCCTCTTCTAGAACATGAACCATCAATTTCGACATATCTAGAACTTCTGCCAGATCTTGATTCTGCACCTACAAGTCTCGAATTTGTCGCCGATGTGGTCTCACAGGCAAAATGGCCAGCTACGTCGTGTGAGGCAATGAGGATTAGTCCTCTTTCAGGAACAGAACAGTCTTATTCAGGCACGGCAGACCTCAGCTTGTCGAATTTACTGATGGAAGGATCAGCAACAGGGGCAGAAGCCCCTTCGTTCGACTTCCTCAATACTATGGATCCGAATATTCTGATAGATTCTTCCTCTAGCAGTCCTTTAGTGTCTGACAGCTCCGAGACCACAGACTTTTCTTTTCCCGATTCCTACTACCTCCCGGTCAACGAGCTGACCTTGCTGAGAGGCCTTATGCGGATCGCGACACGATTGCGATGTAATACTACAAAAATGTGGGAGCTCGGAGCTAATTCACCTTTCAATGATGGAACACACACGGCACTAACAACTCAAGAGTTGCCCCAAGTGTGGAGGCCAACGTTGTCGCAATCATCTATACCACATCATCCTGTTATAGACTTGCTGCCATGGCCCTGTGTCCGGGATCGTATCATATTGCTTATGGCTTTACCGGACGAGGCCCGTCCACCTGCACTTTCTGGCCCTTGTAAGTAGTCATCGAAACTACCTGCTTCTGATTCCGGCTATTTCTGGGGTATAAAGACTCTGTTTACAGCTATAGCCATGTATAAAAACTTTGTGCACTTTCGAAACACTTACAGTCATAGTCAAGAAAGCGATGGCTGATCCTGAATGTTGTAGTGGCGATTGTCCAGCTGGCATATGACCTCGAAGATTCCGCTGAAGGCGTTCGGATCTGGGGCGATGACCCTTGTGAGCCCACGTCGTGGGAGGTTGGGCAGGCGCTCTTCGAACGATGGTGGTTTATTTTCGACAGGAAGGTCGTCGATCAGAGCAATTACTGGCGGAAACTACGAGGCGCTGCAACGTTATGCATGAAAAGCTGAGTCTTGCTTTCACAGCTATTATCATCTCCCAACGACTATGCGATATTAGCTATTAGCAGACACCTCGAAGCCTACGAGCCTTTCCTCTTCAGAAGAGGACTGAACCCCTGTCTAGTATCTCGTTCGAAGACACTGATCAGGATGGAAATCTGAATATGCACACATATCTAAGCTCATTGCTCTGCTCGATTATGACCGAAGAGAGGTAGCTCAAAGATGGACCTTTTTGGGGGTACTCTACGCTTTTGAAGGCTCTTACACTACTCATCTATCTGGCTCGTCGTGCGGTTACATGGATGGCGCGAAACCACCATGTTGCATTTTCCCTCTCTTTTACGAGATTATGACCCCAACTCCTGGAGCCTGCTGGGATCTCTTTTTCATCACGAGACATACGACGCCAAGCTATTTGATGCATTTACTGGCAAGACGGAAACAAGATGATGGTTCAATTGGCCGGAAAGACGTATGCGGTGAGATGCTACCCAACTGCATGAAAAGAAGGCATGACTAATAGTCTTATGCTACAATAAGGCATCGACGTTACGCCATTATAGGGAACTTGCATCTAGTCGTATGGCTGCGCCGTACGTCGTCATCATATCCAGCATGAGGTCTCATGTCCATATAGTTGCCTTTCTTCCGACTATAGACATATGCTTAGAGTCGTAGCCATTCTAACGTTCTAGAGGTCCTAACCAGAAATACAAGGAATTTTGTCACCTAAATCGAGAGTTTATCACCCCTCTATCAAACGAAGATAGCAACACTAAACGAGTTATAATCCTAACACACTAGTCCGCGACTTTCTAGGGTTGTAAGCAGACTGTTCGATCATCAGCATTCTCCCATGGCCAGCAATCACACCGAACAGGCGAAGAAAGATACGAATGGTGATGGGACCCGCGCGACATAGGCGGAGGTGAAAGAGATGAGACTGTCAAAGATTAACTTGCGGATGAAGCGATGCAAATGGCTATCTAGGCCTCCACGAGAGCTTCACTAAGTGCCGCTGTGATATATTTGTAGAACTGTGACTGTCTTACAAGCAGTTGTGTTAGATGGCTTTATCATCATCTTTCCCCTATTTAGTAAGCAAGCTTCCCGAGGTTATCAAACAAATAGCGATACTCAATCTGGATTCAAACAACAAGTTGGAAAATAGCTGTTAAGTAAAGAAATACTTCACAGGCAACATTGAAGCCCCATCCGCGCCTTGTTTTCTCTTGCTTACGGTAATTAGACCGTCCTTATGGGAAGAGTATTGCATTGCCCCCTCAAACCCCTAAACTCCAACCCCAAAAGATAACAGATAGTTGAAGTGTTGAATGCACGGCCCGGATTTCTTTGCTCTTGAGTTTCAGGTGGTGAGGTTGGCATGAATAACCTTAACCTCGCTCATTAGCCATCCAAATGGTATGATTGGATCGTACATTATTATATCCCAATTGGATAGCCTCAAGGATACTGTAACGGCTGTCGGGCGGAAGTCCATGGTACCAGTAAGCAGTAAGGACATGGCTAAGTACTCTCGGTATCGTGCTCATGTACACTACATTGTGTAACTAGGTCCATATATATGTGCTATATACTTACAAGAACAAGCAGTCAGTTTCTGTCCCGGTCTCAAGAAAGATTATACTTCTATCGGGTCGATCATCTGGTAACTGGACCATCTATGTAGGAGGCCGGATCCAAATGGTTAAAGGATGACATAAGAGATGCACCACACGGCATCAGCTTGTAAGCTTGTAATATAGGTAGTGTATGGTGTTTAGGGAACACACCACGAACTGCTGACATGATTATGCTGCAAAGCGTGGCGTTGGCCTGCCCTGAAATGCTGTGATTACTGCAATGGAGTGCAGAGTTGACGGAGGCTCCTTGTGCCAATCGGCGCCGCCCGGCCAGCTAACCCTTGTAGGTATACTACGGTAGATTGCCTGCAGCAACCAGCCCCGGCCTAACTCTATTCAGAAATACCTAACCCACTAGTCAACGAGGTAGAAAAAGACTTGTAGGCAATAGGTACACTTATAGGTACTATAGATAGGCCTAGGTAAAATATCTACCTACCTAATAGTAGGTAGGTATTGATTTTTAATTCTGCTCTGCCATGACTGAAGGTACATACCTAGGTAGTATGTTAGGCACTTACATGTAGTGATAGTAATACTTCCATTTAAGTAATGGAGGGGCAGGTGAGGGGTACGTATACATACTTACACTAGTGGGTAGGAATGTTGTCACCCTTGCACACTTAAGTGAAACCCGGGAACCAGGAATTTGGATGGCAGAAAAATAAATATCGATCTTGGTAGATAACTCTGAGACTAGAATATCAATTGATAAGTATGATTGACTCTAAGAAGCGAAGTAAATGCTGAATTAAATCGTCTATCAAATTACTTAGTTATGTTAGTGGGCATGTCGGTACATATAAGCATTTAGGTAACGTATATGTACCTACCACATTTACTACGCTGCCTCGCTACAGTAAGTCAGACAGCACGCTAACAACGTAGTAGAGATCGTCTAGGTACCTAGCCTAGGCCCTGCAGAGTACTAAATGGGGCAATGCGGAATCGGTGAATTTAAGGTCAAAGTACCGGTACCCGAATGGCTGGACAGTGCTCGCTGCAGAGCCTTAGAAGCATTGAGAGACTTCTACCTGTACGCTGGTAGTTCCCGGCTAGCCAATGACCGGAGCTCCAGGGTCGGAGTTGTATTTGTATGCACGCCCACCCGCCGCCGCCGCCGCTTCTTCCTCGAAGCCAGCAGATCGTGTCTGTCAGACTGCAGGATACCAGTCCTGACCTCTTTTCCTCCTCCTCTGCCTCTCTCTCCCTTTTCCTGTATTCATTCCCATACCTCTCCTCTATCTTTACAGTAGTGACTTACTTGGTGTGCCAGCACCCGCGCATTATTTCGGGGGTCACCGTTGGGACAGTCAATTCACACGTTTTCACAAAGTGTATTTGGCGGTCCTCTTTTTTTTTTTTTTCTCCATGCACACAATTGTCTGGTGAGACCCTCTCTTTTAACTTCTTGTCCCTAACATTGGGCAGCATGGTTGCAAAGCTCCCTCATGACCATTGGGATGTTTAGTCTCCCCCAATGTTGTGTAACTTGGATCTGCAATCACATCCGACGTCGCCTATGGCCATGACTTTGCGCGAACCTACATATCCAAAAGACGCCTCGCTGACTTGTGCCAGGAGCTTGCCCCCTTCCAAGTGTCCTGACCTTTTGTGAACTCTGCAGCACTTAGTCTCGAACACACAAATATACCCACCGCCAAAATGCATATCAACGACATGGTTGCAGATGCCGAAAGGACCGGCGAACCGTCCTTCTCCTTCGAATACTTCCCTCCCAAGACCGCACAGGGTGTCCAGAACCTTTACGACCGAATGGAGCGCATGTACGACTTTGGGCCTAAGTTTGTCGACATAACATGGGGAGCCGGTGGACGGATTGCCGAACTTACCTGTGATATGGTATTACAGGCTCAAACGTTTTTCGGCCTTGAAACCTGTATGCACTTAACTTGCACCGATATGGGCGAGGAAAAAGTCAATGATGCCCTGCAGAGGGCGTACAAGGCTGGCTGCACTAACATTTTGGCACTCCGTGGTGACCCTCCAAGAGAGAAGGAAAAGTGGGAGGCTGCCGAGGGTGGCTTTCAGTACGCGAGAGACCTCGTGGCTCACATTCGCAAGAAATATGGAAATCATTTTTCTATTGGCGTGGCTGGCTATCCGGAGGGCTGTGATGATAACAAGGATGAGGAGTCGTTACTGGATCACCTAAAGGAGAAGGTCGACATGGGCGGCACCTTCATTGTTACCCAGATGTTCTACGACGCCGACAATTTCATTCGATGGGTGGGAAAGGTGCGGGAGAGGGGGATCACCGTTCCCATTATTCCCGGAATTATGCCCATCGCCACCTACGCCAGTTTCATTCGACGCGCAAACCATATGAACTGCAAAGTCCCCGAAAAATGGATGGCCGCCTTAGACCCCATCAAGAACGATGATTCCGCTGTTCGAGAAGTCGGGAAGGTCCTTGTAGCAGAGCTGTGCCGCCAAATTAAGTCTGCTGGCATCGTCCACCTTCACTTCTACACTATGAACCTGGCCCAAGCCACCCGCATGGTGTTGGAGGAGCTCGATTGGTTGCCGTCCTCACAGCGCCCCCGGCAGCAACCACTTCCCTGGAAGCAGTCGCTCGGTTTTGGCCGCCGTGAGGAAGACGTTCGCCCTATATTCTGGAGGAATCGTAACAAGTCCTACATTTCTAGGACACAGGAATGGGACGAATTCCCGAACGGCAGATGGGGTGATGCTCGTTCTCCTGCCTTCGGTGAACTTGATGCGTATGGAATTGGTCTGACGGGATCAAACGAGTCCAACCGTAAGAAATGGGGTGAACCTAAGTCCATCAGTGATATCGGAAGTCTCTTTGCTCGATATCTAGAGAAGGATCTAGATTCATTGCCATGGAGCGAAGCACCTCTCTCAGGCGAGGCGGTTTCGATCAAGGATGACCTCATTAAACTGAACAAACGTGGGTTCATTACCATCAATTCGCAGCCTGCCATAGATGGTGTCAAATCGACACATTCGATTTACGGGTGGGGCCCTCCAAACGGATTTGTGTACCAGAAGGCTTACTTGGAGCTCTTTGTACACCCCGAGTTATATGAAGAGGTGATTCGCCGGATCGAGGGCAATGAGACACTCTCATATTATGCTGTAAACCAGGCAGGAACCTTCACGACCAATGCTCCTTCGGAGGGACCAAACGCCGTTACTTGGGGCGTTTTCCCGGGTAAGGAGATTGTGCAGCCTACCATTGTAGAGAGTGTAAGTTTCCTTGCTTGGAAGGACGAGGCCTATCGACTTGGAAACGACTGGGCGCGTTGCCATGACGCGAACAGCCCCAGTCGTGCCCTAATTGAGGGAATCATGAATCAGTGGTACTTAATCAACATTGGTATGTAATCATCCATCCCTAGTGGCTTGTGATAGGGCTCGTCGCTCTAACTGCCTTTTAGTGAACAACGACTTTCATGACACGAAAACTGTATTTGAGTTGTTTGATGGGTTGGAAGTTAAGGATCTCGACATTCCAGTATCCCCTTCAGCTCCACACACCAATGGTAGCAATGGTGCTCATAAGGAAACGAATGGCATTGCAACATCGAATTGATTTCTCTTAGCGATTGAATGATTTGGCGCATTTTTGGTTTGAGGCATTTTCAACAAGCATATGGCCCAATGGCATTGGCTGAAAGGGGTTTGACTGATTCAACAAGCATGCACTAGAGGCGTTTGGGATTTTTTCAACAAAAGGTTTCGGGACAGTAGGTTTATCGACTACCTGGAAACAAAAAAACCTCGAGGCGTAGAGGGACAGGTTAAACAGGGCTGCATCTACATCTCAACGATACCCCGGGACTTGAATTTTGAGGAGTATGTTCACACATGAAGTGGGCAAAACGTGGCGAGGGAACAGACCTCAACCGTCTGTTTCACAAAGGATTTTGGTTAGGTAACAACTGTCTATTCTTACCAATAGGTCGGGACATGACATTTGGATTTTGCAGTCGTAGCAGGCACTGCGTAAGTGGGTAAATGCAATATATTCGTTTGGCGGCAATTGCATGCTGCTACATATCCTTAACAATGACCCTTTTCTTTCCTTTTTGTTTGCCTCGTCGTGATTAGCCACCCTAATTTGCTCGCACATACAGCTAGACAACATGCCGTCCAACCCAGAGGTCCCATTATCTTATTTTGTTTATACGTATGCATCTAATCTATTGTTCTATATATACGGTAATCAATTCGCATCAAAGGTGCCTAGGTGACTTAGCTAAGTATCTCTCAGGCTGCGCCTTTAGGAGAGATGGAAACTGCCCAGCAAGGTGGGCTGCCCGGGAAATAGGCTACCGAGGATCCGCATCTAGGCTCTATGCGTACAGTTCCCGCGTCTAAAATGGGGGGTACAACTGTTTGTAATGTTAACCTACTTAGATACATCATCAGTTTCATAGTTGCGATATTGTCTCAACACTTACACTCTATCTTACATACTGCGTATGTCACGCTTATCTTGAACAGGCATTGTCTGTCCCGTATGACTTCCCGACTCTCACAGCTCGCACGTCATTTCCCAAGACCTCGACCTAATATCGGCTATATACCCGTCGCTATAAGCCCGCGATTTAGTATCAGTTATACTGCGTCGAGAAATATGGCTCCAGCTTCGGCTTTGACGGATGGAGGGAGTTCTCGCACTATCCACACTGCTGCTTGTCTAATTATCGGCGATGAAGTCCTAGGTGGCAAGGTTCGTCTCGTCCTCGATGATGTGAACACCGGATGATATGCTGACCTCATCTACAGACGGTTGATGTAAGACGCCTCACTGCAGCTGCTTGTGGCTTTGCATTGACGTTGATTTCGCAGACAAACTCGGCTTTTATGGCCAAATGGTGCTTCTCTCTTGGTGTGGTAAGATATCAAACATATACCAGCAATGCGTTCGGTAACCTCGGAGACAGTGAGACCTTGTCTGACCTCATATGCGATTTGCAGAACTTGAAGAGGATTGAAACCATTGAAGATGACGAGAGCGAGATCATCGAAGCTGTACGGAGGATGAGTAGTCGCTACGACTTCGTGGTTACCAGGTACAATCTCACAAAAATCTCACGTGCTCTTGCAAACGAAGTTTTAAGCTAATGTATAAATCCTTAGTGGAGGGATAGGTCCGACGTGAGTAGCCGTCTTGCCCTACTAGATATGTTATTCGAGATACTCATACCAAATCAGGCATGACGATATCACCTATCAGTCGATAGCCAAGGCGTTTGGGTTACCGCTTAAGCTCCACACCGAGGCGTATGAGCGAATGAAGAAACTTAGCAAGCCGAACAAATTGCAGCCAAATTTCAGCTGGGATGTTGATTCGCCGGCCAAGACTGCGCGGTTACGAATGGTCGAGCTACCTATTGATGAGACTCGTGATTTAGAAAGTCAAGCACTATTCCCTCGAGATGAACTGTGGGTGCCCGTCTCGGTCGTCAATGGGAATGTCCATATTCTTCCAGGCGTCCCGAGATTATGTAAGTCTCAACTAAGAACTGAACTTGGCAAAGCCGCCTAACCAGTCTGTACAGTCGAGAGTTTGCTAGAAGGCCTTAAACCCTTTATCGTGGACCGGCTCGTGGACCCTGAGGGCAAGGGGATATGCCGGGTTATCATCTCGACACCGCTGCCCGAAAGCGCGGTTGCCGGATATCTGACGGAACTCGCCGCCAAAGTGGCCCCGAAAGGAGTCAAAGTTGGAAGCTACCCTCGCTGGGGGAAGAAGAACAACTCCGTCACTCTCGTTGGTCGCGATCGTGACTATTTAGAAAGCTTGGTGCCGGAGGTACTAGCCAACGTGGAGGGAAAGCGGATTGCTGTCGAGGGAGAGGATGATGAACCCGAGCAGCCGTAACTATCCTATAAAATCGCATGTACCTCTCCCACTTAGGCTCATAGTTGCTGTTCTACACGCAGTATTAAGCGCAGCAGCTTATTCTTCGCTGCCATGCTTCATGTCCCATTAATCTGAGGAGGTTGTCCTGATCTATATCGGTCTGGTGTAAGAGGAGTCACAAGTGGACAGTTATAGCTCACCCGAAATAGGTAGTGCAGTGGTCAGAGTGGTATTGGCTGATTACTTTTATTTCACGTGTTGGTGATACCAGACAAATCGGTTGGGTGCCCATCTTTGGTATTTTCGGCGTTCGAACCCCTGGCTCCTGCCCCTGGCGCGTGCTGCTGTCGATAGGGTGTTGTGAGGTGAACGAAACGTTTTCTCGTCAAGCGCCCCCGGTGACCACTCATCTTCACGCATCGTCAGCCCCCCCCCCCCCCCATTCCACCATGTGTTATCCACCACCCATCTGCTGCAACCCACCCCATCCCACAACCGCTGGTTCTATACCAAGTGTACATACATCGCATGCACGCCCCCTGGTCCTCCCCCAAATTCCTCCAAACTCGAAGTTCTGCTGCAGCTTCCTTGCGCCGCACCCTAGGAGTTTATACCTCCTCCTCCGTGACTGGGAATGTTAGCGCGATACGCAGTACAAAGCCAGGGGGGAGGGGGTTGCGCCGGGGGGGTTATACCAAGCTTTTACGCAACTCATAAAATTGCCGCGCCAGCTGGTCTTTGTCGAGAGGTGCAGGTGGTTTTTCTGGGGAGAGCAAGCAAGCAAGCCGCCGGCCAGGGGTATTTTCATCTGGAGGGTTCGAGCACACTACACTACTAGTGTAGGGAGAGAGCTAATATTCCCGATTGTGGAGGAAGTAGTGTACCGTATGTATTTATATCTCCGTACAGATTCTGTGGACGGATATACGTAGCGTACATGTACATCTTTACTGCGTAGGTTGGGTGTTGGGTTTGCCCCTTTCTTTCTGCGAACGCGCCATAAATGTTCTAGAAAAGAAGAGACCAATCATTTCGGAGAATTGTTCGAGATGGCCATTTACTTGCCCCGGTGTATCTAACGCTACAGACATACCTAGGTAGGTACTTATATATCCCGCTACATGCGCTAGGATCCGCTGTATACTACACTACCTAGGTATCTACTCCCTGCTCAGGATGGTGTCTATCATTCAGGGTGAATTTTCTTTGGGTTTGTTTTGTTTTGTTTTGTTTTCTGTTTGCTTGAATTGATCCATGTATATACTACATATACTGTAATATACCTCGGTTTGTTGCTAAAAAGAATGAGTCGGTAATTGGACAGTTCAGCTGGGTGAGCTAGACTATTCGGGTAGCTTTTCTTGGGTGAGGAAATGAGGCTCATTTCGCTCGCTCGCCGCCAGCGTGCAATCGTCATGGTTGCCATCGCTCCCTTTGTTTGTTACCCCACTTAATACATAAAATGGTAAATCAGGTTAAGTATTTGGCTTCAGGGCGTACTTTTGCAGAGCAATCTCGTCCCCATGGAGGTATTAAAGTAGTGTAGGGTAATGTAGAATAGAGCTAGTGCAATGGATTGACTAATAGAGTTGGGTAGCTTCACACTAAACCGTAATTAACAACTACCTACGCACTCAAGTAGACCTCATATAGTATTGAGGGGGACAAAGTGATCTTCAAAATGTCACAATGCAGACAGACAACATTTCCAGCGGCTCTTTCGATTGCTAGAGCCTTCCGAACGGTTCTCTACTGTTACATTCAAAGAGAGCGTAGTATCGTTCATTTCTGGTATATATCATTTAGCAACTTTCTGGTCTAATAGGCATGGTATCTAGACGAAGAAAAGTAAACTACGTTTAATATACTTGTTGTAGATTTGGTACAAGTATCCAGGTACCTGATTACAGCAGGTGATATAATAATTAAGTAAGTACTAGGTTCATCTCATCTATTTACCTGGTATTGCAGTGCAAGTTGAAAGGAGTTATTACGTTACTCTATCATTAATAGTACTTAGCTAGTAGGTAGATAGAAAGGATGCTGACTCGGAATGATGCATCTAGTGATACTACAGTACAGACTTGAACCTAATCTAGATACCGTGGTTGTTGTATGTGTGCGTCCTTTGAACCAACTGCTACCTTAAGTACTTACATGAGTGATTGCAGATCTCACTGTGCATATATTTGATGCCTCACCAGATTTCGTGGTTTGAACAGTGGGAAGCAGAATAGCTACCGTAGTTTATTTACTTCATGGAAAGGCAAAGGCTTTCATCTGTATAGAATATATGCTTCTTGCTTTACCTTCTGTGTGACAGGGCCTAGCACATTATCCATCTCTCTTTCTCTCTCTCTCTCTTTACACTATCTGTGGGCTCATGCAGAGTATATGATTTATTGTGTTCGCTAAAGCATCTATGATGATTTGCATCTGCTTTTGTTGACGGATTCCGAGATACGTAACTCAGCACACCGACCGAAGCACCTCATTGGCTGCACTGGTCCAAAGCCGTCGAGCACTCTACATGTAGACTGTAGTGAACCTGTGCCTATTTTTATGTTAGGTCGTTGCAGTTGTTCTCGAAGGATTCCCACGGCAAGAGTGGGAAATCATTTTGTGGCTCTCTTCTGGATACATGTGATACATTTTAGGGAATTGGGGTTGCAGTCGAGTGTACAGGTACTTACTACGTATATGCCCGAGCAATCCCAAATACTGTGATTCTCGCTCCAAAATAGCAAGCGATAGGAAAAGCTGGTTGCCGTATTTGTTCTAGCGTTGCTGATCATGCTCAGATACAGCCTGCTAGCCGCTCTGATTTTAGCGCTTAAAGGGCCTGCGTAATGATGGCAACAAGATGCAAACACTCGTCGTATATGGCCTAGCTCTAGTGTACATGTAACTACTACGTAGTCGTATTTAACATCAGGAGATAGGTTGGGAGGGAGCTGTAGGTGGTTAGTGTAGTGGAGTCACAAGCACAAACAGGTTGGTGCAGCCCAGGCGTTCCCGGTCTTTCCCCCAAGGCCCCTTGCGCCTCCACCCCCTTTACAGCATCTGCCACCTGGAGCAAGCCCCGAACGTACCGTTGCCAGTTGCAGCCAGCACCTAATCATTAGCTTCCTGGAGTCCCTTTTATAACTTTTTAGGTGTACAAGCTCTCTCTGCGCTATCTAAGACGCCATCCTTCTTTCGGAATTGTATTCTCCTACTCCCTTTCTTCTGGGCTTCTTCCTCTTCTATCTTTTTTATCTTCTCCAAATTCCGTAACGGTCTATGGTACCAATTTCAGTTCCCCCGGCCCCTTTTGGTTGTGTGCTTTGTACTGTACACTACGCGCTGTCGAATCTCCCCAGTGGACCTATTCGTCGTCCAAGAGCCAGGACTGTACCGTACCGACCTAGCGTGCCTTCCTGGGTAGTGTAGTTATACCCACATAGGTACTTGCTAGCACACTACCTGGTATCCTTGACTTACCGACCTACCTAATCTACACTAATTGATCCCTGAACCAGCACCAGCCAGCGGCCCAAGCCTGGGACTGCAAGTTACAACAACAAAACCACTGTTGTTCTTCCTGTCGAGCCTCGTCTCTGCAACGCAACGCACTGCAACGGCTCGCCTCGCCTTACACCGACCAGCGCGCAACCTCTCCCGCTCGATCAACGCACGACGACCTTGCGCTTTTCGCTTGTGCTCTGCCGTGTTGTCACTCGAGGGTTGTCTCTGTCGTTAGCACCCCCCCAGACCAAACGTCCGTCGTAGAGATCCTGGCTGGAAGAAGGCTTTGTCCCAGTGCACAATGGCGTCCAAAGTATGTCGGGCATCGCGGGCTCTCCGCACCAAACAAATCAATTGGCGGGTTGCGTCTTCGGGCATGATTGTCGCTGACTTGTTGTCTACGTAGTTCCTGCGAGAGTACAAAGTGGTGGTTGTCGGTGGTGGAGGTGTCGGCAAATCCTGCTTGACGATTCAGATGACACAGGACCATTTCATCGACGAGTATGATCCGACCATTGAGGGTATGTTGCAGGCTTCCCTACCGCGTCCGCCCCCCCACGTTTACCCTAGTCTAATGTGTCTGCTCTGCTAGACTCGTACCGAAAGCAATGCATCATCGACGATGAGCTAGCCCTCCTCGACGTTCTTGACACTGCCGGCCAGGAAGAGTACGCTGCTATGAGAGAACAGTACATGGTCAATGGGGAGGGGTTTATGCTCGTATTCTCGATAACTTCCCAAGAGTCTCTCGATGAGATCCATGCTCTACACAGACAGATCCTCAGAGTCAAAGGCAAGCAGGAGGGTGATCACTTCCCCGTCGTATTGGTGGGCAACAAATGCGACCTTGAACACGAACGTGTTGTCACAAGAGAGAGTAATTACAATTGCCTCCCGCCGCGTGCTGCTAGTTGAACTGACAACGTCCCCAGAGGCCGAGAGGAGCGCTGCGGAATTCCGATGCCCATATATTGAGACCTCCGCCAAATCTCGCATCAATGTGGAGCCTGCCTTCTTCGATGTGGTGCGTGAGATCCGGAGCTATGACCGCAACCTAGGCGGCATGTCAGCAAATAATGGCCGGAGTGGTGGCGCCGATGGGCCGGGTAAGATGGAAATGACCGACGGCGAGGCAGAGGCGGGCTGCTGCTCAAAATGTGTTATCCTATAGTATGACTCAAAACTACCGAAAAACGCAGAGCAACCTAACCATGACGAGACGGACGTCTACATGGGCGTCGGTCCCGTGTCACTTCTATCTTGACCCATTATGATGGATGGCTTTGGCGGCTTTGACGACGTATATAAGCCTATGTCGGGATGCCCCTGCATGATATAAAAGAATTCGGACGGATATTTCTGCCAGGTTTTCACGGAATGAGCAATCACCAGCACCTGGCGGAAAGAAGCGCTAGTAATGATCGAGGGATCATAGATGATTAGGGGGGTTATACCGTTGTCACCGTTGTTGTCGTCACCACAAGTTCAGCCTGGGACGGCCAACAGAATGTTTCGTTGGGAGGCTGCTCCAGCTAACGAGAGATCAAATCGAGATCATGGATATCTCCCATCCGGTCTTTTCATACCTTTTGTAATGTTCTTTACTTATTTGTGTCGCAGTCTTCTAGTGTTTCAGTCATAGATTCACCTTCAAAGGCCATGGGTGGTATTCAAACCAACTTCCACTTTCTGCTCTCTTCTTCACCTTTGGGTCGTCTTTAGTGAGTGACATGTGCACATCAACCCTGTGGAGTTTAATTGGGTGTGTAACCAATATTGACAGTACATTCTTGTGCGAATTTTCAGGTGAGTGAACCGAGCCAAGCATGGGCTATCGTGAGCTAACCAGTGCGTTATTAGGAGTCTTTGACAGAGCTGCAAAGTGATATTAAAGACTGGCTTTGACTACACTGGTGCGCAGATAATAGAAAGAAAACAAGCCGAGTTCAACAACGCGATTTTTCTTGTTACTTCATTGTAACAGCTTTGTTCAAAACATCCTTAATTCAGGCCTGGATGTTTGTTCATGAGCAGTATAATTAGGGTTACTGCAACTAAGTAATCTAGTTTGCCTTTCCAAGAATCATTAACAACAGACATTGAGACACGTACCTACCTAGTTACCCAACCTTTATCTTGACTAGAAGTACCTTAGCTGGCCTAAGTAGTATTCACGACAAGACAACATGGACGCGGAAGGTCTAGTTTTTGCGGAAGGTTTTGTTTTTATAATCGAATTCAATCCCCAAGAACCTTCTTACAATGCTGACAGAGTAGCAGAATATTTTGAGGCCGAAGGGAGAGCTTTGGAATTTGCGGCTTGGCGACGACACTTTTTTCCAGGCCAGTTTCGTTGTGACAGATGTGTCATTCGAGGTCTTGATTGTGATTTCAACAACAACAACAATAATTATTGTGATTCTTGTGCGTTGACCGGATCACAGTGTACATATACAAACGATGTACCTCTTCCGGACGCCTCCTACGTTACTCAACAAGTCCCTGGACTTGGCTTGGATGAGTCCCTGCCCGATCCTTTTTTCCCTGACAACAACGCCTCCCTTGTGCAGAACCCTTACAACTCATTGAGTTTCCCGACCATTGATATGGACGGAACTTTTTCCTGTCCTATGGTACCTGGGCAAAATCAACCACCTGCGGAACCAGCATTAGATCCAGGATTCCCCGCCGGTAATCCCCTTCAACCGACTACTAACCAGCTAAGCCAGCTTCTAGCTCCAAATGCCCAACCAGCTGCCAGTCAGCCAAACCAACTCATACCAGCACCCTCTTCGATACCATCCCAAAATCCTCAATCCGCCGTTTATCAGCCAAACCAGTTCCTACTACCAGCCCCTACACCATCATTGCAGCATCTTCAACCGGCAGCTAGTCAGCCAAACCAGCCTAACTTCGACCCAGTTATAACCGACGTCGTCCCACGTACTATTACTGACCCAGTCGGTCGCGGCAAACCTCGCAGACTTAGATGCAATTTGTGCCGAGACAGTGCCGTCAGTAGCCAAATGTGGGACAAATGCAGATGGGTTGCTAACTCTGCAACGGGTCAACACTACGGCTGTAGCCAGGTAAGCTATCCATCCCCTCTCTTCCTATTTTGCCTCATGCGTATTTCACTTGAAAGAGTAATTACTAACTTCAGCGAATTTTAGTGCAGATATTATGGCTTAGTGGTAAGTAAACCTTCTTAATTCTCCCATTTCCATTTTACCCCTACCTGGACAATTTCCAACCGTTCATTTCGTTTCCCCTTCTTCACACTGGTATTAACGATTGCTAACCCTCAAGTGCTGCAGTGTGTTGTGGACGATATTGCCCTTCCTCCGAACCCTGACGCTAAGAAACGTGTACCTAACATTGTCAGGTGCTGGGAATGTAGACGTCATGGAACAAATTGTGAAAGAGCGCGTCCGTGTTCTGCCTGTATGTCACGTGGTACTCCCTTTGCTTGTGACGCCGAACACAAAGCGGGAACCTTCAAGAGAGGCGTGGGGTATGGAACTGAGCTCTACGCTTACATATCTACGTTACTCGGGGGTGGACCAACTGGTGTCAATTGTCACCCTGACGAGAGATATCCAAATCCGTACGACCAGCCACCTACTTATCATATAGACTATGTTCGCTGGCTAAACGGGGGGCCAATACCAATGCCGCCGGGGTATTCAGGACCTATTCCGGATATACCACGACCGAATCTAAAGTTGCGGATTCTTTCCCTTCCACTCCCGGTCCAAAGATCTCCCAACCCAGCATCATTACCAGCCCGTACCCCAGCATCGTTACCAGCTCCTAGCCCGGCGCCGCTGCTAGCTCCTATCCTCGCTCAGCCTTTCCAGCCTCTACCTGCTTGGGTAACAGCACAGGCCCCTAACTTGGACCTAGCCGCGGTTCCAAGTCAAGTTATAAGCCGCCCAGTAATAATCCCTCCCGACGTAGATCAAAACGAGATTGCGTATCTCGGCCAGGGAGCAACTACAATTTTCAACCTTGTTCCAGACTTGAACCTTGCTACAATCTTGAACGCTCTTTTTGTCCCCCCTGTGCTAACCTTGTACGATACTACAGGAAGTGAACCAGTCACCATGGCCCATTTAACCTTTCCTCCAGACCATCCAGAATATGCTGACCTCTCCCTTCTCGTAATACCACCACCTGACCACCCGAACCCTGCAGGCATACCATCCTTCCTAACAGTGTTGGAGGAGGCCGTATCAGATAGTCAACTCTCTACTGTTGGCAATTGTATGGAGCAAAAGGGGCCAGACCGATGTGGTAAGGTAACACTCGCCGTCTGTGAGGATATGGCTCACGACAAGATTTCGCCCTTTCCATTGTGCGGCGAGTGCATTAACAATAGTAAGGTCAGATTCGAGCCAGCATTAGCTAACATCGCCAGAGAGTTGAGAGCGTACGCTTGCGGTCCTTGTGCAGCGGCCGCCCAAGACCCAAACAGTTTCGAGGGTAAGGGTTTCCGGGTCTGGGGTTTCCCACAAAACGCCTTCGACGGCCATCAGGATATCGGTAAGTCCACTGGTATGGGCCTGCCACTTCGCCTCACGGGTTGTAATTGCGCGACGAAGCTCCTAGATCGACGCCTATGTACCGCCCATCGTTTGGAGCACTTCCTTGACATGCGGGCGAAGGCGCAGAGGATGCGGCAGTACGTCACTTCGCTGTTCGGTCGACGGGCCTGCCCGTTCTGTTTGAGCCGGGTAGGTGTTGACGCCCGCAACTTCAGCGACGAACAGGGTATTCCATTCCCGAACTTGATGTACACATGTATGGCGTGTTTCGGTGTCGTGTTAGCGACTCCAGCAATCCACGCAATGGTAGGGCCTTGAAAATCGGAAGCAATAACTAACTACCTAGCCTAGGTGAGTATATCTATATAGGTATCCCCCTTGTTTACTTTGTTCAGTTTGTTTAGTTGTTTTATGTTATGTTTAGCTCAATGTCAATAAATCATAGTTCATGTTCGCAGTAAGTCTGGTGAGTACCCAGGTAGGTAACTTTGATTATCAATTCATAAGCAAATGTTTTACGCTGCTTACCTTTAGTAAGGACTCAGTTTACATCTCGAAATGAGCACGGACCAATAGAATAGGGGGAACAAAAGGCGTGTGAGCAATGTAGGATAATGAAGATCAAGCTTTTTTACATTATCGAATTTTTTACCAGCTTTATCATACACTAGAAGAACAAGGACATATTTCATGTTTATTCTAGGTTACGCTCTTTAGACAACAAGGCATCCTCGCAATATACCCTGCATTGTTTCCCAATTATCCTGACGCTTCACTCTTTAAGCGAAGGTTTACACCAGAACGAACTACCTATCTATACCGCGTCTGACATATGTATGTAACACCCCATTTAGATTCCTATTCCTATACCTGTTGCTACGCTGGCAGTGCCTATGTACGCCAAACCCCATACATATATGTCAGAATGCATATACGGCAAATAGTGTTGCTCCGGACCGGTGACCTCTGACACAAATAGCCACAGTACTCTCGTTGTTGTACCAGTCACATGACGGGGGCCTATATGCATTGAAGGTTGTATCCCTATGAAGCAATCATTTCTTCATTATCTGGGCTTCATCACGATGGAAGGCCTGCAGAAACCATACTCTCAATCTTCCCGGCAAGGGCGATCGACGTCGTGTAAGTCTTTCTCTCCTTTTCGCCCTCGTGTTCCTGATTCCACTCTAGAATTTCTAGAACCACGCCTTCGAGGGTCGTCAGCAACCCGGTATATCCAAGTCCTCCTTCCGACACATCCTTCCTCGCGTCCTCATCGTTGGCTATCAGATGTGTGATTATTGAGAAAATACTAGGTCTTAGGTGGTTGAGATCGCCCTCCACCTTTGGCAAAAAGGGCTTCAGGAATGGAAACCTGAACGGCAAATCCGCGTATATCTCCATTACATGCGAAATAAGGAGAATCACAACAGGAGGCACACGGACCGTCTGGAATGGGTGAATAGATAGCGTTTTGATGGCCGTGTACAAATCATCGTAGGCGACTGGGCGGTTGGGGTCTGTCACGACAAAGGGTCTTCCGGAATATCTGGCGGCATCTTCGTCTCGTGGCAACGCTAGGACTGCTTCACGTTGTAGATGGGCAACTGCCACGTTTGCTCCGTGAACGAAACTCTGGACGATGTGAAATACCCAGCTAGCGAATAATTAGTGAATGTTGCAAGTTCCTGTTCAATATTCTCAAGTATCAAACGAGTATGCCGTTAACCATCATTGCCCCGTGTAACGCGAAGCTAAAATATTATACTTACGTTGGAAAGACTGGTTTGTTTAGAGGATCCCCAACTGTATTGTCGGTAGGGTTACCATAAACACCATGCGCTGGTCGGATGGATCCTGTGCGAAACCCTTTTCTGTCTTCTGCACATACGAGTCTTTCAGCCAATGCCTTGGACCGGGGATAGTTCCCGAAGAATTCATCTGTTGATCGCAGGGGATGGCTAAAGTCGCTAGTATCGAGGACTTGCCAGAAATGACGAGGCACTAAACTCCATGGTGCTAGGAAGGGCTGAACTGGCCGGATCGGAATTGACCCTGATGACGTCGAGCTAAAAATACTTGCGCCGTGTGTCTGTGCAGCGGCGAGGATGTTCTTTGTACCTGTGACGTTGACAGCTTCTGGGAAGCCATACTGGTACTTTGATCGCTCTGAAGCCAGAATAACAGCTGCAGTGTGGAAGACTGTTAATGGAAGATGTGCGACCTGGGAGGGCCAGGGCAAGGCGAATGCAGCATCCACAGAGGCTTTTGACGAAATGTCTGTCTTCACGAATGCCACTTTCGCCGCCGGGCCATTGAGCATATCAGCCCTATCAGGGGCACGAATGTCAACAATTCGTATACTCTCTGCAGGAGTGCCACATTCTAACAGCTGCAGAACAATGTATCCGCCAACGAACCCTAATATCTAATGTCAACTGTCCGAACTGGCAAGAGTGAAGTATGCTATGCTGAGCTGGAACTCACCAGCACCTCCAGTTACAATGTAGCGACGATCTAGCTTAGGAGGTAATTTCTCTTTATACTGAAATGGATCTGTCCGCAGCCTCTCGTAAGTAGACTTCAGTTCCGACGCTGTCCAGTGAGCTCCCGCGGCCTTTTGGACTTCTTCGGGCGTCCGACTAAGTGCCTTGTTGACATGAAATAGATAGGCTAGGACCCCGATGAACGACAGGCACCCTAAAAAGAAGAACATGCTTGACTAAAGATATGTGTATTATTATGCAGGTTTTTATCAACTCAGAGAAAAAGATAGTAAAGGAATATCGGGGAGTTGGAAGAAGAGATTGTGATATACCAAAAGTAGTCGGATGAAATGGGGTTAGGCTTCAAGCCTCCAGTTGGTTGTTAGCTGCGTTGTTGACTGTGAGTGCTAAGCTGGCGCTACTACCCAATACGCCAGGAACATACTAGTATGATGCATGCTACTGATGAGAGAGGGGAGAGAAAATATGATTATTGATAATCTCATACAAGAAACGATCCCGTCATGTCGCAGTTCTTTGATCTGGCTCCCCGCCTCTACTTGACGGGTTGTCCGTGATATATGCATATTAATATCTCAGCCTTCGACTATTCAGCGATTTGTCCCTCGCTTGGGTTAAAACATACTGGAAGCCCACAAAGTTGTCTATTTTATTGGGATTGCGTAGAATGAAAATTGTTCACCTTACCTCTAGACGGCGTCCCCTCTCTTATCACGATTCTACAAGTTGTTTCATTTTCTTCCAAGTTCTTTAAATATCATTGATAAGAGGTATAATGGTCAGCTACACCAAATTTTGAATAAGAAGATCATTAGCTTAAGGGCTAAAAGTCACGTAATCGACTAATCATTTGTAAGCATCATAGATATTCGATGGCTAAACATAGCCACATCATATATGAGGTAAGTACGCCGACCAATTAACTGTGTAATACACTGCTGCAGGGCAAGATCGCAATCCCATGAATATCTCCAAAACGACGTAGACGCGGCCACAAAATACTAGGGTGACGGCGATGTAGTAGTAAGTCTCTTTCCATGCTGCTCCTGGATTGTTGCCAATCTTGTAGAGAGCGAAGCCAATAGGACCCCATAGTGTGATCAGACCTATAGAGCCCAAGTTCGCTGTTTTCCATAGGATAGACTCTGTTTGCGTAGGGAACTCGTAGTTCCAGGCTACCAGGGGCACTCCATACAGCCATACGCCGACGAGATAAATGACCCAGCCGTCCCATTCGTCCCATTCATTTGGGTGTGCCTCGTTAACTGAGGGCCGGTACCAATCAGCAACCTGCCACTCCGCGAGGGTCATACGGACGACATTGCGGACTGAGGGCGGTACGAGGTGAGTTGTGTTAATGAAGCGAAGCTTCTTCATGTCTACTGGCTTCGTCATCCAGAAATAGTCCCAACCCAACGGATGCAGTTCTTGTGGCATGGGGCGCCACCAAGGCGATGTCTTGTCAAAACAACACGTCGATCGTGCCATTTCGGTGATTTCGTCCGTCGTCATGTTATCGATGGGCACCTCCGTAATCGTTTGAAGGTCCATTGGTTTCTTCCACCACCAGAAGTATATAACCCACGTCACGAATATGAAAGGCACCAATTCGACCTCGAGAGTGGTGAGCGGCAAGTGCTGGTTTAACCGAGCAATCGACGTTGCGAGAAACCACGTGGATTGACACAAGGCGACAAACCTACCGATCGGCTCGCTCTTACTTCGTTCTTCGAGTTGTTTCTTCTCGAGGGGTGGTATTATGATGCGCTTTCGACGATGCAGCCAGGCAAGTTGTCGATGTCGAACAGCAAACTGCTGACCACTGATTCTGTCAACTACCCGATAACCTCCCATCTCACCGTAAAACGCGTGTTGCATCGTCCACCAAGGGAGATCTTTCTTCAAATCTTTATAGCTTCTCCGGGCAGCTCTCCATTGACTGAACGCCGTCGCGGCAACTGCGTCGGGAGCGAATGCAGCAATAAGAGCTAGGTTGACTTTGTGAAGCCATTTGCGGCCTTCAGAGCGATCTAGAGGTTGGATATTGGGGTGGATAACAGTCCAGGTATTAAGAACCACAACCACGAGACAGGACCATACGATTGTGAGAGTTCCCCTACCGTCCGGGTCAGAAACGTACCCATTGATGACCTCAGTTCCGGACGAGTTGGTAGCTGAATCCATTAGAGGCTGGGAGCTACGAGGTTAAAGCAACTCGGATCGATTATTGATATTCATATATAGAGAGCAGTTGGTTTCTAAGCCGACGCTATGGGAAACAAGCGCAGAGACCTAATGTACTTCATTAGGAGAATATGTAGAGCCAAGAACACTCGCCAGCCGGGTTACATAGAAGTACCCAATCCTGCACCTTTATCAACTCACGGAAAGTCCCGAAGGCTGTAGACGTGAAGCAATACCTAGTCACTTCGGCGAACTAGCCTCAGGCCGCATTTCTTCACACGCAAATCAGGTTCATCCAGATAGAAGGGCTTGCACAGATGTTCACCTAAGGCGTGGCCACCTGGGTGACATTGAATGTGCTGTCCAACAACCCCCCCTCCCGGCCTGCTTTCTAGGAGCATGCTCTCCGCACGCCACCATATTGTGACGCGTTTAGGCGAGGGAAAAAGTGCACTTTGGGGAAGCAGGGGACAGTATCAGTGGCCAGCGTCGTCTCGGGGGAGGGTTTTCGGCCCCCAAAGGAACCTGGCTATCATGCCTTGTCAGCAAAGTGTGCTGCTCATATTAACTCATGCATTAACATGAAAAGTGCAGTAAAGTGCAATAGGTAATCAAAAAGAAGATCGCCAGTTGCTAACCAGGGCGAACAGGCGTGTCGCTCTGAACACTGCTCCCATTGGGCGCATCATCAGCCCGTTTCTGCCTAGACATACACAGAAACGGTGCGCACCGTGATTGGTTCTTTTGGCAGTCAGCAGGGCGCTTCACTATTGAACGTAGCGTGCCTATATAGATATTTGCACACTGGAGAGCTTGCCCCAGCATCTCGTGCTCCTTCGACTTGTCGGGCGCGCAAAAAGCAAACATGATCCCTAACACGAGATCATACTACCTATTCATCCGCATCGCAATATGGGGTCTTCGAGCGGTAGTCCCAGCTAGTGGCCTGTATTCCAGTCTTGCCCTTTTCGGCTACCACTTGGTGCCGCAGCCAATCGAGCTTCTTGTGTACGCTGAAGTGCTCTTCTTCCTCTTCGTGAGTCGGCCCCGGCAGCATGTCCTCAACAAATCTCTGCCAAAGTCTATACAGAGAACTCGCCAAGAGCGTCGCATGTTGTTCGAAAAATGCTGGTCCAGTGTTCCTGACCTCGAATCGTTCATGACTTCGTGGTTCAGGGGAAATAGCTTGGACAGCATCTGCCGTGAGGATGTGAAGGATTTCTTGGCTTGGGGCTTGCTGTATAAGACCAAAGCCACTGATGAGGATGATGATGAGCTCGAAGAATATCTTCGCCGGACGGAAGAACTCCTTCACTTCAAGTTTCAGCCGGGCCATGGACCACACCGTCCCCTGCAGGTGTCGACGGATGCGCTTGCGCTTCAGCACAAGCCTCTGATTTTCTATGTGGCATGTTATCCAATGCTCCTTAAATAGACAATGCTAACGCGGTATAGATGGGCGTTGGTATGGATGACTTGATGACATATGTTCAGGGGAGGGTTATGGGACTTGATCACTACCGCCTTTCTTTGCGTGAATCTCTGACGGTCTTTCCCTTCCGACCTCACACCCTCTTCACCACTCACAAGTCCCCGTCCCCAAACCTCTCATACTGGTATCGTCAACACACTGCTACTAAACGTTTACCCATCTTGCTCATTCACGGCATCGGTGCTGGTATGCGCACCTACACGGGTTTCTTGCGCGATCTCATGGAGAATGACTCGAACTCGGACGGTCAAGTTGGAATAATTGCATTAGAGATCATGCCTATCTCCATGCGCATAACTCGGGGCATCCCTCCACGAAAGGAGCTTCTGCGTGAGATAGTGACGATATTGAACCATCACGGATGGGACAGATTCGTGGTACTGGGCCACTCGTATGGGTCGATTATTGCGACTCATCTCCTGCGTCACCCCGAGACAATGAATAGAGTTGGGCCAATGGTCCTGGCCGACCCAGTGACGCTTTCAATTCACTGGGGAGGAATACCTTACAACTTTCTCTATCGACCGCCCCGGAAAGCAAGTGAATGGCAGCTACACTACTTTGCTTCCACGGACATGGGTGTTGCGCACAGCATTACGCGGCGCTTTGACTGGTCCGAGAACGTGCTTTGGAAAGACGACATGAAGGGCTTGGATATATCAGTAGTACTGTCTGGACAAGACATAATCCTCGATCCCATAGCTTTACGCAATTACCTAGCGAGCGATTCCAGCCTCAAGGCAAGACAGTACGTTTCGACTCCTTCACCACTCTCTCAAGAGGGGTTCGGGGAGAGTGGCCTGCAAGTCCTCCTATACGAAGAATTAAACCACGCAGAAATCTTCGAAAATCGCAAGGATTGGCTCATCCTCGTCCAATTGGTGCTTATGTATGCGGAAATGGGGGCATAATTGACTCGGAGGAGGTGGTTGGGCGTTGTCATTGAAAGCGTGGCGTTCCAGTGTCAAATGAGTCGGTAGTGGCCATCATAGAATTCTTTCAAGATATGGTCTTCTCGAAGTTGCGGATGTCGATAGCTACTATTCATACCCCTTTCGTATCTTCCGACGTAACTTCGCCGTAACGCAAGCGTCGCGGTCTATTATTGATATCTCTTATAAGAAGACTTCGTAATCGTCAACCCCGAAGATATATATAAGGAGATATGGCTATAGCAGGAGTTCCGGCACTTACTGTTATCGGGTACAGCGCAGTTGATATTAACGTTCAGGAACCTAAGGGTCTAAGATTATCTGTCAACTGATATTACTTCGCTTACAACATAGTATTTTATAGGTGGTTTTAGAAGTGTGATGCGGTATGAAGTCGTTGCCTTTCATGTTATGGGGATGAAGACGAGTGAAAAGAGCACATGACAAAGATATAACAGCAAGTTTATTACCTAACAACATGGAATTAGACCTAGTCAGTGTTACAAGCATCAAAAAGAGTCAAGATTAACTGACCATGAAATATAGCGAAGCATAATTTAACGTATGGGTCAATACAATCGTAGTTACTAAATAAGCAGGATTCTCATTAACCAAGACTATTGAGCACCTTCACTTTTTGCCAGGTATCTGGAACCCTGTGCTCATGGTAGGTAATAGACACTTGTTGATTCTGACACAGCATCGTTAGATATTCTCAATTGTATACATTCTTTGTTGTGGTGTCTCATGACACGAGATATCACTATCCACTATGTTACTCCTTAGCTCGCCGTAGCCGCTCCTGCATCCAGTCCACCTGGGACATACAGTGACTAGTATCCTCTAGTCACTCACCCAAACCTCTACGATGGGTTGGATCTCTAACCCAGGTTTCAACTCTGCGGTCACCGTGCAAAGCTTGTCTACTTCATCATCGTGGTAGCTTTCGTCGAAGAGTATCCTTAGGTACCTGAGACCAGTGAAAGTTTCAAGGAGTGTCTTCGCCCATTCAGCCATTAGCTGTGGCGTAGAGTTTCTACGCGAGATATAGCATGGACCGGAGCTTGCGCTTATTTCGAGTCGAGTAATTTTCTCCATTGGATTGCCCCGTTTCACTTTGTCTGGATACCATGGTACAGAGATCAGATCGTTGTCCCAGTCCAGTGCCATAACACGAGGCTTTAGCTCCGTTTTAGGGAGCAATTTCTTGGTCTCTTCCTTCTCTGGGGAGGCTATAAAAAGGGGGAAATCGTACTCCAATATCAACTCTAGATGTCTCAGGGCCTCATATCGAGCCTCGGCGTTGACATGAAGAATGTTCATGCGTTGTTTTTGATGATCTTTTATGTGTTTAACCCATTGAGGCACAAGCCCGAAACATACCCAAGAAAGATTCTCAATCAAGCTTAGTTCCATTGAACCGCCGAAACATGCGAATTCCCAGATACGATTGCGTACTTCCGCAGGGAATTGACTGAACTGTGGGAAACTGTGGATGGTCTGCATGATGAGAGCAACTATTGAATGATAAGTGGTAATTGTGGTGATAATAGTAATTCTGATGTAGCGACGAGGGCACTTACTTATAGAAAACAGAACCATTCTTATAGTAAAACAGGATTGTTCGTTTACGCAAGGTACAATAGTGACCGGGCGCTCCCTTTGTGGATAGTCACATGTTTGACATATTAGCAAACAGATATTAGCAAACCTAGGATTATTGTTGTGTCTTACCACGTGGATTATACGAGGTCTCTGCCGGGAAAAGTAAGGGTTACGGGATGAATAGAAACTGCCTCTTAGGCCAATAGCCATAGATAGGGCAAATCGAATGTTTTATCGGTTCCTGAAGTTTTTTGAGTATCTTTTACCCCGTTACTTAACACTTCTTAGTGTTAGTTTTCCATAATAACAGTCATTTGATTCGTTTCATACTTTAGAGCTCTAAACCTTATGGCCGGTCGTCAATATATGATTTCTTTTTTGTCTGAATCTAACAAAATCAACCCCAAATATAGATGTATTCAGGCGACTAGCTAATATTTAGTGCAATCTGTACGAGGACACTTGGCCATCTATTGGAACGTTGAGGTGGGATAGTGACAAGCCCGAGGCCGATAGAGTTTACCAACTGCAGCGACATAAGTGACAAGATGATGTCCACCCACTATCGAGACATTCAGAGAGCCATCACTGAAAGTACATGAAACATGATTCTAATCAACTGCCCATATTTCCTCCCAATATGCCCCCTCGATCACTTCAGGCATTAATCAGAATAGTAATAGTCATAGTCACTGTCGTTAATGATATCCCTACAACTAGTGGGACTGTCATCGACATCCGGATACCACGATTCCCTGGACCCCGATTCCCATGCGAACTCGACCTTGTTAGAGATAGAATCAGCGGCCGGTAATCTCTGAAAGCGAAACGGCCCCTTCTGGAAGAATTCCAAAGCCTGCACCGTATCTTCCTCTTCAGTCACGTCCACCACGATCTCGGTTTGCTTGGGCACCGCCCGGACGAGGTACTCAAAGATAGGAAGGAGCCACGTCATCCACTCGCTGACGGCCTCTCTTTTCCTATCTCGGAGGAAGGTCAGGAAGTTCCCGGTGGCCTCCTTTTCGCTGTCCTCTAGCCATTCTAGGAGCGGTGGCTCGGGCTGCTCGACGATGACACCAAGTGTCACTAGGTTGCCAAGAACGCTATCCCAGATATCCGGATCCATGAGGGAGTCGGGCTGATAGGGGACACCTATCGGTCGTAGAACCAAGATGATATTCCGCATCCTCTCTCGGTTCCTCTTCGTGAACTGCCTGTCGAGGTAGTATTGCCCTTGACAGTGGATGTCGATCGTAAAGGTGTTCCCTTCATACAACATCGTTTCGACCTCGTCGGTAATCTGGTGACAAAGGAGAAGCAGCGCAGGTAAAGAACTCATATTCGACGACGAGGAAGGGACATGGAGGCTGTCGAGTCCGAGAAACCCGAAGTCCTCCTTCATGCTCTGATCCAACCCATCCTCTTCTGCCGGAGAGTCTTCGGTTCGGATTTCTTCTATTTCTTCCAAAGCCGACAATTTCTCTCTCTCTTTCCCTTTCCATTCACTGTGGAAGTAACGAAGCTCATCGGCAAAATCCTCGTCGTCGCTGGCGTATCTATCGTAACTTTCATTCGAGTGCCGCAGCGGCTGGATCCATCCGAGCGGTCGATTTTGGTAGTACATGTCGTCGGAACAGTCGAAGGTCAGATTTTGCGGGACACAGAACCCGTATATATGCCGACGGATCTCTAGTGGAATCGCTAGGAGCGCACTGTTTGAAGTCTGGAGAGAAGTCGATGCCATTTTTCCCCCCTTAATTTGCAAGTTCGCGACTTCGGAGGCCTAGAACATGGATTACGGAAATTCCACCTGGACTGGCTAAACTTAAATATTATCTTTAATACATGACGACTCCGCATCGAGTACCATGTCAGGCATAAACCTATTCTTACGTTGGGCTCGGGAGGGACCGACCACTGATTGTGACGTTGGTTTACGACCTCTCCAATGAGCTTGCACTTAATATACAAGAGCCAGTCATTATTCCGTACCACGATAGGCGAAAACGTCAGATAGATCTACTTCAACATTAAGCTACGCATGAGTTCATTTTATTGGCTAAGGCTTGTGTTGGATTTGTCCCATAGTTTCAGGGGTAGCCCATCCCCTCTCAATAGTTGTATACAATTACGCCACATTAGCTCATCATAGCTTGTTCGCGTACCGTTAACGTGGAGGCAAATACAACCTTAGTCGGCGTCTTGACATTAACGTTGGATTCCCTCGATCGTCAAATGACTGAACCGCTGGACACGGCTTTGGCTCTTGGGGCCGTATGATATTAAACATATTCTGATGTTTCCGCTGCATAGTTGTGACAGCACTTAATCTCATTGGCACCTCGCCCCCAGAGCCGCATTTTGGTTTCACAAGGAGGATGAAGATCTAATAGGCAATTAACTCCATGTTAACCGCCCCATCCTTTAATTGTTGCCAGCTGAACAGCATTCTATTCCAAAGTCGGCAGCAACCATGGTCTCTGATCAAGCCCCCCCACCGAGATCGATCGGTCCCCGTGGAACTCGAATGCACACATCTAAAGTATTATTTTGTTGTCTATTATGTATTGGTCATACTATAATATTGCATAGGACCTCCTATCCTCTGAGGATGAATTGTTACTATACATTAAGAGACATCTTACTCAACATAATCTAGACAATATAAAACAGAGTACTATTAGAATCCGAGCACACTTCCTGATTTACACACATATCCATCTCCTAACCAATTCAATTTCCATACGACATGTTCTCCAAATCCGGCAAAAGCTGCGGCTTACGATATCCCTTCTCTTCCAGCCACTGATCCATCCTTTCCATACCGTAGAGTCCAATCCCAGCTATATTGAAATCATCGACCTCGGCGGGGGAGATCTGCGGCAACATCTGCTCGAGCCTTACCAACGACACAAGCAGCGGGTTCTTGCCCCCGTTGAGCTCCCGCGTCCACGAATACGCGGACGGCGCGTCCCACAGCGCCTTGCGCATCGTGCTGCGTATGCGGCCGGGACACTCGGACCAGCCGCGCTTGAAGAACTGATAGACCTCCTGCACGACCGTTGCGGCCTGCCAGGTGCGGCGGACGCTCTCGGCGACGATCCAGGCGCGCCACACGGCCTTCGGGGAGGAGGAGAGGGAGATGGCGGTAGTAGTATTATTCGCGGCCTCGGGCGACAGGGTCACGTCGAACGGCGAGGAGGCCAGGAACAGCTCGGGCCGTCCCAGGATGTCCTTGGCGCTCTCGAGCATCTGCTTGTTCCACAGGAACAGGGTCGGGATCAGCGCCTCCGCCTGCCCGCGCATGCGGATGTCGCCGTCGAAGAGGCGGATCAGCTGGTAGCAGAGCAGCGACTGCACGCGACTCAGGTGGTCGAAGACGCTCGGCGCGTTGCCGCTGGCGCTGGCCAGCGACGCCTCGACGGCCTGGTCCTGCAGCAGCTGGGACACGCGGTCCTCTAGGATCTGGCGCACCGTGGCCTCGTTGCCGCGCGTCTTGCCCATGTACGTGGCCATCGCCGTGTACACGTCCTGCGTGTGTCGCGGCATGTGGAACGAGTAGAGCTCGCGGTGGTGCAGGGGGCTGTGCCCTTCGGTCACCCATTGCCGCATCCACAGCTGCACTTGCTCGACGTAGTGGTTCAGAGGCCTCTCGGTCTCTCGCAGCGTCGCAGGAGGCGGCTCGGTGAATTCCGCGGTCCACGTCTCGGGGGCGAGGAACCAGGCCCCTCGCAGACTCAGTTGAGCGTCAGAGGAGATGGTGGTCTCGGGCGAGCCCGTGGAAGGACCGGCTTCAACGGGCAACCCGAGGGTTTCTGGGCCAGTTTCCGTCATCTGGAAGAAGTCGAATGCAGAGCATCCTGGCAGATCAAGGGGGTCGGCGACATCTGCTGACACAGCTATCAGACTCTCGTCGAGATGTAGGGCGGTGGTGTCAGGGTGGAGTGGCGGCCCCTCAACCCCCGCCGTACTAGACAGTTCTGGCCGCCGCGGCGGAGGATACGTGCAGGGCAGCCTCTTCTCTAGACATCGTCGACACCTGGGGACCTGCTTGGTGCATTGGCGCTTCGCCCTGGTGCAAGCCACGCATGCCCTTCGCCAAGCAGTTGGGCGTGTTGTAGCTGCAAGGGAGGTCACATCAGACGGTATTGTATCCATTTTCGGGACATCCGTTTATCTCTGCATCAGAGCCGCACCGCACTACTTACATTATGGTGGAAGACGGGCGGACGCGAGACTCGAAAGAACAGGCCCATGGCCCCATCCTTGCTTGGCCTGGCGGAAAAGAAGTCGGACAAAAGTGGATGCTATTTACAGCGGGGGCGGGGGAGATAATTACTATATAGTTAGCAACCATATGTATTGACGGCTCGGCGCAGAATTATGGAGCGCATCAGCAGTGAATCTGACGCCATCAACGTTCTTCCACGCGACGGAAGACACCCGGATCTCTCTGAAACCCCGAGCGGGCTGTTGACGATTGGGACGACCCGGGTTTGTAATATCTGTTAAGTCCTAAAGTTATCCGCCAAGTGCCCACATAAGCCCGCTTTCACCGCTGAGGGCCACTCCAGCTCATCATATCATGCATTAAGCTGAGAGCGTTGAGAAGATCTAACAGATAGTACGATGGCCTACCAACAGAAAACGAGCATCTCGATGGTATTCCGGGGTTTGTTTCCACAATTCCCAGGATTCCATCACAAAGATTGCAGACAAACGCCTCTCAAGTCCCGCTGTATTTGAAATAATCAGGGGCACAGGCCTGAGCAAGCTTTTCAATGCTCGGGACGCCCCTGTTGAATACACTACGTATGGCCTAGGTAGTCAACTCGGTCGTGGCACAGTATACTTCCATGCCCTAGGTTCTAGGGTGGATGAGCGTCTTAAAGGGTCAATAAACAGATGGGAAATTGTAACCCCAACGATATAAAAGGCCACGATGTCTCACATAGAGATGCTTCCTCTAGATCACATCCCACACATCAGAAGACAGACATCTACTCTCATATAAAAAAACTTTGAACTCTCTACCCAAACTTTATAGCAGAGCTATATATATCACCAACCAAACGACAAAATGTACGGCAGATACGCAAAGTTCACAGACAAAGTCTACAAGAACACGTACCCGGCCATCGACGCCTCGCGTCCGGAGCTGAGCCAAGAGGGCAAGACGGTGCTGATTACGGGCGGACACACGGGCATCGGATACGGGATCTCGCGGGCGTTCCTGCGGGCGTCGGCGGCGAAGGTGATCGTGCTGGGCCGCCGCAAGGATGTGCTGGCGACCGCGACGAAGAAGCTAGCGGCCGAGGCCGGCGCCGGTGCCGGTGAAGTCGTCGGGGTGCCGTGCGACATCACCGACGCGGCGGCCGTCGACGCGGTGTGGGCGAAGCTGCGTGACGAGGGCGTCGTCGTCGACGTGCTCGTGCTCAGCGTCTCCGTGTTCGCGCCCAAGAAGCCGCTCCTCGAGGTCGGCACCGCCGACGTCTGGAAGCTGTACGACACCAACGTGCGCGCGCAGCTGCAGCTGACGGAGCGCTTCTATAAGCAGGAGGGCAAGGGCGCTTCGGCCACAAAGGTGAGAGAGAGAGACAGTGGATGGCTCTTTTTTTCCTCCTCCTCCTCCTCCTCCCCTTGTTTTCTGCCCGGAGATTCATAGGCTATCATTTTCGTTCAAGACATCCCGTGGCGGTCTTGAATCTTGAATCTTGATGTTGATGTTGACTTTTTAATTCCCCCGCAGAACCTCATCTACATCTCCACCGTCGGGATCCATGATTTCATCCGCATCGCGAGCGATAGCCTGGGGTACGGGCTGACGAAGCATGCGAGCCACCTGACGATGCAGCTGATCGCGCAGGAGACGCCGCCGGAGAAGATGCAGGTCATCAGCTATCATCCGGGCGCTGTCTTCACCGAGGCGGCGGCGGCGGCTGGCTGGACTGAGGAGACGCTTGATTGGGACAATGGTACGTTGTCTACCCCAAGACTTGTCCTTCACCTTGTCTCACCTCTCCTTTTTATTGCCGACCTGTTATATCGAAGGCTAATAATCCCTGAATTATGTAGTTGATTTGCCTGGCCACTATGCCGTATGGGCTGCCTCGCCCGAGGCTAAGTTCCTACATGGTCGCTATACCTGGGCCGCGTGGGATGTAGAGCAGCTTAAGCACGGGGAGCTCCGGAAGCGGATTGACGAGGATCCGACCTTCCTGAGGATCGGCGTCAATGGCTTGAATGAATAAGGAAGACGTGCCCAAAGTGGAGGCGGCGGTGGGTATGCAAGCCATAGGTACCGGTAGTTGAGAATGCGGACGCCGCGTCACGAGCCGCGATTCAATTATAGTGTACAGCATTTGAGTGGTTGTTATATATATACTTGATTACTCCACAATTAGATAGACACCTTACCAGCCATCCACAACAGTTGCATGCACATACATGCCCTTCGCAGGTCGGGCAGTGATGCCTCCCTTTATCTCTACCTTCTTCTCGTCCATCTCTTCTTTGTTTTTAAGCTCAAACTCGAAGCGGCCGACCCAGCCGGCCAAGATACAAGCGAACTCCGCCTTTGCGAACGCCTGACCGATGCAGCTCCGAGGCCCGTGGAGGAATGTCAAGAACGCGAAGTTGCTCGAGGCCCCACCGCTTGCAGCTCTCTTGTCGTCGCTACTAGTCGGCATCCATCTATCGGGATTGAATTCGTGAGCATCGGGACCCCATAGCGACTTATCGAAATTCGTCGCCCACGGCACAAGCATGACCCTGACACCTTTTGGTATTCTATGGCCCAAGATATCTGTTTCCTGGCCAGTCTCGCGGATAGTCATGGGCACGGGGGAATAGTACCGTAGAACCTCGTTGCAAACGGCGTTTAGGTACGGCATATGGTCAATATCGAGACTTGTGATGTCGGTGTTTGAGTCGATAGAAGGTAGCTTCTCTCTAATTTCTTGTCGAAGACGTTCTTGCACCTTAGGGAATCTTGATAGCATGTAAATTGCCCAGGTCATCGACGATGCTGTTGTCTCATGGCCGGCAGCAAGGAATGTCATGAGTTGGTCAGCCAGATTCTCGTCTGAGAAACCGCCGGATTCGAGAGCTACTGAGAGGATATCATGATCTATTGGTTCCTTCCGTGCAATTTTCAGCTTCTTCTCTTGAACGAGACTCTCGCATACAGAGCGAATATACCGCGACGCCGCGTTGACATCTTCATTGCGTTTCACAGGTAGCGCAGCGAGGAACCACCCTGGCAACATCTGGCTCAAAAGGTTCAAAATTATAGCTTGTTTGGTGGGCGTGAACAGTTGTCGGTAGGTCTCATTGAGCTCCGAGTGTTGATTTTGAATGGCACCAAAATCACGACCAAGCCCTGCGACGCCAATGATGTCGAGGGTCACACGAGAAGCCCAATTGCCAACCTCGATTACGGCCGATTTGCCAGCTTTCTCGGGGTTGGGAGCCGTGGGCTGGTTTGCAGCGTCAGCCAGTATTTCTTTGCTCATGGCTTGCACCACTTCGCGGGTTTTGCTCCAGAAAACGGGATACAAGTCTTTAATGTGCCGAAACGCGAAGGCAGGCATGAGATTCTTTCGCTGAATCTTATGAGTTTCACCTTCGGCAAGGAGGATACCTTCGCCGAGAAGACGACCAATATTATAACGCATCGCTTTGGGCTTCTCAAAGTGGTAGTTCTTTGTGACTAGTACTTCCGATAGCGCCTTGGGTCCGGTGACGAGCACCCGCTCGCTATTTGCAAGTCCAAGATACCTCATGACTCCATCATTAGGAACAGTAGCGACCCTGTTTCTCAAGTTAGCCTTCTAAATCTAGATGAATAGATGAGTACTAAATGGCCCTACCATTCCCTCATAGGAATTCCACTCGGTTCTGCTAAAATCCTGGCGAAATGGCCATTCCACCACGAGGCTCCTGGCGGTTGTGGCAGGCTTCGGAGCGGGGAGAAGAACCTGGGATATAGAAGGACAACCCAGACGGCCCATGCAAATGATTCAAATATCGAGGCGCAGATGAAACCTCCAGTAAAGTGAAGTTTCCACCATTGTGGTGGGTATAAGGTGAGGATGTAGGATGCCGCTACGGACGATGCGAGGATTCCCCGCCAAGGGTAGGGAAACACCGCCATGACCGATGGACGGTGAATGGGCGCGCGCAGAGTTTAGATAAGGTAGCGGCTAGATTTCTTGAAAACTATTCTGAAAAAGAAAAAAAGGGGGGATTGTTTGCTGAGATGATTCAATGTCGTGCGTGAAGCATGCAGACTCAACCTGAGGCTAGCCCGAAAATACTACGTAGTATTTACCAGAGCCCGTGGAAAGGCGCAAGTCAGCAGCTCCACTTCCAGACAGATCGGCTGTCTCAGGTGTTCGATGTAAGACGATTGGATAATTCCTTAAATGTTATAATACATGTATGTAGTATAAAAGGTTAAGACAGGGTTTTGAGAAAAAAGAGCAACGAGTTGGTTGCTTATGTATATGTGTAAGTATGTATGTGTATGTGTCAAACGGAGGGGAGAGACATCGACGACTCTTTGTACTCGAGGCCAGAACACGGCATGGTACGGAAATCCGCTACGGAGCCCGCTACAGAACCCGCTACAGCACCCCCTCTCGCAGCGCAGAGATAGAGCCCCTTAGGGTACCAACAGGCCACGACTACCGCGGGGGTGGGTTGTCCCGGCAGCTTTCAGGGGTGGGCCTACGAATCATGCCGCCGTCATTTTCATCGGAGACTTTTTGATCCAACGCAAGCGAGGAGCTTGCCACACACGTCTAGTCTCAGATAACCATCCAGAAACACCATCTCAACTATCCAGATAATGGGGAGTGAAGGCATGTCAGGAGACGTCAGCCCCATAAACCCCCTGTCGCATTTTATACATATACATACATGTATGTACATGTAGGCAGACACGTAATGTACATACACTAGCATAAAGTACCATCTGGTAACATCTTAGTAAGCTGTTGCCTGGCTTATCGTCCTACTACCAATTTAAGTACCTACTCAAAAAAAAAATATACAGACTCTATGCCGTAAAAGACTTGTACGTACGCTACAATTCCGCAAAAGCGATTGTACTTAAGTAGGGGGCTCTCGACCGTTCTAGGGCGACGCGATCCCACTGGTGCTGATGCTCACCGACCATGCGAATTTCCGACGGGCTTGTTAGTTTGGCCGAGGCCTGAATAACCTCCAGCTGGTACCTACGTCATCTATCTACCTGCAAGCATACTAGACTACCTACATGTAAAAATCCGAACTCGTATATAATTGGCGAATCAAATGCCTGCCGCTATGTATAACAATCCTCTTCGCTCAACATATAGCAATTTTTCGTCTTACGGTTGATTGATCATGCGACATTCCTACTCATAAATACACGTGTAAGTACTACGTACTTATTATTAGAAACAGCATATCTACTAGGTACTGTACACTACTTACTAGAGGCGGGGTCGTTTAACTTAGCTCACCGAGAAGATCTCCAACATTGGCCAACGTCTACACTGGGTACGGGTTAAGAGTTGGGCAACTTTTTCATTGGTTGGTTGTGTAGTCACAACTGTCTCAAAAACATAATTTGACGACATAAATGTGCCCTCTGCCTCGGCTCATAAGTGTGGTCACTGTGATATACTCTGATCGAAATCGCCATGTTCAATGCTTTTCGAGCTCTTCAAAACACTAGTAAACTTACGGTGTGATTCTCTTGCCGAACACCCGGAAATTTGTAGAAGCTCGTCAACGTAATGTACCTAAGACTACAACGCTGACTCCTGACATCCCTGGTTCTGTCCCATTCGATGTGCTCGCGTGTGGTTGAAAGGAGAGTTATAATGTAGCTGGGTTGGTGTTACTTATATAGAGTTACTGCTATAGGTAGGTTGCCGCGGTAAGTCTTGAAAAAGATCTGTAGGCGTGGAAAGGGGGTTGGACACTGGGAAAACAATTCTTTTACTCGGAGACCTGCAGTACCATGACCAAAATGCCGCGTATCGTGATAAATGCAGATCTTATGAAGAAGCCAACTTCCAGGTCCAGATAAGCATACGCTTCGTGGGGGCCGCTAAGGGAAAAGGGAATTTCCCGTGTGGTTACCAGGCCTGCCAGGCTGGTGCTGAGCGACGGTAGGGCTTACTTACATGGGGTGTGCAAGAATGGAGAGCAGTAGGTATGCGGCCATTCTACTGCCAGGGCTTGAAAGCCTGTTCCGAAAGCCAACCGATGTATTTTGATAGCTCTAAGATGAAACGATTGTTCGAGATATAGCTATACTGATGTGACAATATAAAATAGGGGGCTCTGACAATCAGAAAGCCAACCGGGTAGAAGTCTAAGCTAGTTCCGTTCACTAGATGCTCGGAGTCTGGATGACACAATATTTTTTGCTTATGAGGAATCTCAATTCCTTCACAATGCATTCACGCTGTGGCGACGTTGACCAGGGCGTCTACCAAAACATATCCATGGAGAGCAGGGAGTTCGCTTGTTCTCATCATGGAAATGGCGGTATAGTATAATCTTCTTACTTCCAAGAGTCCTGAGATGGATCATGTTGGCGATGCCACAGTAATAATGATGACTGAGAGGCGATGTGAGGGCAGACTCGAGGTACGAGGGCTGCAGTAGAGGGTTGCCTTGCGCGAAGTTATCTACTTCCCAGCTTCCGTGCCGAGGTAATATGCATCTGGAGTACTTACGTGGCCAGCAGGGAGGAACCAAATCGACCCCATTGCCGAATGTGGTGATATTCCTACTTTGTATATAGGTATAGGTTGATGTTACCTGCTTACAATTAGAGATCTCCTGCCGGGGGCAGAGGAACCCCCGTTTTTAAGGCTAGGTGGCCTTTAAACTGTGCGCTAAGCTTAAAATACTACATAGATTTCCTATTTGGGACCCTCGAGACATCAAATTTTTGAAGTGACATATCCGCTGTTGAGTTTTTTTTTTTTTGGAATTTTTTTTTAAGTGACATAGTTATCCCCTTTTTTTTCAGTTCGCATAGTTATCCTCTTTTGAATTGATATATCCGCTGATTAAATAATCGAGAGGAAAGTAAGAGCTTCCTATTCCATGCTAAGACTCGGCCACTTAGTGTCTGGCTTCGACCATTCCACCATGTTAGCGATGAATTCGTAGCAAGAGAGTCTGATCACTAGTGCTGTCTCAATTATGTAGTTAGAAACACCACGATGGAATTAATATAGCACAGTGAAGCTATAGTTATTCGGTACGACACACTCTGTTATATTAGATGAAAAGTCCAACGGTAAGTGCTCCAAGTTGTTACCTCAGTCTCAACATGGGTTGCCTAAAAAGGAACTAAAATAACGTGCTTCACAGCCGAGTTCGTAAATGAATCTTATAACAGTGATATACAGTTTGAAGGCATATCAAAAAATCTAAATGGTCGTTAGAAAACCATACATCAGCTTTTGATATTCTAATGGAAAACTCACAAAAAACGACAAGTATATATAGTCTTAAAACGACTCAGTCTTACTTCCCCTCCAACGGCAACACCTTTGAGTCTGAATACACAAAGAATAAGCACTGGAATCTGATATGAGAAGAATCTTAAAAGCAACTTCCTTCTTGCTTTTGATTTTGGTAGATCACTTGATTCCTTCGGTTTGGATGCTTTTTGTATCCATCGAGGGCTTCTCGCGTCGGTTTTATGGCGTGGCGCTGAGGAGACAAGCGCGGGATAGTGTCAGTATTGAAGTAAGAGAAGTAGGAGTATAAGATCTATTTTACTAAGCAACTAAAACTTGCCTCTATTTTACGAAAGAGCAGCCCTACTAGTTCTACAGACTCGTAATAAGTCGTCCAAGGGACGTATATATGAAGTGGTTATCCGGGTTTTACTATTACACTAGCGATGCGGGTGGGTGGATGCTCCCCAATATAGGGCATTTTAATGGCCAATGTAGGTGGGCTAGAGGGGAGAGAACGAGGTCCGAGTTCAAACTCGGCGATAGTATCTGTTTCCGCCCGAAGCAAGCAGCAGCGACTTCATTGGGGACAAACGCATTCGGATATTCTACACATAAGAATACGCGACAGATATATGGTCAAGTCTTGAAAGAAATCCATTTCCAGTACCTCCGCGTCGACAGGAAACCAAAGATTTAATAAAAGGATGACGTCCCCTTTAGCCAAGATCGGCGTCCTCTCCATCGGAGATAGTAAGTAACTCTCAGTGTCACCATTATCTTCTTGGTCTGGGCGACTTTTATTGTTTGTCTAGAGGATTTATTACAGGTTCCCATATGGACCAAAAATGAACCATACCTTGGAAATTGTCGCGGCTTTCGAACCCCTCACAGATGACGCTCAATATAGCCATTACTGACCCGAGCGTCATGGGCAGTGGGAATGGGCATCGCAAAGCTGTTAATCGCGAACGGATTTTCCGTAGCGACGAACTGCAAAGGCCGAAGGTTCGCTCTGATAGCATTTTATTAACCGTTCGCCGCCGGGCTATTTGAAGCTTGGCGAATTAAAAAAAAAAAATGCTGACGAGCTGCCAACTGCAGTAACGACACCATAGAGCGGGCGCAGAGCGCTCAGGTCGAGATTTACAAGTCGGACGAACATCTCGCCGAGGCGTGCGACGTCATCTTGTCGGTGGTGCCGCCCAGGGACGCGGCGGCCACGGCGCAGCGCATCGTCGACGCCGTCACGGGGCCCTTCCGGCGGAGCACGCCGTTGTATTTCGCGGACCTGAACGCCGTGGCCCCCTCGACGACGAAGACCATCGCCGCGCTCTTCGAGCAGACGCGGGGTCAAGTACGCTTTATCGACGGCGCCATCATCGGGGGCCCACCGGCTCTGAAGTCTTCGGGGGCCAGCAGTGCCGCACAGCCAGCAACTGCGGAATGGAGCGTCCCTAGTATACCGGTTTCAGGTCCGCATAAGTTTTCTTCTATCCCCGGGTACGGGGAGAAGCTCTCGGCTACGCTCAACGCGCGGCATGTCTCCGATGAGATCGGCGTAGCCTCGGGGTTGAAGATGTGCTTTGCGAGCTTGACGAAGGGATTCACGTCGCTCGCGATCCAGTCCTTCACGACGGCCAAGCGCTTGGGCGTGCTCGATGAGCTGCAGAGCGAGCTGCAAGGGTTCGTCCCGGGGCACTTGAGCGCCGCACAGCGCGGGGTCATCGGTATGGCGCCTAAGGCGTACCGTTGGGTTAGGGAGATGGAGGAGATCGCCTTGACGTTTGATGAGGAGGGTGGCTTTCCCCAAGATTTATTCAAGGGCGTTGCTGACGTCTACCGGGCTGTTGCAGAGGACACTGTGCTCGGTAAGGAGAAGGTTGGTAAGAGGAAAAGAGGTACTGACGTTCATGATATGGCTGCAGCAATGGCGGAAGGATTAGAGAATAAGAGGAAAAAGAACGACTAGACTTCTAGATATGACTGAATAATAAGACTCGGGATATATATATATATCCTTTCTTAGTTAGGCGGTGGCATGACATTAGAAACAAGCAAGCGAGGGAATTATTTCATTGCAGCTAAATTGACTAGGACTATTCACGCGCCAAACTCGTCACTATCTACCTCAAAGAATCGAGTCCTAGCCGGGTAATAGCCTAAGGGGCAGTTGTATTAGGGGTTTGTAGAAAGTGATGAACATCCTAACAGACGTTATATGCTTTAGCAGTGAATAGGCTACACTATTTAGTACCATAAGCCAGTTCTTTGACAGCATGGGAACCTTAATACTCAGAAGCGCTCAGCTGTGCTAAGATCGATACATATAGACCAAGTCCTATTTCGATATGGTCGTGATTCGAACGTCTGGTCAAACTTTACTCGATCATGTCGACGTCGTCTGACGCTTGAGCTTCGGACTGATCCTTGTTTGCACCAGTCGTTGTTGCAGCTTGCTCGGAGACGTTTCCACTACGTTTCTCGAAGTAATCCTCCATTTCAGCATCTAATTCTTCCTGGGTCTTTTTAGGTCGGCCATCTCGTCCTGCAGGACGTCCCGTGCTCTCCCCTCCGTTATCGCGCCGCGCTCCTGCTCGTCTGCCACGACGTCGAGGTCTGGGACTATGAGAACGTCTTCCGCCTTCAGGGACATAGCGGTCAATCCCTCGATCATTGGGTGACAACGATCGTGGTCGAGTGATACGGTCGGCTAGTGGTCTACTAGGCACTGTTGCGGTATCGAAGGGGTTGCGTCTTAACACTGGAGTCTGGATCGTTATGCGAATAGGTTGACCTTCGAGGAACTTGTTAGAACACGTTAGCAAGCAGTGTGTGAGTTGCTTACCCTTTGCATTCGCTCCATTAAATTCGCGAATTGCGTCCAATGCATCGTCACGGCTCTCATACGTCACAAATGCAACGCCTTCCGAGCGACCAGCTCTATCGTACAAAAGCTCAAGCCTTGCAACAGGACCAATCTTACTGAAAAGGCCCTAGAGATGGTAAGTATAAATATTCTGTCCATGTTCGGCTTCACTTGTTTTACCTCGAGATCGGACTCTGAAAGGTCATAGTGCAGGTTCTCAACCTTGATCTTCGTGCCGCGGCCGTCTCTGTCACGACTGTTAGTGGGAAGGACGTACGGTAGTGTTATCGATCATGTGTATACTAACTGGGCTGCAGGAGAACGTCTTCGGCGGGGATTACGGGCGTGGTCTCGAGCTATATAACGGTCAGCTATACTCAGGCTGATATGGAAGTTAGTTTGAGCTTACAGTGAAAGCCCTCGAACTTATCGTGGACCCAATCCCTACGAGCTGTTAACATTGCCATGCGCAGAGGTGGGTCGCGCATGCTGAGAACGACATACGAATCTAGGCCTCTCCTATCATCTCTGGTTGACTGTCTCGTGGGACGAGAACCTTGGTTAGCTGATATTACATGACGCATACTTCACACCGATCGTAGTCCAAGGCATCGAGCCGACGGTTGATAGCTTCGAGGAAGGGGGACTCGAGCAGGGAGGTAGCATCGATCTATGAGGGAAAGGAGAAATCCACCTGGACGCGTTGAAGAGTAAGTGAGACATTGCGAGGGACACAGACCGAGTACAACGGGTCGCAACGAACCTTTCTAACACCATCGCGAGGATAAGAATCGCGTTCGCGGGGTTGCCGGCCGCCAGCGCCACCGCCGCCGCCGCCACGTCGAGGACGGTTACCGCGCTTCCTCGACTGCATTGGGTAGTCAATTAGCACAAGTATTATGATGGATCGTAAGCACGATCACAATACTTTAGGTGTTGAAGTAGTCGGGTTGGTTCATACCTGAGATTCAGCGACAATCTCGTCGAGACTCCGATCCATGTTGTGGACTTGTCGTGAAAAGAGAGTAAGATGACTATTGGCAAAATGGTGGTTGTGAGATGTTGGATGTTGGAAGTTGGAGGGATAAGTATTGAAAGCTGCCGTCAACTTGGGACCTTGCATCAGAGACTTTGAGCTAGACCAGAGCTCCTGACACGCACGGTTCAATTGGCACGGTGTACGATGTACCTCCATATGCAAAGTGCTGCCGTATCGACTAACGGGCTAGTGCTGGTTTAGGAGGTACGTATTACAATCACTATGACTACGGAACACTACCTTACCTACCCAGTATCATTAACCATATTTCACCATGGTATTTCCGTTCCACTGACCCCATTGTTTCATTCTCACGATTGTTCATTGAAGTACAAGGGAGCTTTATTTTACATTATAAACATTTCAATATACAATTTCTCTGCCACTAGAAATGTATGCCAATAGGACAAAATGTCAAGCATCCAGCAGCTCTTTGCTAGTAGCGTTTCGGTATCTGAGTGTGTTGTCAGTTCTATCTCCAGGCGGATTTTCACGTCTTTACAGTTCTCAGCCCGATATGAAGCTATGAGGAAGTATCACACTCGGAAATAGGCTCCTGGGACATCGACTTTGGTAGTGAATAAGCCTTGGGCTTTGTCTTCGCTCCTATTGTTGCCACCAACCCTAGCGAATTCAGGAACAGCTCGCAAGAAAAGGCCCATCGTAGAACTTATTCCAAAATGACCATCGATTATCTCAACGGGATCAGGACGAGAGTTCGGGCTTGGGCTGTAGTCGAGATTCGGTGCAACTCCAAAATGCCAGGATTTCGTTGTTGCAAGCCGTTGACCTAACAGAGCTTCTGTATCTGTCGCTTGCGGTTCAACGCAAAAAAGGAGGAATGATCCCGGCGTTGCGAGGCCACTGGTTGGCTCAGTACTATTTCGCTCTCTGAACGACTTGATGAACATCTCCATGTCATTATCTTGACCAGGCAGAGAGAAAGTCGTCTCTGGGTCAAGCGATAGCAACCCTTGCTTCAACCCCCAGCCGCCACCTCCGCTCACTACAAACAGGTTAGCTTCGCTAGGAGATGAGCATGGATTTCGTACAAATCTTGTGTAGGCGACATCCCGATGCTAAAAGTTCCGAGAAAATTGTCTTCGAACTCGAAATTATGTCTGCCTCTGTTTGGGAGGAACCTGCCTTGAAAATTTGCAGGTTGTCGAAGTTCTTGGCCTCCATAACATGAGGAGGGATGACCCAGCACCACACGCCGATTGGCCTTGGCGAATAAGTAGGCTCACGCTGGGCTCTTTCTTCAAACATCTTAGGTATGATAGCCTCAAGTTCTTTTGATGCTGGTGTCGCAGAACCATCTACCTCGACCTGGCGAACGATATTCCCCAAGCCAGCGACGATCTTTCTAGGTGGTGTTAAGGGTAGGAGGGGAACCATAGATGATGTATAGTCTGCCGTGTCACCCTTTGCTGTCATCTGTTGGGTTATTTTTGGATCCCTCATGCGGAGGGCGATCAACCCTGCATCGCTAACATCCCATCTACTTGCATAGAGAGTCGAACGCCTTCCGTTCTGAAATACAGTATTTGCTAATGGTAAGGTGACCTCCAGTGTGCCGGTATTTCCGTCAAGAGGATTTGTCGTAAAGGAGACATGGGACGCCTCGTCTTGGCCAGTACCGGCGAAGCCCTCCTTCTCCCAGAGCCCGGGGAGGATGTTGTCGATTGGTCCACAGAGCACCGAAAACCCCGAGCGAGGCTCACTGGACAGTCGATGCGGACTAAGGCCATCCGCTATACCAGACAAAACATGCAGGCTCGGGCGGTTGACTTGGGTAGTGCGCATTGGCTTGAATAACGTTTCAAGAAATGCAGACATGAAATGATCATCCTCTACCCAGCTAGTGAAGTTCTTAGATGATATGATGGCAACGCCATCGACTCCTGGGGCCTCATGGCTGGTTTGCTTTGTTGCTCTTGAAACGTGTTTGTTAAGCTCGTCGAGAACTTGTTTCTGCGTCATGTTAGTGTAGCCCTTCTCATGAATAGACTTGACTCACCTGAGTTGCCTTGGGAGACGCTGTTATACTAAGCCTGTGCGAAATAGTGGATTGCGATCGAATCTGCCTCGCATATAGTCCATGACTATTGGCACGAATTCCTTGGCTTATGATACGGTGTTGCATGATTTGATGTGACAATGTTTTACACTTAAAAGCAAGCTGAAATTTGAGCCCTCCATACATGTACACTAGATGCCGAGTTTGCGACACTGTATTACCCCTGTGCCCTCTGTACATATAGAGGCTTGGCCCTGACTAGGTTCGTATAAGGTAGATACCTAATCCAGCCACACCCCCTGCTGTGGCTAATGGGAATGAGTTGTTTTTATACTAGGTATTAGGTCACTAAATATTCAACCCTTAACATATAACCCTTCCATTGAGGATTTTAACCGTTGAAGTTCCAAACCCGCTTTGACGATAGGTAGGTACGTTAATCGAAGCCCAAATATTGATATTAGTAGAAAGTTAGCTCCAACGGCGAACAAAAAGCCACCCAGAGCCTATGTAAGGTAGAAAACAAGATACTACTACTGATAGCTTCATCCTTTTGTGAGGGTTCTCACAGGATTATCTTCCAATATGACAAGAATATCGTACCGCATAATTACTCGCTTCTCTCATAGTCACATCACTCTCTTGTACCATCCATGCCACCATTAGCCAACCCCTGGTTACAAAGTAACCAGCTTCGCATCTCTGGGTCCCCAATTACTTCTCAGACCGACAACCGACCTCCTGCCAAAAGAACGACTGACAGTTGTTTGGGTTGGAGGAGACACCCAAATGAGACTGTCCCGGACTGAGAGGACATGGCGCATGGGCACCACCGGGAGGGAATGAGATACAGACAGCACACTTGCCACCGTAGCAGATCGATGAGCCTCCGACAACCAGCGCGGTTTCTGGGCTGTCTTGGACCGACAGATCACCACTGCCACCAAGCCAGCCGAATCCAGTTGATGCTGGGTCACCCATCTGGTCCTGCATCCACCAAGTATCGTTTGCTCCGACGGTGGCATCGATGGTAGTGTTGCAAGAAGTCGTGTCGCCGCAGACACGGAACACAACGCCGGGGTTCTCGCCTTGGACTTCATACTTGGCGGCGTAATCGTGGCCAATGTACAATCCGCTCAAGGCCTGCAGTACGTAACAGTGGCCGTACTTGATTCCGAGATCCGAGCCGCTCTTCGCAGGACATACGGATTCGCCGGAGCAAACACCCGCGCTGGGACTGGGCGGGGGTGCGGCGCAGGAGAACCCATCGAGGATCTCGCCAAGAAGACAGCAGATGCCGAGGCCCAGGAGCCTGTTGGTCCAGAAGAGGGAATGCGAGGACTCGTCGCAGCAGAGCGGTTGAAGCGTCAAGGCTGATGTGAAGGGCACACATGCTCGCTGTTGCAAAGCATGATACTCTACGGCAGGGGTGACCGCGCTGGTGAGCCCAGAAATGGGGAAAAGTGCGAGGAGAAAGGCGCTCTTCATGTTGACTGGAGATTGGGTAATGATGCTCTTGGGTGAGTAGAACTTGCTGTTGAAGAACTCAATACGGGAGGTATCTACAGAGACTCTTGGCTGCATTTTATACACTTCATATGTCCATGATAACCCTCCTATTCATTCCTCATCCTAAAAACCCCCCGAAGCCCTCAACTTGCATTCCACTCGTCCAGGTCAATCAGGTAGCGATCTACACACTTGAGAGAGCTGAAAATTTGAGCCGTTGAATCGTTAATTAGGTATTTTGCACTTTAGCAATGTCCAGTCGCCGACTCCATCTCGACAGTTGTAGCCAGGCTATGAGTTGTAGGTCTGCGTTTTGAGTTGTTTAGTTTACGAGAGCCTTTCATCTAACAGGACAGAACAGGCCGACTACTGCGAAATTGGCAATCATAAGAGCGATCAAGTCGTTGATAGAAGCTGAACTCCGTTGAAACCTTAGTTACCCATTCATGGTAGACTTAGTCTTATGCATATGCTAGCCGTTTTCATGTTGCAATATGTCCAGGCTATGGCATGCAGCTGACGAAGCAAATTAATTCGTACGAATTGGGGTTGGTAAATCTCAAAACGGAAACCGCTTGTGCATGAGTAAGAAGCTGAAATCAAGAGAACATAGGAAGACACGACAACGGGATTCTGAATCGTCAACGGTCTTGATCCATTTATTGCAGTGTTCATGAATTCATTAGCTCTGTAACACGCAGCAATTTTCCATCCTAATGCAGCTGCGCATGTCCACTTAACCTCATTTCCCCCCCCCCTATGGTTCGAATTTCTGAGCGTCCTGTTCTTCGACCTCGACAGTGGCATTTTGCCCAAAAAGCAGCCGTATGGCCTCGTCCACATTCAACTCACCTCCCTGAAGTAACGTACGACCTGCTTATGTAGGCTCTAGCATGGACATCAGTACTTTCAAGGAGTAACTGTGCGGCCACCTCGTGTCCATTGACGCTGTGTGATGCAAGGCGGCGGCGGCCTCTTTCTCCCTGGTCTCAACGTCGGTCTTCTGCATGATTAATAGGAGCCAGAATGTGCCCACTCGCCGTTATTCACCGCAGCTCATCACAGTAACGTACTGCCGTTACCGTCTTATGCATCAATATTAGTACCTCTTTCGAGGAATATCAGAGCGATCCTCTCATACCCATGTAACGCTGCAACAGTCCTACAAATTTTCGGTGTCCATGTGCAATGTCATCCAACTAAGCTACCTCATCAATATTACCTTGTACGTCAATATCCCTGCAGAGAAGCAGGCTCGTCAAGGAGACGTTCCTAGGACCTTGTGCTATTGCTTATGGTGCGCGACCAAAACTGCGGCGAAATCTGAGAGCCCCCCTTTTGCACTTAGGCCGAGTGAAGTAAAATCTCAGGATCGATATTTCGGACTACATTTTCTTCGATGAGTATCCTCACAGCTGCCTCCTGTCCAATTATTGCTGCATGTGGTAAAGGCTTGTCATCGTGGCTCTCTTAGGCTTCGATATCCATGCCTCTGTTAACGCTAAACTCGATGGCAACTGTACGACAAGCCTTTATGCTCTTGTAGTGTGTGCCTTCTCAAGTTTACTTGGCCGTTGGATATTAAACCTAACGGTTTTGAGGCCAGGTTCCCTGTATTAATGATACATGTATCGCGACGTAACTCTTCAGCCACCCGACTGATAATGATGTCTGAACAAAGTCTTCACTAAAGCATATGGGATATCCGATGCCTCAGGCTTCACATTTAGCTGTTCCTCCCTTGCCTCGAATGAGGCATAGAGACTGCCTCGCTAAGTTCCAAAGACCAGTAATTCGTAGCATATTTCCTAAAGTCTTCTGGGAAGCCAAACTACCTTCGGTGCCTTGCTCCAGGACTATTGGTTCTAATACGAAACTTTGGTCGGTGCCCCTTTCTGTACGCATCTGCTTGCCTTTTTCGACATGAATGGAAATTCAGCACATCGCACATTCTCAGCTCTTTGCTCCCAAATTCTCCAATGCGCCATTTAGGCTTTAGGCCCTTGACAAAACCCAAAGCCCATGTAAAACCCTGCCACTCTAAATGAGGAGAAACATAAGGATCCTGCACGATCACTCTCGTGCGTACCTAGGTACATTTCTTGCAAATCATACTAGCAAGAGAACCCAGAAAACAAGTTTAACTCCACCTCAAGCTAGCTTCCGCCTTTTGATCTTGACAGTCGCTTTCAGCAGCGGGGGTCTCGTAGTCCCAATCTACGAGCCGGTAGGCTTTTCGGGTAGGATTTCGAAATCGTAATTCAGAAAAGCTTAAGCCAGAACTATTTTCATCTCCCAGAGGCAAAGAATATTCCTAGACAACCATGTCTCCCGTGACCGAAAGTAAGAAAGTCAGAGCTTGTCGTGGGGAGGGTATCGCGAGCGCGGTGAATGTGGTCGACCCTCTAATTCTTATGGCCATCATTATCACAGCGGCTGGAATTACGCTGTTCAGAGAATCTGAAAGGTTTAAACGACTCGGCTTCCGTATACACTATGTCGTCGCGCATGATGCAATATGCCGGTACAGACACCTTGGTGCCCCTGGGCAGATGCTCGCCACTAGGTGTAGTGATGCCGTCCTCAGCAACAAGTGTGCGCCTGAGAGTATGGCAGTTACTTAGGCTCGTCGGGATGAAGTTGATGATAGATTGCAAATCTCCAGAGTCGCTAGATAATCCAGCATATAAGGATTGACAGGAGGTTCAAGACTGGAACTAGATTGTTTTGGGCAAGCACAAACGCTCGCCCTAAGTCCAAACTCACATCGTGAAGTTGCGCAATTGTCGATATGTTAGCTATAGTATTGAGAAAGTAATGAAGAAAGATTATCAGCTAACTAGGAAAATCACAAGACTTCTAGACTAAAATTAAGCAACGACGAAACAGAGGGGAGCAGATCCATCAACCGCAATATATCGACGCGACAGGTTGCCAGCGTTATCTTCAACGTAACCCCGTTTCGTAATGCATTACATTGAAACTTGCATTCTGAGTTTAGTCTTCCGTGATAGTGTTTCTGATGTAAAGGATCTATTGAGTAAGCTGGCGTACACGGTATACTACCTAGTACGGATGACGATGCAACACTTGAGCTTGCCTATAATACTGTAAAGTTCCGTACTTCTTAGTTCTACGCATGAACAGAATTTTGTTTTTATTACCAATGAGCGCAGCCTCATACCCCTTTAAACTCCACGTATGGTCGCTCAGCGGCACAGCGCCTCATAGCCACGTGTGAGCAATTTTTAGGTAATTAATCAGTCATAAATAGAACCAAATGATGGTATCAGCTACCACGGTAATCATATCATAGATCGCTACTGTAGGTTTTGTCTCACGACGTTACATTCTTGGGTTACAATGAGTGTCTGTTAAGCTGTTAGAGGCGCTGTGTAACTCAGCCCTACAAAGTGTTTAACAGAGGCAAGGAACTGTGTTTATCTGTGAATATATTACTACTGACTAATATAGGTAAACAAAGTTCCACTGGTTACCTAGGTGGTAACTAGAACTAGTTAATACCTAACTACTACCTCTAGAACAGGTTTTGACCCCCTAGGTGATTAAAAGGAGGTCTTACTCTTAGAAGAGGGTTCGAATGAATAACAGCCGAAATGCTACAAACCTGCTTGAAGTCTACTACTTCGAAGACCAACTTAAGATCTATTTTAGTTCATATACCTTTGATCCTCATTTTAATTCTACTTTTTTTCTATTGTTTGGTTGGTCTTTAAAGCGCTAGGTTATAGGCGGCTGTGGTATCTGGGCCGATTCTGGTTCGATTCACTGTGCCTGTATGTCAGCTGCATACGGGGATACCTATACTCGATGCAGTAATGGTAGAAACTTGTTCGATGTTACCTTCCTTATCAAGTGCCTAGGTAAGCAGGGAACTACACAGAGAGACAGTATTATGCAATCCAGTCAGTAGTTTTCTCAGGTCATCATTGGGCTACTTGCAGTATCTCAGGATTAAACCATCTGGAGCGAATTCTTCGAACAATTCCTTCACGAAACCAAACTGCTATGCTCTAACATTGTTCACTTCATGGACTAAGACAGCTAATTACTCATCCGCTGCCCTCACTATAATGCCGACCTTCACTGGCACTATTGTTGTGACTGGAGCAAACGGCGGCCTGGGTACTGCCATCCTCGACGGCCTCGTTGCAAGACCTGACCTCGCAAGCTGCCACGGCATCTACACCGTCCGAAACTTGAGCTCGACATCTAATCTACAGTCTAGTCTCCGTCACGAGCGCGCGGCGAGTCATCCACATGAAATTGTGCCGCTCGATCTATCTAACCCCGCCAGCGTGCGGGAAGCGGCGGCCACTATCAATGCCAAAGTGCAGGCCGGAGAGATCCCCCAGATCCAGGCATTGATACTCAATGCAGGGTACCGGGAAACGAAAAAACAGACGTGGACGGACGACGGCCTCGACAAGACGTTCGCGACCAACTATATCGGCCATTGGCTTCTGACCATGCTGCTGTTACAGAGCATGAAGCGGGACTCCGGCCGAGTGGTGATTGTTTCTAGCGGGACGCACGAGTAAGCAGACTTATTGTTGTTCCCGTTCACCCGTGCAGTGGCCCCTTCGGTCGAGTCCGACTTTTGGCCTGCCTCCTCTACTTACTTCTGACCTCCGCCCCCTCCTCCCCGACTTAAGACTTACTATGGCCTGCTGACAGTGTTCGCTTGGCATGAGTCTAGTCCTCTCGACCCCGGGAATAGGGCGAGCGGGGCGTTTGTGGATGAGCAATGGCAGCAGATCTTAGCGGACGGGTCCAGCCGCACGGTAGAAGCAGTGGCCCAAGGAAAGTGGAGTGCAACCTCGGACCCCATCAAGGATCCACAGGGCTTGAGCGGGCTCCGGCGCTACGGTGCGGCTAAACTGTGCAGTGTTATGATGATGTTAGTACCCCATACCCTATACCCCATACCCACTCCCCCGCAATCTACCTACAGGTACCTCAGGGGTGTAGGTACTTACCTACCTACCTTATCCCTGCATTGTGTGCTGATGAGTGAGCGTTTCGGTCAACCTCGCAGCGTCGAACTACAACGCCGACTTGACCAGCAGCCCGAGCTCAGCGGCATCTCCGTTGTCGGTGTCGACCCGGGCACGATGCCCACCACCATTACCACCGGTAGGCACAACTGGCTGGTCAAAATGATCTTCACGGCTGTGATATACATCGCGGCCTGGATCTCGCCCAACGGCATCATGCGCACGACCCGCAAGTCCGCATCGGACGTCCTCGCAGCCGCTACCTCGGGAGATCCACCAATTGGTCGGACACCGAAGAGCTTGTATCTAAATGGTAGTGAGCCCAAAGCGATGAGTGTCGAGGTCGACGATGATGACAAGAGAGCCGCCGTTTGGAAGGCTGGTGTGAAGTATTCCCAGCTGAAAGAGGGAGAGACCATTCTTGCCCAGTGGTCGTGACCGGACGGTTGTCCTACAACACTTGTGTGTGTTTGCGGTAACTCTTGGCTTATTAGGTAGATATTTATTTTTGGTTTCTCAAAGATTCATTGCAACCCAAGGGCAGAATGTAGGCTGACTGCCTTCTGGGTCCGATAGGTCACGCATCATAAGGGATATCCTTGTCCAGCCAGGGACCTTGTGGCTGTGGAAGGCGGCTGTCTATTCAAGTACCGGTAGCTGCATCACTTGGAAGCTTGATCCAAATTGTCAATCTGGTATTTGTATATAGCATGCTATATATCCAACTACTTAGTAGCAATCAGGTGATACTCACACAAGTCTTAATTGCTGTTAGTTATCAAGCTACAGTTGTCACTGGCAAAACACTGAAGTGTGAAGAGTCATGAAAAGTTGATTGAATCTCTAAGTGAGGCTATGGATATCCGTTGCCTACTATCTATATAGCCGGCAACCAGCGCCCAGCCACAGCGCACAGCCGCGGTGGCTGGCAGCCAGCCATAACCTCCAGCGTGTAACAGCCTGCCCCCAAAGTCAACGCGGAACGTCCTCGTTCACATCACGCACCAGCGGATGATGTTGTCGGCATCTCGAGCAAATGAATGGTAGATAGCTTGGCAAAAACTCTTCTTGCCGATGCCTTGAATATAGCCGATGAATAGAATGTTACTGATGTGGTAAATAAATAGAATGTTGCTGATGTGGTAAATATGGCCAGTGGCCTTCGATATGTTGCAGACTTCGACGAACAAGTAAAGACCCAGCGACATCCGTAGGCATAAAGCCAGAAGAAGATTATTCCGATCAGCCCCTCTGGCAATAAGTCGGCGCACAACTTCGGGGTGATCATCGTGCAGCAAGCATCCTCAACTCAAGACCAGTACCTCCGCTTCTTTCCAGGGCCTTGTTGTTGAGCCGTTCGCTCCGGCTCGGGCGACGTACCATCGCCGTCGTCAGCAACAGCAGCGCCATCGTTGGCCACAGGAGCGCCGGCAACATACACACTTGATTTCCATTACGTTCCTTACATACATTACGGCAACGCGATGCATGGCGGCTTACCTATATCAACTGAGAGAGACCTTACTTACTTACTTACCTACTTAGCCTAGATAAATACGACTTGCCTTCTTTTTCGCAACCGGATTCCCTATCTTATGAAGTAATCGACTGTCACGGAATTGGGGTTTATGGAGTGTGCCACCTTCTACCAATACGCCAGCGATTTCCGATTAACCTCGAATGATGGGTTGTGGCGTACCTATGTCTAAACATTGCAATGCTTCTTCTATATGATGCAATCTTGCTTTTCCTATTCTTTGTGTTCCTCTCAATTGTTTATTTTTAGTAGAATGCAGCAGTGCCTCCGCGGCATTGGTTGGTCAATTCCGTGATTCAATGCTGCCTACTGCTTCGCCCAAATGTTGTATCAACAAGAGGTGGAACAGGACCCTATCGAACCCCCTCATGAGGAGTCCAATGACTCTAATGATGGACATGATGACCCGCTGGGTCCATTTTCATCTGGGAACAACTCCGATTCTGATTCGGAACCTGATTCCACCGTGGAACAGGACCCTATCGAACGTTTTCATCTGGGAACAACTCCGATTCTGATTCGGAACCTGACATCATCAGGCCCCCTCTTGGTCCTGAGGATGAAGATGATGATGACCTTGATCCTATGAATGTAGATGAGGATCAAGATACCGCGCCGCGTGATTTCGACATGATATGACCTTAAACTACTCCAGCGTGCCACCTTTATCGCTGCCGTACGCACCAATTCGAACTTGCCATATTCGACTTGGCTACAACGAACGAGATATTTCTTACCGAGCGGCGCACGCCGGGCAACCTGCCACTCGCACGAGCGCCTTCAACAGCGACTATTAATCGGACCTCTTGACCACCGAAAAGTCGATTGGATAAGTCGGACGATCACCGGCCTTTGAGCTGAAGAAATATTTTCAACGCTATCGCGGTTTTATGTTAAAATGGGTTTGCATACGGGTTATTTGTCGGCTTTACAACTATTACGATTACGGCTGTACGAAGGCTATAATACGACTTAAGGGGTCGGCACATGATGGAAGGGGCGGTAAACGCTACGGTGGAGATGGTTTTTTCCCTTCTTTCCCACGCGTTGCCGTGTGCAATTAGTTCTCCGTCCGCGAAACAACCTGAGGAGAGCGATGGAGGGCTTATCGAGGGGCCTCCCGCCGTACGTACGCCGTACACCAAAGGGAGGCTCGCGATGGGGGCTGTTTTTTTGGCCTCGGGGGGTCCTTGGTGGGTGTGAGGGTGGTGAGAATATCGACCAAGACCCGGACTTGCGTGGTGATTGGGAGAACCGCGTAGAAGACCTGGAAAGTCGCGCCAGGCACGTCAACGTTGAGTTAAAGAAAGACATGAATGGCAGTTTAAAGTTTGTCAAAGCTGTAGGCGAGAAAACGATCCAATAGATTTTGGTATATGTGCGGTCGTTGTTTTTAGGGACAGGCTTCGCTTACTGTTAGGGAGGGTCCTGGCGCCGGCATCGCATGTAAATCACAGCTGTGGGCAAAGAGTGAGGGAATCGTACTGCGCAAATAGACTAGAAGCTTTTAGACAGTTGGCCTGGTGCGGGTGGCTGTGCTAGGATTGATAAATACCCGAGGTTATCATCAGTCCTGGGTCCCCTTTTCCTTTTTTATATCTGTCGCTTGCTTGTAAAAACCAAAATCCTATCCGAGTTGCTTGAGACTAGTAAGATCGACGAGACTCTTTGTACACAAATGGCGGGGTGTTGATATTGAAGCCTTTCGAACTAGAAGGCTGAGTTGGTGATATCGAGGAGTAGATACAAGCGCACGAAGTCTCCAATTTGTGAGCAGCTCATAATAGAATGCCGAAAGCTCTAAGTACCAGATATTCCAACCCCAGGATAACGCCCAGTCCCACGAAGCATCCTAGGATGAGAAAGAAGATTTTGATACAAAGCTTATACAACCGCATCCAGGAACCATTGAAAGATTTAAGTGCTTCGACGATCGAGAGTCCTTTTATCTCGCCATGATTTCCGCGCGGCTTCTCAACACCGAAGGTTCGATCGACAGGCAGGATTGTTTCTTCACCCTCGGGCAAGAGTGATGCTTGGATCCGCGTTAAAACTACCAGCGCCGGGGCGCACGCCAACGCTTGTATTGCGACGAAAATGCCGATTGACAAGAGCACCTTCCACAGCTCACTCGGTTGCTTCTGTATCTGGCCGAGGGCGAAGGGCGTCCTGAGTACCTGCGCTGCCAGCCAGGGTGTGAATATCGTAAGTTCAGTCGTCACGAAGTATATCATGGTGGCGGCGGCAGTCGCCTTAAACACGGTCGAGAACGGAAGTATGCGCTCCCAGAAGGGCTTGGCCATCGGCCGTGTGATGATGACGTGCACCCAGACGGTATGCAGCTGTATCGTCAATAGGACTGCTATGGCGTCCCAGACGAAACCCGGAATCAGTGGCACAGCGCGCAAGGGTATTATTATTAGCGCATTGGCTAGATTGTAGACAACAAGAGCGCCCAGTCCACGTCTCCGTAACCACATTTTGTCGGTTTGCTTGACCAACTCATGCATGCGCCTAATGCTAGAAGTGAGAGGCATCTGCGCGGTCGGGACGGGCTCTTCAGCTTGTAGCGAGTTTACTTCCCTCTCTTGGAGCGGAATTGCTTCATAGCTCGGACGACTCCCGACAATGGTGAGGATGGGAAAGACCTTGTATACAGTATATGCGATCTAATGAGCAGCTCAGCGTCCGAACATCACTGTCTTCGCCCTGTAGAACGACCAGATAGCACTAATTGTGCAAGTAGAACTTACATAAAAGAAGACGGGTATTATAGCTATAGCGTGCAACACCACGAGAATCAGCAATATCGCAGTCTTAAGCGTGTCGCTCTTGTCGTCGCTACGGCTGATGATGCCGATGTGTCTTGAGCTGTCGCGCCACCCAGCGGCCAGTATGGCCAGCACATGTTGAATCATCTGATGCGATCGTCCATGAAATGGTATTGGGTCATAGTCCAACTTCGTCAGGCTTAAATGAATGAGGTGAGTCAAATGATGAGATACAAATCTTACATCTTACGAGAAAACCCTCAGCATCTGCCATCAGCGAGCCAAGACCTGCTAAACCTCTCTAGGTACAGGAGACCCATCGTAGAACTTGGCTTCTATATTTGGCCCTACGGTGGCCTTCAACAGCGACTTCAATGATTCCAAACCTTCATCGCGACCACTATTGTTTCATTTGAAGTACATTTTTTAGAGTGTATTGTTAACAAAACAATCTCTATTGTGTCCACAACCTCGTCGTCGAGGGCGTACGGAGTATAGGGGAGGCAATGAGCTCCTGAAAAGCCCTAGTTTCACGATGTGCCCGAGAGGTTGGTTTCTGAGAGGTGCGGATCACATGTTGGAAAAGTTCTAGGTAGTCGAAGTCGCTAGCTTATACTAAATGCGCTATGAAACATCAAGTGACAGAGAGAAAAGAGTAGGACAGATATCTAGTTGCTCTTATTTACATTGCGTTGAGCTTCGCGAAATGCGTATTGCTGTGGTTGCCGACTTCAATTTGTTTCTATACAGCTCTACACCGAGGAGAGGACTTGTCCACCTTCTTACCTCGTGAGTGTCCAAGAACTGAAAATACGGCTATGTAGACCGTCGACATTTTACTAAGGGGGATCGGGCAAAAACATTTAGTTCTTATGAAATCTTACTTGACGTTTCCAATCCGCGCTCTAATTTACGGGCTGCAGCCGATGTTATATGGAGGGATCTCTCAAAGGACTTCTGTGATAAATTATTTCAACCAAGTTAATTAAGAAATTTATAATGTAAGATTAAAAAGGTCATAAAACTTATATGGATAAGTAGGAAAGTATCTGTCTTGTCTATGATCTAGGTAATACACCTCGTATATGAGAGTGCACGACCTAGGCGCGAGGTAACATGACTACGATCCCATTAATATTCACTGTTTGATATAGCTAGTGACCTTATTTATAAGAGATGAACGTTTAAACTTCTTCATTTAGAGGATAGTTTTCTTTTACATAGATTGCACCTATATTTACTTCCTTAGTCAGGTATCTGATCGACGACAGGGCAACCCGAACCTATACTAACAGAACACAGCCAGGGGTACACTGATCAAACATAAAATGTCTGAGTTCTGTTTCCCTTCAGCCACGAATACTACCAATGAGGTACTGCAACCAGGCAATGCCAATAGATTGAAACAATAGACACGGATGAGCACGGGATAGACCTTGGCCTCGGCGGCTGGGAAGAAGTCTCATGGAGTTACAATATGTGTGCATCTTTGAACCTATATAACCTGTACTTATGTCTTCTACTTCAATACATGAAATTTTACGTCGCGATAATAACATCTTAGTCAGAGCTTCTCAGGCTACCAAATCGCAAGGCTAGGTCCTGGATCTGGTATTGACCGAATCTGGCTAAAGGAGAATGCGAGCCGCTTACCTGAGCTCGTTGCTTATAGCTGCTTTACCAACAGGGCACACCTTGGAAGCAGATATTAGCCAAGACACTTGCCCATGGAACAGGCTTTCTTCAAATTTGGATCAGTTGGTGTGCCCTCGAGTAGAGGTAACAGGTTCACCAGACAACATACGAGACCGCGGAAGCTTGCCCATACATGATACTGCGGATGGTCCAAGAGCCAACATATGGACTATTTCCCCTGATTGCTTCGGCGAATACTGCGTTTATACAAATAATGGCTTCCTCGGCAAAGGAATATCACTAGTTACAACAGCATCGAATCACATTCGCGTAGCGAAGATCCAAATACCGGAAACAGTCTCGAGGTCGGGTGATGAAAAGGCTCGCGTCGTCGAGATTCTAGGCAAAGGGAGGGGCCTAGTTGCCACAAGGATGATTCGCAGAGGCGAGAGAATCATGGCTATGAGCCCTGCTCTTCTTGTTCACCGAGACGCATTTAGCGAACTCCCGCTCGAGGACATTTACTACTTGCTGGATATGGCAGTCGACAACTTACCCAAGGCTAGAAAAGAAAGTTACCTGGCCCAAGTTGGTACAATGGGGGGTCACAAAATCACCGATATACTGTTTACAAACTCGTTTCAGGTAACGCTTGGCGATTATGATAGCTTCCACTATGGGAACTTCCCTGAGGTGTCCATATTGAATCATGACTGTAGGCCGAAGTAAGTATAATGCTCATCCTATAGCGTTCGAAAACTGACATAGATTAGTCTCGCGTTCTTCGTCGATCAAAACATGACGCATTACACACATGCGGTCAGAGACATCGAGCCTGGAGAAGAGCTCACTATCTCTTATATAGATGCCCTAGAGGTTCGATCAGTGCGCCAAGAGCGAGCGCGAAACTCGTTGGGATTCTCTTGTGCCTGTTCGCAGTGTTCGTTGTCTAGGAAAGAATCAGATGCTTCAGACGCCCGGCTACTCGCTATTTCTAGGATGGAAAGCGAACTATCTGACTTCAGCAGTAAAGCATCCTCACCAGCTATGATCGAGGAGTATGTTGGTTTATATAGAACAGAGGGTCTAGAATACCATATTTCGGGGGCGTATACACTCGCCGCACTCAACTACAACTTGTTTGGAAAAGCAAGCCTGGCGGAGAAATATGCTCGACTATCTGTTGAGGCCGGGCTGCTTGAGAGTGGTCCTGATGCAGCCGATGTTCAGCAAATGATGATTCTGGCCGACGACCCGAAATCACACTGGTCCTGGAACATGAAACCTTATCGGGTCTAATGCTTTACTACTTGTGTAGCGCACGACGAACTCGTTGTTACCTTTTATCAAGGACACAGTAGCTCTCGGTCTTTGTACAGCACTTATACGTCCAACTTACGCCACCGGACACCTCTATATAGATTTGGATGCCTACTCACCTATATATACTCCTCTTACTCGTCATTCAGTCAATAATGTCGGATAGGTTGCGTTCTAGTCCTAGCAACTCCAATACTAGCAAGCATGATGCCGGGGCGATGCCCACTGCTATGGCTCTCACCATCGCTTTAGCGAACTGGGACGACTTGGTAGCCCTTGTAGAGGCAACCGGTCACCATACTCGTTAGAGCTGGCTATATAGTTTCGCACATAAGAACTGAATGAATGTGAACTACATGTTCAACTTTCAAAGGTTGACTAGCAGCGAGATATTGACCACCGCGGAGCCTAGGTGTTCAACGGATTTGATCCCGACACCGGGAAGATTGTCAGGTTTGCAAGTTGGACGCACGAAACGGGCAACTAGGTAGACCGATCGCCCACCGGGTGCCATGGTGTAGAAAACATCACCGACTGCCAATGTAGACTTCACCAAGACAGTAGGGACAGAGATTGAGTAGTTGCGCGAGGGTCATTGTTGTATGTAGAACGTCGTCATTCCTCCTGTTTGGTTGACACAACATAACGATCATGAGACTGAGCGAGTGCTGACAGAGCTGACTACCTTAGATCTCTCGGCGTTTGCTATCGAGCGTAGCCAAGAGAACACGGTAATCGGTTCGCAGTTCTGAAGCACTGCTTGCAAATAGCGGATAATGCTGAACCGCCAGCCTGGCTCATCTCGTTCTTTGGGTCCCACGACCTGTATATTCACTTTAGATCCTGTGATGTGGATCTGGCGACATTGACCTGAGAGCACGGGAACAGAACAAGCTCAGAGATTTTGGCAGCTTCGTATAGGTACGGTAGTGCGTCTGGTGACATTTCTTGGTTCAGGTGGCTGCTTGTGATCTGTACATGCGGTAATCATAATGAGGCTTGGCAAGTACCAGTTTTGCTACTGAGCGTTTCTTATGAGACACTGCCGACTGCAACGGGATGACCGATAGATAATATCATGAATACTACGCCAACAAAACTAGAAACAGAAAAATCTCTGACAGAGCGCTGTTGAAGATTGTTTCAATTTCCACGGCGTGAAACAGGATGTCGGTGTTGATAGGTGCCAGGTCGCAGGGTCTGCCCAGGTAGGCCTGCTGAATGACCTGTTTACTGCGCCGGAGGCTTAAGCCACAGCCCATATAGTACCTACCTACAGAAGCTACCTGGTAGCTATATAGGCGCTAGACTTTAGTGACCCTCTAACAACAATCTTGGCTGGATACACGTTTATGATTGGCATATATAAGTACATTTAAGTTGGCTTTATCCTACATCCTACGGAGTATGGAGATGGTCAGGTCCATATAAATAGTCGAAATATCATGTCGAAATGGTGTTGCTGCTGTTTTACCGGTGATAGGTCCGACACCGAACCCCCTATTCCTACAATGGCCGATCTCACCATCCGCAACCTCACCGCGACCCCCCTGGAACTCAAGGTCATCGAACGCTTTGAGGGTCAACCCGCCTCAGCTGCCAGTGTGGACAACGTAAAGAGCCTCGCCGCTAACTTGACGAGCAAAATTGGTGACATTTTTAACTCATCGGAGCGTGTGTCGCCCGACGTGCAAATCAAGGGTGAGGTCACGGACAGTCAAGATGTCTCTATCGCGCTGAATCCCTTCGAGACGCGTACCACGGATATCCGTGCTGCGGACCCCGGGCGTGAAGTTCTCCGCCTGACCTTTGAATCGCAAGGTCACAGGTACCAAGTGGATGTGCCGAGCGCTTCGCGGAAAAGCACGACGATGAAGAGGTTGGACGATGGACCTAACGAATACACTGCAATCTACATCCAGGCGGGGGGTTGTCTATCCATTTTCAGCTCCGCTCATCTCTCTGGCTGGATGGGAGAGATCCGCGATGAATACCCTTTGACTGCATTGTCCATACCCGGCACGCACAACAGTCCGACATGTCATGTTGCATTGCCGTCTGTGCGATGCCAGGCCGTCGGCGTACGTGGGCAGCTGGAAAATGGCGTCCGCTTCCTCGACATTAGGGTCAACGTTAGCCAGGACGATTCAGATCTCACGCTCGTGCACAGCGCATTTCCCATCTCATTAACGGGGAATAAATACTTCAAGGAGCTAGTCGACACCGTCTACTCATTTCTAGACGCCAACCCTTCAGAAACCATCATCATGAGTGTGAAGCGCGAAGGTACAGGGCGCGGAACGGATCAAAAGCTATCTAAGCTACTCAAGGAGAGGTTCTACAGTGAGAAGCGATGGTACACGGAGCCCCGGATACCCAGGCTAGGCGAGGTTCGCGGGAGGATCATTCTCCTGCGGCGGCATGTCAATGACGAGAGCCTGAATCGTGAGTGGGGTGGCCGCGGTTGGGCCCTTGATGGTAGTGCGTGGCCCGACAATTGCGAGGACGGACTTTTAGGGAGCGGGATCGCACGTGTGCAGGACTTCTACGAGATCGACCAGAGCACGAACATCCGAAAGAAGATCGAGCTTGCACGCAAACATCTCGAGCGTGCCGCTGAGGGCGTCTGTCTCCTGCCGGGCCACGAGGGCTACCGCAAGGACGCTCCCATAACACCCTTCTTCATCAACTTCCTCAGCGCGAGCAACTTTTTCAACGCCAACTGCTGGCCGGAGAAGATCGCGGCCAAGGCCAACCCGGCGATCATCGAGTACCTCTGCTCGCGCCACGGCCGTGCCGGTAAAGGACCGGCTGGTTTAAAGGTCGGCGACGCGGCGACTGGCATCGTCGTCACGGACTGGGTTGGCCAACAAGGCGACTGGGATCTCATCCGGTGCATCGTTGGTTGGAACGCTAAGCTACAGCTGAAGCACTAAGGTATGGAAACATCTCTTTAGTTTGGACATTCAAGGCGGCGTGGCTTGGATCATTATTCATTGTTGTTTTGACAGTTGACAAGCTACAACTATACTCCGAGATCGTATAGCTGCATATGGGTTTGTAGGCACACAAAATATTTAATATCTAGTGAAGCTTGTTATCGGGAGCAGGTAACTAGCACTTTTTTTTCCACACAAAGAGTAAGATATATATGAACTTTATAGGTTTAATTACCTACCTATGTGTATATAATTTGAGTAGTAGATAGTTCATATTCAAAGCCGAGGTACTAAAGGGACAGGCATTTGAATACGCTGGCATCCAAACGTAAGAGGGGTAATATGGTAATATAGACACTCCCCCGTACTGGTTACCTACCTAGTGGAGTGAACCTCTCAAATAGTAAGAAGCTCCCAGCCACTTAAAAACGTACGTAAGCGATTTGCCTAGGTACCTTGTTCTGCATTAGCAACAGCAGCATTGCAACGTCATTATACCAATGTCATCACTCTAGGACTTGCACACGCCGTTCTCCGTTTTCATTTTCAGCCCTTCCATATTTGTCCATTCATTCTTACGATCATTGCCATTACCCCTACGGGCAAGAATACCTGTGTCGTTCTTGAGTTCTTTGTGGTTAAGAAAGCTTGATACCCAATCCCGAGAATATTGCCATTCCCTTGTTGCGTTGCGCCGACTTCGTTAGACGCCCTACATCTTTTCCTATGTATAGAAGGGCAATCTACATGCGCCCAGCACCATTGCTATTCTCATTCCAAGGCCTACACTGCCTTCCGAGACTGCCTGCAAGATTAACCTAAATTGGGCCCAGCCCGGCAGTAGATGGCGGAAGACACTTTTGCTGCTGAACTTAAACAACCCAAGAGCAACGGGACTTCCCCTCGGTATTTTTACTTAGGTACGTCCTCCTCTCTCGTTTTGGATGCATCAGTCTCGCGAGTGGCCCGTTGGTTCCACAACAGCCCCTAACGTTGAAATGGCGGATAACGAGACCACCGGCGGACGACGGGAGCTCTTGGGTACCTCTCGAGGTTCCAAGCTCCCACGGCCGGGAGGGAATCGCCGCCATGAAGTCAAGAAAGCTGACCACACCCCAGTTTCCAGGAAAGGCAGCCGACGTGGTGCCTCGAGCCCAGAGGCGAGTCACGTCGGTGAACGTGGGAAAGATATCGCAAAGTGTCACCGGCGTGGCTGTTCTAGTGTAAGATTGCACAAGACACATTACCTGTACGACGAAGAAAATTTTCTAAGAACTTAGTAGACAAGCCAGGAAAGCTACGATAGTCTCACCCCTGACACCCCTCTATCCCCCAACACGGCACCGACGAGCAAGGCGAGCACACCGCGCGTATCGGAGGATAGACAACTCAGCTCCCTCAGCTTGGAGAGTCCCTCACGAAGGTCGACGATCGCCACGGTTGCTGGAACCGATCCAGTCCTTGCCGAAACACCATCTCATATTCCTAGGGCTCTAAGCTCGAAGGGCAGTTCGTCACCGCAACTACGTAGACGAAAAGCTTTCCCCCCAAAACACCTCGACTCAAAGATGGCCGATGACGAAGACAATAAGCCGACCTCGACGAGCCTAGCTCCCAGGGAACCTAGCAATCTGCCAACTGATTCGAGAGAAGACTCATACGTCACTGTTGATGAGACACCGGCGCAGCATGCGGATGGGCGAGAATTAGTTGGAGACGGACCCTTCTTAAAAGCAAATGGCTCGACAAGAAACAGTTACAAAAGGTTCTACGACGGCCAAACTCAAGGCGATGATAACCGTAAGGATCAAGATGACGACGATTCATATCCGGAACTGGATGATATGGGCCTGGACGAGGTCCACCAGCTTCCGCCTCGGAATCCTAATGGCGGTATTAGATGGGCGCCTTGGAACGTACCTTTCAAGCGGCGGGGCCAGACTCTCGTTGTTCTAATGCATTCATTGAGTATAGTTGCAACGGTATCTCTTTTCTTTGCGTTCTGTGCCAATCCGTTAGCCTGGCCTTTACTCTTGATGTACCTCCTACACGTGCTTAGCTCTAAGGCAGCAACGGACGGGTCCCTCAAGTACAGATCCGAGCGGCTTCGCAAGAGTTATATTTGGCATTTCTTTGCAGACTATTTCCCGGCCAGGTTGCATAAGACACACGAACTGCCTGCGACTCGCAAGTATATATTTGGATATCACCCACACGGTATAATCTCTCACGGGGCATGGGCGGCCTTCGCCACCGACGCACTTGGGTTTTCAGAAAAGTTCCCAGGAATTACGAATAGTCTTTTAACATTAGACTCTAACTTTCGTATTCCTTTCTACCGTGAATATATACTGGGTATGGGTGTACGATCCGTTTCAAAGGAGTCCATTGTCAACATTCTTAGTAAAGGAGGGCCTAATGGTGAGGGTATGGGTCGCGGTGTCACCGTCGTTGTTGGAGGAGCTCGAGAGTCTCTCGAGGCACAACCAGGAATGATGCGCTTAATCCTGAGAGAGCGCAAAGGCTTCATCAAGCTGGCCGTCCGCTGCGGAGCGGACCTGGTGCCTGTCCTGGCTTTTGGCGAGAATAATCTATACGACCAGCTACAACCGCAAGAGTATCCTTTTATGCACAGGATACAGATGTTTATCCTCAAGGTGTGGAAATTCACCCTGCCTTTCTTACATGGACGGGGCATCTTCAACTATGACGTGGGTCTCATGCCGTACCGACGACCACTTAACATCGTGGTCGGAGCGCCCATCAAAGTACGGCAGTCGTCCTCGGTAAACTCCGAGGAGATCAACAGGCTACATAGCCTGTATGTGGCGGAGTTGGAAAAGCTTTGGGACAAATACAAAGACGAGTTCGCTCCCGACAGGAAAGGGGAATTGCAGATTTTGCCCTGATGAGGAGTCCTTCCTTCGGTTTAATGAGAAGGGTTTACAGCAGTCGTTATAATTAAGAGCGTACTAGAGGAGAAGACATTCAATAGAGAGATATTTATTAATTGCTTAAATAAGCGTCCTTGAATATCGATTGGGCAAGCTGAGGTATTAGAGACTAATTCTAGTGAAGGTCAAGACTTCCATGTAGGGCCGTGTGAGTTTGGATCAGCTGGGACGACTTGTGAACTCTGTAGCCGTGCCTCGTCATGTCGCCTTTTTGTCAGCAAATATAAGCTTCTGTCGCGCAAAACGACGCCGTTGTTGCGGAATTGCAACAACGGTATATATGCCCACCAACGTGACAGCTTCACAAGCTAAGTCTTCATGTGCCTCCGGTTTGTGAGACGAAAGGCTCCTAAGGGAGTTCTTAGCCAGCCGTGTGTCCCCTAACAGACAGGGCTTTAGGCAAGATTAGATAAGGATTTTCATGATAGAACTACTGGTAGTCTTTAGCCAAACATTAAACCATCCCTGCATGTTTTCATATGTGAATAGATCAATAATCATGGACGCAAAATCCATTACGCCCGAACTCGTTGAGAAGTGGACTCAAAAACGACTTTCAATATTGGACTATACTCTCAGCGACATCAAACACTCTCCCCATTCTGCTCTAGACAATAGCCAACATGCCATGCAACCGACAGAATTCTTGGGTGACTTGAGTCTTTTGCCTCTGGAAATTCTTACTCATGTAATTTACCGACTCGACGTTCTTTCGTTAAATACGTTTCGACGAGTCAACAAACACGCTATGCTAGTAGTCGACTCGATACCCAATATGAAATGATCTATCGATGCTGCCCTAACATGCTTCGCGATATCATCAGCATCGAAGCCAGGCACTTCGACTTCGGAACATTGTGCAGGGCGCTCTACGAACCGCACTGCGTCATCTGCGGAGATTTTGGGGTTTATCTCTATCTCATCACCTCGGATTTTGGGACCGTAGTTTTTGATTTTCAGACCGTAGACTAAGCCCAATTCAGTTAATGTCAGGAAGTGTCTCCACAAAGCCCCATTTCCCATACTAAATAGGATAGTTCAGGACATAATGTAGACACTAATAAAAACAACAGTCGAACTATAAAGGTACGTATTAAAAGGTAGGCTATAAATAGAAGTAGTAACTTAGCTAATTAACTATTTTAGCTAGCAAAATAACTTTTTAAAGCTAATAGAAAAAGTAAGGCTAATATAACTTGTAATTAGCAGGCATTGCAAAATATTTTAGTGTTGTTAAAGGTTAGTTATTATAAGTTGTTAAAGGTTAAAGGTAGTAAATAGTAGGTAGTAGGTAAATTGTGTGGCATACCTGTTGTTTTTTGATTGTTGCAGGGGCTGAACCTTGCAAATACTTCTAGGTACTCCATAATACATCAAAATAGGCCTAGTTTGAGAGTAGCGGAAGGTACCGATGAGGGCTTTGCCATGTTGGGTTTAGTCTACGGTCTGAAAATCAAAATCTACGGTCCCAAAATCAGGGGCGCTATCTCATCACTTGCTTGCGAGTCTGCTATATCTGCTTCACCGAGAACAAACTCTTCCTGCCGATGAATGGAAGGCATGCATCTATGATCACCAGCCTTTCGAGAAGGGAGCTCAAACAGCTGCCACATATCCGAAGCGTTCGTGGGCGATACGCGAGCGGCGGGCTACAATGTCCAGACCGGCTGACGTTGTGGGATCGAGGAGCGGTGCTATCCCTCCAAACGACCACGTCTGCCCTCGAGAAACGCGATCGGCAATGCAATGATCCACGTCGATTTATGGCCGTCGTCTCTGCCCCTTATTTTGAACACCCTTTCAAGATTGCGAAATGGGGTCTGTATTGTCTGGGTTGCAGCGAATCTCGTGAAAACGAGACATATTTTCGGAAGCAGTATACCCTGCAGGGCTTCATTGACCATGTTATCTTCTACGGACCTGTCGTAATTGGAAAGGCAGAAGACCGACCCAAACATGAACCACCAGATAAGCCTACTTGAAGATTCTCTGAGACAACAGCTGTATATAACTACTCCCACCACGATAATGCAAGGCCATCAATATGTAAGTTCTTAGTAGTTGGCTACAGTAGTTGGCTGTTGGCTATGGCTATTGGTTCTTGTAAGCTGTGCTACTGGTTGTTGGTTGTGGCTATGGTTGTGGCTACCCGGTGACAATGGATGAAGTTGGACCTCCCCCATTAATTGCCAGGTTAAGTTAGCTGTCGAGGAAGGTGAGCTCTAACTCTTATAAGACTACCGGCGAAAGTCTGCACAAGTACGATATAATTGTGTTCAATACGGCTCCGTCATCTCTGGTCAACGGTCCACTCTATCAATGTCCACGGCTATCTCATAGAGATGAAGAGGACTCACAGAGAGATGCCTCGTATACCTAGGGACATAAAACTTCAAGCATGCCTTGCAGACCCAGACGGAGTGAGCGAATATCGCTTTCTCGTTGACGAGAAGCATATTAAATATATTACCGTTGAACCAGGTGTCATACCTCCCGACGATATATCTTTCGAGCCGGCGCTCAAAGAGAGGTTGCCAGATTTTCCACCAGGTGACTGGAACGAAGGCCACGTCGCGGAGGACAAGGCCACCAAGAAGCCCATCTTCACTAAAACTGCCCGGCGTGATCTCCCAGGAGTTAAGAACATTTGGCATAGTAGGAGCATTGATCATCTCCAACTCAGATGGATCGAGCGGATGCGACAAAACGTCCGCATCGTCACCTGCCCTCTCTTCGAAAACCCTATCGTCTACAAATTTGCCGAATTCCCGTGGCAGACTCCCATGTTGGAGGCAGAGACAACAGCTTATGGCTGGATCGACGGCCACGGGATTGGACCCCGATTTCTGGGACATGTCACCGAGGCAGGGCGTGTGATTGGCTTTCTGCTTGAGATGATTACGGGACGCACGGCGGAGGTTGAGGACCTAGAGAAGTGCAGGCGCGTGTTGAAAAGCTTGCACGAGCTGGGAGTCAAGCATGGAGATATCAACAAACATAACTTCTTGATCCAGGATGGGCGGGAGGAAGCAGTGCTGATTGACTTCGAGGTCACGGCCAGGTGTCAGGATGAGATCGAGTTATTACGAGAGTTCGACGGATTGAGGGAACAACTAGAAGAGAATACTGGGAGAGGCGGGATTATAGAGCTGAAGGATGAGGCTTGTGAGTAGACTCTTGAAACAGTGTTTAGCTGCAACTTATAGCATTTCCCAAGGTGTAGAATCGACCACTTGTCCGCCAATGGATAGGAATGTCGCACGAATGCGAGAATAGATGGAAGAGATCTCGTGTTGGAGAATCGGCTCAAGGTCACCCTAATTACTCCTAAATTCCTAATGGATTGCTTTAACTGCGGTTAATATACAAATTTCTCGGGCTGTTTAGTTGTAATTGCAAAGTCTAAGTTACTTCATTCCGTCAAGATATCGAGATCACCATATAGCCTATCTAACAGAATTCACATAAACTGCGCCTAGGGACCGTAGATCTGCCGGTCGATCAACTAGAGTTCAAGTTTCAGGGGTTGCGAGAGAGATAATTGTCCTGACCGTTGTTAACTCTGCCTTCAGAATATAAACTCTATATTTCTAACTAGCCCTAGATGTTAAGTCTAATAAATAGTTTATACTTATAGCTTCATTCCTTACCTTACCCATAGTGTAGTCATTGTGCTACTTTGATCACTTCTTCATATCAGCCTTTTTCTTCAGAATAAGCCCCTAAGCTAGCTAACTGTAGTTAGGTACCTAGTATAGTACGCATATGGAGAAAACTCAACTGAGTCTTTAGCGGCAGTCACGGCATCCAAACGGGGGTCACAGGGGAGAAGGAAGCTGCTTGATCCCCTGACTGCTACCCTGGCTAAGAACGAGAGGCCTCAAAGCTGAACCTAAGGCGGATGAACAGGGGGTTTGCTTCAGGGAACGACCCGCTTTTCATATGCGAGGGCGCATGAGCCGGGTTCCAGGCTAGGTAGTATTAGGTATTAGTAGACCTATCCACCTTGGGTACATCTATAAGTAGACTCCCTACTGCGTACTACTGCACACTATAGGCACAGTATGTACTAGGTATGTAGTAGGTAGGCAAGGGATGTGGGCTTTTCCTTCGCTGCTTAACCGAAACCGTTTTGTCATACCTACATAAAATACTACGTAGGCTGTCGTGTAAAGCGTCCCGTCCGCATCCACAGCAACGAGCAAGTACTGTAGGTAGCACACATGGTAGCACACATGTGCTGCGGTCATCAAGATGCTCAGTAAATCACACTCATATTCAATATAACCTGCCTATCTAGACATACATACATACATACGTACGTACATATATACCTACCTACACACACGTACATACATACCTACATAGTATATACATACATTCTCTACAGCTGACTGTGTCCACCGCTACGGGTATCTCGACCTTGACGAGCCTCCCGATTGGACTCCAGACTATACACTACTGCAGTCTAGCTCTTTCGACTGAACTACCAGGGCTTTGCCGTATCAGATCCCCCATCTCATTCCCCATTCCCCATTCCCAGTCTCACCGCGGCCCATTATTGGAGCGTCAGACTCACCATGCTTGCTTCTGGTCTCTCGTGACCGCTACTGTACATACAGTACCATACTTTGTAATGGAAATTCAATATTTTTTGTTGTCCCTTCCACTCCCGAGCCGGCACAGCACGCGGGCGAAGTCCCGTCCCTATCCACAATAAAACATGCCTCCTCCCCCTTTGTCCAGTCAGCAGTCGCCGTTAGTACTACAGGGTCCAAGCCGTCAAAACCAGCATCACCGCCAGCATTCGAATGCTCGTTCCCTGTCCCGCCGTCCAGCGCCAGACTCCTTGTCTGTGAGCAGTGTCCTCGTCCCTCCCTCGACACATAACGAGCTGTCCAACCCCCCTTCCGCTTCTTCCGCCACCACCAGTTTCCAGATCGATTGGTCTTCCGATGGTGGTCCCTCTGCCGCGTCCGCCCATCGCCGTCCCGAAGATATCGAGATGGACGCAATAGCTCCCATGGGCCACCGCCGCCGTCGCAGTACGTTGAGCACTCGTGCAAACGCGTCTGTCCCGCCAGATACCAGGACCGGGAGACCACGTGCCACCAGCATAAAGAATACAGGTGATGGGGAGCCCAAAATATCAGAGGAGGATTCGGTGCTCTATAAAGCAAGCCCAAATGCTCGGGACGATGAGGACTCTCTTTCGGACGAGGACCTGCATGATGATGAAGAGACTGGGTTAACTAGCAAAGACAAACGTCGAAAACAAAATAAGCGACGGCGAAGTACGAGGCTAGACCAGAGGATTGTACGGGATAACCTTACCGACGAGGAACGCAAACAGGCGGATCAAAACGTCATCAGGAGGTTAGCCGTCAATGCTGCTCTAATAGGGCTCTGGTACATTTTTTCATTATCTATTTCTTTGGTAGGTTTCTCATGGTCTTAAGTCGAACTTTGGTGAAGTACTGACACGCGGCTTGATAGTATAACAAGTGGATGTTCGATTCTGGCCAGCTAAACTTTCCTTTCCCTCTATTTACAACCTCAATGCACATGCTAGTGCAGTTTTCTCTTGCTAGTTTAGTATTGTACCTTATACCTTCACTACGACCAAACAATGCGCCGCACAACTCCGACCTAGGCCGATCAAGGCACGAATCTGAACCGGAGCGACCCATCATGACCAAGATGTTTTATTTCACGAGGATAGGACCATGCGGTGCAGCTACGGGCCTTGATATTGGGCTGGGCAATACGTCGTTAAAGTTTATAACTCTCACGTTCTACAGTAGGTCTCCCTGGTAACTCAACTGGAAGTACGAAAGCTAACGCGCGTAAAGCCATGTGCAAATCATCAGCCCTGGCTTTCGTCCTGCTTTTCGCATTTCTCTTCCGCTTAGAAACGCCAACGTGGCGATTAGTGGCAATAATTGCGACAATGACCGCCGGTGTGATCATGATGGTTGCAGGCGAGGTCGAATTTCACCTCGGTGGCTTCGTTCTCATCATTTCCTCTGCCTTTTTCTCCGGCTTTCGGTGGGGTTTGACACAAATCCTGTTACTAAGGCATCCTGCTACCTCAAATCCTTTTTCTAGCATTTTCTTTCTGACGCCGATCATGTTTGCGACGTTGTTATTCATTGCCATACCCGTAGAAGGTCCCCTGAATTTCTGGGGTGGGCTGAAGACGCTAAGCGAGGAATGGGGTGTTTTTAGGACGCCGTTGCTCCTTTTATTTCCTGGAACGATTGCCTTTCTCATGACGGCCAGTGAATTCGCTCTGCTGCAGCGAAGTAGTGTTGTCACGCTCTCGATTGCCGGTATCTTCAAGGAGGTCGTCACAATCATAGTTGCGGCATTGGTATTTGACGATAAGCTCACACCCATCAATATTTCTGGGCTTTTAGTTACCCTTGTTGCTATTGTCGCCTACAACTACATCAAGTTGACAAAAATGCGAAAAGAGGCGCAAATGGACGCTCATAATAAGGGCTTTCAGCAAGAGCAGTCTGACTCGTCGACTGAGCGGGGGAGTGAGTCGGATGAAGAGGACGCCATGTTATTAACACACGGCGAGAACAGTGAAACTGAGGAGAACCACATCACTATTGACGGTGATTTGATACCCAAACCCAAGACACCAAGACCACAAGAGGACCGTCAGCGTAATGATTGAGATTCGACATGAACATATTTGTTTTCATCGCATGTGGTTATACAAGGCATTCTCACAGGATATATCATGTAAAAATCCATCACACATGAATCGATATCTATTTTCTTTTATATTTATTTAGAATAAGGAGCATTGGATGGCGAAAGTGTTCATGGGCTTGTTGCCGCTTGTCGGAATTGCCCTGCTTCTCGAAAGATATACATCATGTTCAAATTCGGGAGCAGGAATGGTTTAGAGGATATAGATAATAAGAGCGGACTCCAGGACCAATAATCTCTGGGCCACGCAAAACCCAAAGGATTGGCCAGGAAAGAAAATAGGATAGCATCAACGGAACGGTCGCTAAAACAATGGCAGGGGGCAAGAGAAAGGACCGCTGCGCTGACGGCATAAACAAGGCGCGAACTAGAGATATCCGTTGTATATAACAGTTCTGTAAGCGCATCATCAGAGCTTGACTAAGAACAATAAATCTTCGACCCATGATCTCGACACGTAGTGTGAATTACTAGTTTTCTTCGTTCTGGATAAGTTTGTAAGGAATGAATGTCTTGGTGTATTGATCATTCAATACCCAAGACCTACTACGGCACTCATAAGCTAGATATTGCCTAAAGAGCATAGCAAAACGAAAGGGCCCAGGCATAGCACATCGAATAATATTTACATGGAGTCTATCTTGTGTCGTCACATATATACATGAGTATACCAGCCTTCTACTCTCAAGTCAACACTACAAGCACGGAAGATAGGATAACGCGCGAGCTATATTCAGACAGCAGAGTCACCAACACCATTAGGGTTCCTGTTGAAAAAGATGAGTCTTGCAGTTTTATTCGCTAATATAAACTACGACGTCTTCGCATTATTGAAGGCCATGCATACAAGTGTCTTTTCCTTCACGCCGGTGGATTTCGGCACGCATCGATGCCATAGGCTGAGTGCTCCCCCTGTTAGTTCTGAACGTACGACAGGCTTAACTTATCCTCGTCTTGTACCAATCTCCGGTTAGAAATCTCGCATGATTTATACAAGTATCTATCCATATCCTCCCACCATGATTTTATACGGCGTGTCGTAATTTCCGACTTCGGTGCCTAGGCGGGCTTCGTGTTGTTACCTAGGTACTCAAGTTATGATGCGTGGTCGTATCGTTATCCGAGCAGTCTCAATCCGTCTTTCGTCTTTGCCCCGGGCTTCGTGACGCCACCTCCCGTAGGCCCTAGATGCGGTTCGAAACTGTCCTCGCGCCCGCCAGCGCCGCCACCGTTACCGCTGCGGTTCTTGTTGTTCTTGTTTTTATTCTTATTCTTATTCCACTTGCCGCCATGATGCTTGTCTTTCACAATCTGAGGTTTGATCTCTGTGGTACTCTTGCGGACAACGACGGGGTGACTCTGGATATACTTGCCGTTCATCTCCTTGGCCGCAGCGAAGAACTCGTCAGGGTCACTGAAGGATACGAACCCGAAACCTTTCGACTTGCTAGTCACCTTGTCACGAATAACGCGCGCCTTTTGTAGCGACTTCCACCGCGAGAATGCTTTGAACAAGCTTTCGTCCGTCGTCTCGCCTGCGAGATTGCCAACGAAGAGGCGCAAGTGCGACGGGTCCCATTCCAGAAGCGAGTCGTCCGTCCACTTCTGCCCGCCGCCTGCCCGTACAACCGTCTTCTTCTTATCGCCTGCCATGGCCGCGGCATTGGCTGCTTCGGACGCGCGATTAGCCGCTTCCACCGAGTACGCCGATGCGCCGTTCGCAGCGGGCCCAGGCCGACCCGGCGCCCCGGCAGCGGCACCAGCGTCTTTTGGGTCCCTCACATATGCACTCTGCCATTGCGCGATCTGCGCCGCCATGTCTGGATCGTAGTCATCGTTTCTCGTTTGGCCAGGCGCTGGAAAGGGGTTTCGTATTTGGGGTGGCGTGGCGTACGAGGCGGCAGCCGCAGCGGGTGCTGGTTGCGCGCCGTAGTAACTCTGCTGATAGGACCCTTGTTGAGGGTACGAATAGGCGTTCTGCTGTGGGTAAGATGCACCGCTACTCATCGGAGCACCCTGGGTGCCGTACGGCGGGTAGTTAGAGGGCGGGGCGACGGCTCCATAATGAGGCGCATTTGCAGGAGCGCCTGCATAGCTTGGAGCGCTGGAGGCTGCATAGGCAGTGGGCGGCGCGGCGGGTCGGAACGCGGGCTTGAAGCCGGACACCTTCGATGGAGGAGGACGCGGCGGGAGCGACGAGGACGAGCCTGGAGGACCCGAATAGGACATGATGAACTTTGCTGTGCGCCCAACGCGATTGTGTTTGTTTTCGGGCTACACGTACCTCTGAATTGGAGTTCGTTAGACTCCTGCCTCTTATAATTCTGCAAGCGTACGCAATCGTGTGAAACAAGTGCTGTGGCAACGGGGGTTGCAAGCAACAGATGGAGATCCTGAGATGTAGCTTAGATTAGGTAAATAGTTGATACAATGACGAAAAAGGCTGAGGCTGGATGGAATGAGAAGAAGCAACGCTTATCAGATAAGATAGGCAATGCGTGCATGCAGGCAAGCCACATCTGCATACTCGGTGATCAATTTGTGGCTTAATACTGGCAATGGGAACAAGGTGGGGGTACTACAGTACATTGCCAACTTGTGAGGTTATGAGAATCTATGGATATATAATCATTGTTACATGTAGATATTCTATGCTAGGTTGAATCACAATAGAAATTTCACCTGAGCCATGCCGCTTTTAGCTTAAGACTTAGGTAGTCTGAGCTTTTCACACCCGCCGCTTCGTACAATAACTTTTGTGTATAGCTTCCTTATAGGCTGGATCATGTTTTCCGGGCGTCACCAATTGATATCGGAACTATAATCTCCGTTCGGTGTATTAGATGTTCCGTACAACATTACCTCACCCAAAGAGTTATGGGGTGGAAGTTCTATCCTATAGTATTTCTCCTTTATCAATTTTTTTAATACTTTGGGAAGGAAGGTGTGTACTGCAAAGCATTATAATATACTTTGCGAGAATATGATGAGGATTTCTCATATTCGATTGCGCTCGTTTTTATCCCAGACTATTATGCCTGGAAGGAAAATACCAGTCACTATTTGCTTTATCATGGCATCTCACGCAATGGACACAACTATGCTAGACTCGTCGAGAAGTAGGGAGCCTTCTAGATCAGCGAAGACGACGAAGCCTGCTTTAGTCGGGATTCTCTATGCGTTTCCTCGTATGCTGGGTCTCGTATGTATCGTTTACACGGTGATGGGTCCTGCTTTCGAGTAGAGTTGAATAAAGAACAGAAATTAAAGCTTATCGAATTAACGAGCAGTGCTTCAAGTGAAATCCAGAACTTAGCGCTCCGAGTGAAAAGCCAATTATTTTGGCTAAGGAGAACGGGGGTTTTATACCGATGCGAGCACTTGTTGGAGATGTAGATAGCGTGCTCTCGCTTTCCATTGCCGTTTCGCATCCTGGAGAGCTCTGTTGAGGTCTTCGGTGGAGTGCACGAGAAGGTCCACGGTGTGGAGTCAATTATCCTATCTTGGAACTTAGGTGAAATAAAAGAATATACTTTAAGCTGACTTTAGTGTAAACATCCCGAGTTGAGACTTTAACTAGTTTCATTTGAGATAAACCGTACCCGCGAAACTTAGGATCGATGTAAACTTTAATGTTGGCGCCATTGATCACCATGCAGCTAATAGTTAGGGTTTTAATGCACTTTTTTGAAACACGGCAAGTTCCTCGTCGACCTTCCGCATCGCATCTTTTGTGAAAAGTGGTGTACTGGCATCATATATGGCTTTGATGTCCTTACGAGCTCAAGTTGATGCTGCAGCTGCTGCTGAAAATTAGGAAGTTCGGTACGGGTCTCCATTGTGCATATATCTGAAGGTATACGTCTAGCTAGTCAACGAGGCATAAGATACTATAGCATAAACCTGAATTAGATAGCAACGGAAGTTGTCAAAGCCAGGTTATATAATCGCGAGTTAGTAGCAAAATCATGCACATTATGTCTGGATCCAACAAAAATCAACAGTAGTCAATGGGGACAGTCAACTATAAAACCTCAGGCACAAAAGTGACTGAGGAAAGGCTGGAGAATACCGAGTCCCGTGGCTTGCCAATAGCTAGTGTACCGGTAGAGTTCTCAGTTGACGGTTCAATAACCGGCCGGGGACGGTTTTGCTCTGCATAAATGCCTAACTACCTGGGTATATAAATGTGGTTCTTCAGTCATGAACTCAACCGACCCCGACCAAACGGGGCGGGCGTGCCAAGTTTAATTTACTACTTACGTGTGCCACAAAAACTGCCAGGTGGAGGAGGAATGTATCTACTGTACTTCATCTGATGTCGGCCCTTTCCGCGGAGATCCGGGCCTCCAAAGAGGTATCTTTCGGCCGATTGAGTGCGAGCTACCCACATAAGTAGAATTCAACCGTCTTTCTTATTGAGGCAATTTTTATCCTCCTAAATCGGCTGGCTTGAGTATGTAGTGTCTGCTTCAGATTTGTTCCAGGCTAACGCTGTTTATTTTGCATGGCGTCTCTCTGGAAACCTGAGACCCTCGTGGCAGACTAACCATGCTAGCTATGCGACATTTTCGGCGGTTATTTCTAACTGCGGTTGGGGAGTCTTTATCACCTGTATCCTGTATCCGTAAATCCCGAGAGCCCACTCCACGTCCATGGAGCTTGGCGATATACATATATCCGACATCAACCATGCCGCTATTTACTACTACCTAGGTATACTATAACTCGATCAGTGGACTTGTTAGTGACCGAAATGACAGATGCTTACACATGACTTTGAGTGTCTACATATACGCTTCCCAATCTAGTTAAAGTCTGGTGATGAGTGATAATTCCACACGCATGGCTCGTATGCCAGCCATGTCTATTTGAGTGCCCGTCCGGAGGAACAGATTTAGGAAGGCTGTTGAATCAATCCGCCACCAGGGGGTACAAGTGGATGATGTAGTAGCAAAGTACTGGGAGAGCATAACCACCTTCTACTATATACGTGATTAGTCGTATAGTTAGTAGGTAGTTTGAGCCGCCCTCTTAGGAGACAGATAGATATATTTATGAAACGTAACTGACACGAAGAGGAGCTGAACTACATTTCTATCGTCTCAGCTCAGAGAGGCTACACGGGTTTACGCTATTAATAATAGTTCCCCGGTACTACCATCCCTTTGAGTGCTGTTTTAACACCAGTACATATTAGTCCCATTTTTCCGACCCATATTACCCTTGCTAACATGAGTGACATCACTTTTGTTCATTACAATTGACCTTTAATCTTTTGATACTGCTTTGTTAATCCGTCAAAACAACAACTTCAATCAATATAAATACATTAATTGAAAGCGCGTATCGAGCTATATATGCAGGTCATTTTTTCTGGGGTTAGTAATAGGTCTACTACTAGGTATAGGTGTAATGATTGCAATGTAGCACTTTGTAACAATACTTATTGTTGGGACTTGTGGCATGGGCTAAATTAGGTGGGAAGTGAGGTACCAATGGAATGAGCGATTTCATTGGCCCTATTACCCCTGATCATTTGGCTTGGCATGTACTGGTGTTGAAACAGCACTCAAAGGGATATCATAACACCCAGCCTAACTTAGCCTAACCCAGCTTCAAAATACCAGTAAAACCACTCAGCCTGCACAGCTGCAGGGCTGTGACAGCCGCAGAGCTCCCTGCTTAGGTCAACAGGAGACTTGATGGCATATAAGAAACATGCTTGGACCGATATGGGACAGCTATGGGCCGCGGATTGACACGCGGGCGCTACTCTATGTGGTTTTATCAATGCGCACCTACGCAGGAGCTTGCAGCAGTTCGTGTGGTGCTGTAACCGGCAGTGTTAGAGAGATACATCACATATACTACTCCTCCTCTGTCATTTTACCTTGTCTCTATTACCCACTTATACATGCTAGATATTGGCGGCGTTAAGGCAGCTCGACATGTGTGGATCTGAGTAAGCCTGGCTACAACCATGCAGCGCCGAGTGGTGTAAGTTTGTAAGGAGTGTAGTGCGGTAACCCCGCCATAACCCTCCTCGACAGCCATGCAGATGCCTCTACAGGGCAAACGGTGACAGGCGACAGTGCTAGGTTAACGCTTGTTGCTTACCTGCAAGACGTCACCAAGGCACCTTATTACCCTGCTCACAGTGCATGCCTAGGTACCAAGTAATCATTTTTCGAGGAGGCAGGTACCTTGTCCCTTGCAAGTCACTGTTGCATGTCCCCACGGGCGACGCTACCCTCTTGCCATTAGCTGTTCCCATTTTTTACCCCTCCATCATAGAAAAGCATCCTCTGCCCCCATCACCACCGTCATCTTCTCTCATCTTCCCCTCCATAATTCTCTCTGAACGCGAACTTCAACCCTCCCTGTCCTCACGCAGCTATCCATTGTCGTAGCCCCTCCTCCTCCCATACCCATTGAGTGAGCTAGTTGTTAGCAACATCGCAACCATGTCTGGTGCCGTGTAAGTTTTAATCGCTGTTCACACCCGCCCCTCCTGACTTCAAGCAATTCAAGCAATTCATGTCCAACCACGCAGCCAGAAGTAGAGCTAGCAAATGGTGGTGGTTGGCTGTGGTTGCGGTTGTGAAGATGTTGAAATGACCCCTTACCGACCAACCGGTTATTCCGGCTTCCATTCATTGTCCTCCGCTCCTCTTTCCTCGACGCGTATCACTGAAACGACATGGGTCCTCTAGGGCTCGTCTGGCCAACATCACCGGCTCCTTCAGTGGTGCAAGGCGAGCTTCTTTCCTTCCTCGCGCTTTGCCGCCATAAATCCTCTGTAGATGTCATGCTAATTCTTCCAAAGTGGTGATCTCGGCCTCATCGGGCTGGCCGTCATGTATGTTCCAACCCCTCTCCCGAACCCCGCCTCCCTCGTCTCTCATCTAACCTGTTTGACTCGTCGTTAGGGGCCAGAACTTGATTCTGAACATGGCTGACCATGGCTTCACGATCGTCGCCTTCAACCGAACCGTTTCCAAGGTCGATCGCTTCCTAGAGAACGAAGCAAAGGGCAAGTCCATCGTCGGTGCTCATTCAACAGAGGAATTCGTTTCCAAGCTTAAGAAGCCTCGTCGTGTCATGCTGCTCGTCCAGGCTGGCAAAGCTGTTGATGACTGGATTGAGACTCTCCTTCCTCTCCTAGAAAAGGGTGATATCATCATTGATGGTGGCAACTCCCACTTCCCCGATTCCAACCGCCGAACTCAGTACCTCACCGAGAAGGGTATTCGTTTTGTCGGTTCCGGTGTTTCCGGTGGTGAAGAGGGTGCCCGCTATGGACCTTCCATCATGCCCGGAGGCAATGAGGAGGCTTGGCCCCACATCAAAGACATTTTCCAGAGCATATCTGCCAAGAGCTCTGGCGAGGCCTGCTGCGAGTGGGTTGGTGACGAGGGTGCCGGCCATTACGTCAAGATGGTCCACAACGGTATCGAATATGGTGACATGCAACTCATCTGCGAGGTAAGCGATAAGTAGAGTAAAAGAGGTTCTGCGAGACGAAATTAACACGATATTTTTAGGCTTATGACATCATGAAGCGTGGTCTTGGATTAACAAACAAGGAGATTGGTGATATTCTCGCCAAATGGAACAAGGGTGTCCTTGATTCCTTCCTCATTGAAATTACTCGTGACATCATGTACTTCAACGACGATGATGGCACTGCTTTGGTTGAGAAGATTCTGGATAAGGCCGGCCAGAAGGGTACCGGAAAGTGGACTGCCGTAAACGCCTTCGACCTTGGAATGCCCGTCACTCTCATTGCCGAGGCTGTCTTTGCTCGCTGCTTGTCATCGATTAAGGAAGAACGTACCGAGGCTTCACAGAAGCTTAAGTTCGTTGGCAACACTCAGACCTTCGAGGGCAACAAGGAACAATTCCTAGAGAACCTTGAGCAGGCTCTATATGCTTCTAAGATTGTTTCCTACGCACAGGGTTTCATGCTGATGCAAGAGGTCTGAGATCCTTACTCCTATTCTCTGGACGTCGTAACTAACGAAACATTGGCAGGCCGCTAAAGAATACAAGTGGAAGCTTAACAAACCATCGATTGCTTTGATGTGGAGAGGTGGTTGCATCATCCGCTCGGTTTTCTTGAAAGATATTACTTCTGCATACCGAAAGAACCCAGACCTGAAGAACCTGTTGTTTGACGACTTCTTCAACGAGGCCATCCACAAGGCGCAGCCAGGATGGAGAGATGTTGTTTCTAAGGCTGTCCTGTTAGGAATTCCGACTCCGGCTTTTGCTACAGCGTTGTCGTGGTTCGATGGCTACCGCACCAAGGACCTGCCTGCGAACCTCCTCCAGGCACAGCGTGACTACTTCGGCGCTCACACTTTCAGGATTAAGCCCGAAGCTGCTAATGAGAAGTACCAGGAAGGTAAGGATATCCATGTTAACTGGACTGGTCGTGGAGGCAACGTATCCGCCTCGACATATCAAGCATAAGGTAGAGAGACGACTGGGAATAAAGATTTTTATGGGCCTAAAGACAAATAAATCAATCGATGACATGGTATGCATTGGCAAAGGTTTTCTTCTTCTTCTTCTTCTTTTTAAATAGATGGGATGGGAAATATTGAACTGTATAATGATCAAAGTCCTGTCCTTCGTCTGCTGTGAACTCGACCACGGTGGAGTCTGGCTGTTGGGGGTTCTGCCGAGCTTACCAACATTACCTAATTCGCACTCCACATCTGATTGAGGTTGACCAGGTGTTTGAATGCGCAAAAGAAAATAAGAAGCAAACACGGGTCAAGCAATCGAATACACATAGAGAAAATGATAAAAGAGTGTTGAATATTTAGAATGAGAGTATTCGTGACCAATCTGGGGACAATATGACACCATCCGCCACACTTAGTTGAGCACTAGCCACACTTAGTTGAGCACTAGCCACACTTAGTTGAGCACTAGCCACACTACATGCATGCGCCACAAAGGCCCAAAACACCCTGAGCTTTGCTGCGCGTTCTCCCGCGACTGTCGAATTCCAATTCCCAAGTCTTACCTAGGTAGTGTGCAGCCTCGTCCCCGACAGCATCGCCACGCCATCGCCATCGCCATCAGCGCAACCATCCTGCACCCCCTCGAGATTCGCAGCTCTTCAACGTGGAGATAAAGTGTGAAGATAACGTAAAGATAACAAGCATATGATGGTCTTTTCGGATCCCCGCGCGCCCAGACCAGAGGGCGCCATGTCTGCGCTGACCGACCCCAGCTATGCGGTGCACCGGGAGCTTCTCCCTCATGTGCACCTCCTCTCGACGTATCGATACACCTACAAGGCCCATGTCCAGCCCAGCGAAGTCACCAATTGGCTGATACAGGCTCCCAAGATTGCGCGCGACACTGCCCCCTTCTTCTGGACGTACATCGAGAAGCCCGAGAATGGCCAGATCTTCCTCGCCTGGCAGCCGCTGCAGCTGATGGGCACCCATTTCGCTAGCGATGGGTTCATATGGCCACCCCAAGAGGCGTACTACACGCACGAGGTTGGAAATGGTGTTGTATGTCATTGAGCGCCACCCGCGTGCATCTCCATCGGCCACTAATGATGCCCAGATTCTAGAGATGTATTACCACAAAGCTGGCTATGCTGTTGGCGAGCCCTTTGCGACGCACTCTCGACGTCGATTCCGCCTGATACCCCCCAACGCGCCCAACCCGACCGCCCCTCAGGTTGATCCGTGTCTTTGGATCGTCCATTACGGTCCCATTGACAACAACGAGCGCATACCGTCTCAGGCAATCCCCGGCGACCGTCGCACTCAGTCCATCATGGACACCCGTAACTATCTTCAGCGCTGTGGTCAAATCCAGCGCAAAGAGTTCATCTTGGGTGATAGAATAAACTGGCCACAGATTGGGTGGCCCAAAGATGGACCGAGACAACCGATGTATTCAGCGAATCGTGGTGTTCCTCAGAATATAGCATATCCACCACATCCTCCTACGGCTGGCGGTCCACCCTCTAAGCGTTCACGGACGAATCACCTTGCTTCCAACCTACCCACCCCGTCACCATTAGTACAGGCTGGTTATGAAGATGAAGACACGTCTTACGGTGATCTCTTCGACCTGCTGACACCGCGCGAAGTGAGCATCAGCCGATATAAGCAAAATCACGAATGGATGGAGGAGATTTTGTCCTCCGCATACAGAATGGGCCAGATAGAATTTGCGGACTTGGGACTTGGATTCAAGGGTGAGCTCGCAGGTCTAACAGAAGGCATATTCGAGGCCCAAGGGGCCAATACTATCACACAGGCGCCGACGAAACCTGCGACGACACGCCTGGAACCGGAAAAAGCTGCTGAATTCCGAAAACGGGCGAACCACAAAATCAACTCCACTGAAGCTGAAATTGAAAAGATGAAAGCCGACCATGCTAGACAAATGGCGAAGTTCAAGCAAAATTCACTCATTACTGCCTCTGAAAAGGAATTGCGAACTGCTGTTGATGATACAAGCGCAGAGTCATTGCGTCTCGACGGCAGAGAGGAATCTGAGGACGATGCGAGTCGCTGGCCCCCAAAGCATCATAAAAAAGTTGATGAAATTGTTTCGCAAGTAGAAGCCCACCTAAATCGTCGAGCGGAGGTCATTCACGGCTTAAGGAGAATCAACCCGGGCGGCTACCAGGAACCTACCCCTGAACCTACCGCCCCGAGCAATGCTCTACAAGCTTTAGCGGGTGTGGGGCCAGCATCTAGCGCAAACGAAAGTAATGTCATGTCTCGCCAGCCTTCACATGCGGGCTCTCAGCAGAGCGGATTCATGATGAATGATTCTGATATTGACATGGGTGGAACAGCCGCAGGGCTTCTCGACCAGATGCATACCAGTCCTTCATCGAATTCAACACCTCAGCCACCAATGTCTGCCGTTCCCTCAAACGCTGCTACGCCTGCCAATCTAAATGTTCCCTCGCCTCACCCACCACATCAACAGGGCATCTCTGTTAACCAAAATGTGGATGTCAAAATGGATGGAACTGATGGTGTGGCCGGAGTCGTCCCTGACCACGGTTCGGGAACTGGCGACTGGGTTGTAGTGCCCAAAGGAGGGGTGACTCCAGATGGAAATACAGACGCTGTCTCGACTACCGGGCCTCCTAAGACTATGGGTCCTTCAAGTAAGCAACCTTCAGCTGTTGGGACACCATCAGTAGGATTTAACGGCGACCACAACGATTTCAGCTCGCTAGAAGACCTCAACTCAGCAGGTGATGCTTTAGCTGGATTCAGTGGAACACCTGGTGGAATGAGTGAGGGTTTAGATCTGAACATGGAAGACTCAGCGTTTGGTGACGCTTTTCATGGTGTAGATACTCATGGCGGAGCTGGTACGCCTGCCGACAATAATATGTAGGTGTTGTTAGGCTTTTTTATCTAGAACTGTCACGAATTGGTGGATTACGGCGTTTCGGCAAAGGTCGTGGTCTTTAAGATCAGTGAGTTGAAGGCTACTCACCACGGTGCGTGTCTCTGGAAATTGTGTTCACGGGTGTCGAAGATAAAAAACCATATTACGGTCTAGGTAATCAACGACCACGAGGATAAGAAGCTCTGAAGCCTAAGGGCCATACAGCAGCTTTAATTTAGAGGCATGAACTTGTACTTTTACGCACAACCGCCTTGGATTATATTATAACAACCTCTTAAGACTGTTGTACTTGACCTTTCGGAAGATCTGTCCACGGATAACTAGCACAAAATTTCTTATTTCGAGTATAACTCTACGATAGTCCAGAACAATCAAGAGGTACTCCAAAGTGCCTATGCAAGTCCATACAAGCAACAAAACGCGGTGTCAGAGGAGATATTGTTATGAAAGGTTGCCGGGCTGCTACGTGCTCTAAGTGGCTGCTGGGACAGCAGCGTGCCAAGGCTCCTCCAAGACGGGCGGAAAAGAATGTGAGACGCAGCCGTCGAGGGATACGGAGGTCAAGTTTCATAACTGTCAGGGTCCAGTCAAAACCTCAATCCTCGATATTATTCCGACCTAGCTGGCACAATAATAGAGACTCTCTAAGATGGAGAGCGGGCTCTTGGCTGGATTTTAGCCGCACTGCGAGTAATCTGAGCACAACCCCCTATATTTGCTGAGTTTGTATTTCCCAGTGTCTTATTCTAACTTCATAGAAACTTAGCATAGAAGACATTATATATTGGCTTAACAGGTGTTTGTTTGCGCTCCGCGCCAGCCAACGTAGACCGTCAAACATGTCGAATTCTCTACCTAGTGTGTATTTCGACTGTGTTAGGTGATCTCTGATGAGTTAGTATGTCATCTTTGTGACACATAGATCCCTTACTCCTTCCAACACTAAAACGTAGATCTTCACGGCTTGAACACTGCATCGGCATAAGGCTCATGATATATCCTCCCATTCCGTCCAACAGGCCAGGACGTAGATTTCTCTCATGAACCTAGCGGACAAACAACCCAGCTTCTAAGTAGGCCGCCCCAAGAGCCATGCATCCAGGCCCCCAGTGGGACGATGGTTGAACCTCCAAACTCCCCTCGCCGCAGATCACGGAAAGCGAAGAGAGCAAATGGCCTAACAATAAGGGGAAGAGCAGAGGCGGTATGTAACAACCACCATGTACCGATTAAACGCAGGATCCCGTTAAAAACCTGATCGCGGCCTGGGCGCATTAGGCTGTATATGCCGTCCTTCTCTATCCCCGGATTTGACCTGTCATCCAACATCTCTTTTGCCTCCGTGCAGGCTGGCTTCCTTTCCCTTTCCCTGCCGGGCACCTTCTTTTCTCAGTTCGTTTCTTCTGCGCGAGCCGCTTCTCTTCTTGACTACATTCTTTCTAAGCTTGTCCCTCTTTATCTCTGTCTGCCGGTCAGCGTTTACAACTGTTGAGCAGTCAAATTTCCCACGTTCTTTGCGTGTGCCTATATACTTTACTTCTACACCCTCACTCTCATAGTTTTAATCTTTTCTCTCGTGATATCACGGTCCGGGTATTCTGTCACGTCTTAATAAGTCACGATACTCGAACATTCAAGCCATAAAGTGATCTCTTCTCTGCCGTGTACGGCCTACAATAGGATAGGCATACTATCATCATGAGACAAGCAAACCTCGCAACCGCGTTGGCGTTGCTCTTCGCAAGTAGTGTGTATGCTGTTCCGGCTAACAATGCCAACATACACGCCGTCCAAAAGGCAGCCAACGGGTCGTCTCTGTCTTCACTACAACAAGGCTTCTCGGAGAGCCAGCAGCAAGACGCCGGCAACAATGCAGGCAAGGATGGGTCTTCAGAAGTAGGGGGAGATGCTAATGGAGCGATACCGCAAGGCGCTGCCGCAGGTGCGACGGGCGCCTTGGTAGCTCTGCCCGGAGGGCAGATCACGACAGGCGAACTGCAGCCCCTTCCCGGAGCAACTACGGCGTCGGTGGTTGAAAGCTCTGCCGCCGTTGTTGAGACTTCTGCTGCCGTGGAGACGTCTACAGTTGTAGAGACGTCTGCCGCCCTCGAGACATCCGCTGCACTAGGAGAAGTAGCATCAGTGAGTAACTCATTCTAGACTACCTAGTCCAAGGAACACAGTTAACGCGAAGAACGAAAAACAGTCCACCGCGGTCCTCGCCACGAGCACAAGCCTCCAGCAGCTCAATCCCTCGGCCGGGGCCGAAACGACCTCAGTCGCGGGGCTGATTCCCCTGCCAGGAGCAAGCAGCGCGGCGGACCTCAGCACGACCGCGGAAGCGAGCAGCGCCGCAGCCACGACGGGCTCCATCGCGGGCTTCGAGACGATCGGCGCCGGCACGGAGACGGCAGCTTCTACGTCGGCGCTAGCCTCTATCGAAACAGCATCAGCATCAGCATCATCCATCGCCTCAGAAGCCTCAGAAGCCTCCTCCTCATCGCTCGCGGCCATCGCGACCGACACCGCAGTAGCGGCGACCACCGCCTCCATCGGCGGATTCCAAACGATCGGCGCAGGAGCGGGAGCGGGAGTCTCGACGTCAGCCGCGCTGCAGCAGCTACCCGAAGCAACGTCCCTCGCATCCGCATCGGCGGCGTCGTCGTCGACGACGGCATTGGTATTCTCCAACGCCTCCGCCACGACGATCCCGGCGGGCCTCGAAGCCGGCGCGACGACCACCGCGCTCCTGCAGTCCCTCCCGGGCACCGCGGTTTCTTCCGGAGCGCTCGTGGGCTTGCCTACTACCTTCGCCACCGCCACTGCCGGTGCCGGTGCCAGCTCGGTTCTCTTCAGCAATAGCAGCAGCAGCGCCCTAGCCGGTGGATCAGGCAGCGGTAGCAGCGGGTCAGGCAGCAGCGGGTCAGACAGCGGCAGCGGATCAGACAGTGGTAGTGGCGTGTCTTCGGACTCGCTGCAGCAGCTTCCTGGAGCCGGCGCCGCGACTTCCGAGGGCGGCAGTCTGCAGCCGCTGCCTGGACAGACGTCCGGCTCGGAGCTGCTCACGGACACGTTGGCCACCGCCACCGCCACCGCCACGGCGTCAGGGGCTGTTGGGTCGGGGGCGGCGGCATCGTCGGCGGTGGTGGCGACGTCGCAGGACCTGGCGAGCCAGACTGGTTCGCTTGCTAGTCAGAGCAGCGGTCTCGTGCTGAACGGCGGCGGCGCTGCTTCTGTGAATGCGGCGGCCAGGGACGCGGGCTGTGTCTTGTTTGTTAGTCTTGTTGCGGGAGTGGTAGGGTTCGCTTCGGTGTTTGTGCTGTAATGTGATTGCGGTGAAGGAAGAGGCTTCCTGGTGAGGTGAGAGAGTACGAGGTGGTATAGCATGTAGGGAATGGTGGATGGTTTGGCCGAGTTGTGGTGTTATACAGCCTTTTACCTGATTTATCTCGGGAGGCATGTTACACAAAAACCCTGTTATTGCAGCATTAGCAATAACAGTATATATGTCCGCAACAATGCGGTATGGATTACAATTACAGTTCAAATTCCCCACATCTATGTATCCAAGATTATAGGAGTTGATATTTCTGGACGAACGTGTTTTGCATGAATCAGTGTTACTATTGTATTGAATGAGCACTTAGCCTATGACGCCTTGCTTTTCCTCCAGTCAGCTGCTCTGCGAGCCCCTCGACCTTTGGCTTTAGCTTTGACCGCACTCTTCTTCCCCTTCGTCTTACCAAACTTTAGGTCCTTGGGTTTACCGTCTCTGGCGCTGGCTCTGCGGCCTTCGAAAATGAATTGTTCTGGCGGCTTGATTCCGTCGCCATTCTCTCGTGGCTGGTCTCCTCTAACTCGGGGCTTCCGGCGCTCACCTTTCAGTTCGCGTTGCTGCTTGGCTGCGGCAGAGCGACCCAATAACCTTCCCGCACGACCTGCCTGAGACCGCTGCTCGGGAGTTATTTTTGGTGTGTATTTCGTGTTCTTGCTCTTGGCATCTGCGTCTTTAGGAGATTTGTGCGTGCTTTTAGTAGTACGCTCCAGAGCAAGGGCTGTCTTGCGTGGGTCTTTAGCTCGGGATACTCGTAATGCTCGCGGCAGCATGGGTGGGAATTTCTTTCCGTCCAAAAGCAGTGCCGATTCAACATCATTACCATCGTAAAACTGAACATATGCGAACCCCTTCCCAACGCGAGTCTTGTCATCTCGGGGGACGCGAACACTTTCGATTTTGCCCGCGTGCTCTCCGAATATCCTCCATAGTCCTTCTTCTGTATCGGCGGGGACCTTGTGCCTTTTCTTTGTAACTGTCTCCCCGTCGGCGTTCGTGTTAACCACTGTCTCATCATCCACAAAACCTAGGTTTCCCACGAAGATACATCTCCGATGATCGACTGTAGAGGGATGAGCTACGCTATCCACCCGCAAATGCCGATCTAAAACTACCGATCCGTTAAGAGCTTTGAGAGCAACCCGAGACGCTAGTGGAGTCGAGTAGACCGCATAGGCGTTTGTGGACTTTGTAGTAGCGGACATGACCGACTTGGTGATGAAAGCCGCGCGCTTGGGCTTGGCGCCAGTAGAAAAGGGGGTTGACCGAAATCGAATAGATTCAATTTTGTGCGGGCCTGATGAAGTATCGAGCTCGGATAAAGGCGTTTCAAGATGAGATGTGAGAAGCTTTTTCGCCTTGGAGGAGGTGACAGCTTCGATTGATACATTTCCAAGGAATAGAGTGCGGTTCGCCTTATCAAGTTCGATATCGATATGTTCATCTGGTTTCTGAAGCGATTCGTGAACCAGAGGGGTCTCGTCCTCGGAGACTTCTTCGGCCTCTGCATCTTCAGCCTCTGCGTCTTTAGCCTCTGCGTCTTTAGCCTCAGAAGAGGTCGAAGTAGAGGTCTCGACAGCCTGGCCAGCTTCACCTCTGCGACGCTTCTCTCTCCGGTCTTCCTTCTCTTCCTCTTCGGCAAGTTTTCGCATGTAAGCTGCTTCGAGGTCATCGTGCTCATCTCTTCGTTTCCTCTTACGCTCTTTGCGCGGCGTTTTCAATGATTCGGCGGGGCTTTCTGTTTGAGACGTCGATTCTTTGCTCTCGTCAGATCTCGTGTCTTTTCCATTTCTTATTTCGTTCTCGCCCACATCACTTTCATCGTCTTCTAGCTCGCTCAAAACCTCGTCATCTCCATCCTCTTCATCTTCGTCTTCGTCTTCATCTTCGCTTTGCTCAATGGCGGAGTCTGCGTTTCCCGTTTGCTGTGATGTTCGTCGCTCTTTCTTGGGTAGTAATTCTACATAGCGGTCTCTCGAAGGCGCTGCCACTGGCCCGAACTATAAAATTGTTAAACTAGAAAAGGCTGTGTGTCATGAAGTGCACCTACACTGCTGGCGAAAAGAGCACTCAGAGTGGGGTCTAGAGCTTTGCTTGGAGCTGCAAGGCTGGTTTTGCTGCGATGCAAGTCAATTGATTAGCCAATAATATAAACTTATTTGGGCTTCAATATTCTTACGTCTTTGCCATTGCTTCTCAGTTGTAGGCTGTTGCCTCTCTATTAACGGCACGTGGCGTGCTGGACTATGGTTAACAAGATCGCAACAATATCTCAGCCATGCGTGGTGCAGTTTAAAAAAAAAGCTGGGATGCAAGTATCATCAAGGTACCAAGGGCTTCTTATCTTATCGTGTCTGACTTTACCTAATGTACTTGCTGGGCAGTACCTGCTTGGCATCGGATAAATTTAGTGTAGGTACATAGGTACCTACTAGTAATGGCTCGAGCCTTATCGATAGGCGCCCTCCTACTCTCGGCCGCCAAATGCCGTAACGTAACTAGGTAGGTAGGTAGGCGACTTGGGGTCATTGGGGCGCGCAGCCAGCGCCGGATTTTGGTTAGGTCCTCTTCTCCTTCACTGAGCGCAACGTGATCAGTCCAGTCTCTCTCCTTCTTCTCTGCTCACTTCACCATTCGTGTGTCTTTGTAGCAACGGATACAACCAGCCTTGAAGATAGTAGTTCCGCGAAGCTATTTACACAAATTGCATTGGCTGTGACCGTGTCTCATGCTCAAGACGACCGAACCTTTGAGCTCATCTTCGTCCTCCCTCAACTTCTTTCTCTTTCAAAGCTCTCTAAAAACTCAACCTCCACCGAAGGCCTTCTACACCGCGATCCCGCCCAGCGTTTTCATGAAGCTACCTAGTACCATAAGCACTGCATTTTAGCGACTTCTGCGAAACCCACGAACGACCTATATTTTCAACTACGCCATGGCAACGGGCGACACGGCGCCTCCGCCGCTCTCGATTCCTCCCCCGCAAATCGAACCACTCTCAGATGACGATGGGTCTAGCCCCCTCAGCGATGTTGAGGACAAAGACGAGGATCCCGACGATTTACATGACGAGGAACGTCTAACAAACAACGAACATGACGATTCAAGCTTCCCGGACAACCAGTCTGACGCCAACGACACGGAGGCAGAGACGGAACGTCTCTATGATACCCCCCAACAGACCACACGTCATAAAGATGTCGTCCTCGACCCTTCAGCAGACGGAACTGTGTATGAACGCACCCCAAGCAAGTTGCGGCAAGAGGCCAAAACGGCCAAAGCGGCCGACCGAGACAGCGATCCTCAAGATACTCCCTTGTCTGACGACGATGTCTCAATGGCATCAAGCCCCCCTACGCAGCCGACAAAGATCCCAGAAAAATTGCCGTCGCCTACACTAGATGTACTAGCAGAAGCAGCTGCAAAACAAGAAGTCGAAAGCAGGAAACGTAAGCGGTCTTTGCCAACTGAACCTACCGAGGTCGACCACCCACTTCGAAAACGCGCCGCTTCGATTCCCGGAACAGAGCGGGCAGCAGTTGACGGCGACGCGACGATGGTAGACGAGGATGACCCATCCTTGAATACTAATAGCGGGGAGCATTCTGCCGACGAAGCCATCGATACCACGGTCGGCGACGACGAACCGGAGCCAGAAGAACCTGTCCAGCAAGCCCAGTTAGAACATCATCCTAGAAAGCAAACTCGAAGCAGTTCAAAAAAGCTGAAAGGCACCGATGAAGCAGTTGAGATGGATGTGCCTACAGGGGAATCCTTAGACGGTACAGTCCCCGAGGAAGACGAAGCACATACCGGTGAAGATGAGCACATGGAGGTTGATGTGGATGAGGAGGCAGAAGCAGCGGCAAAAAACGAAGAAGAACGTATGGCAAGGTCATTGGCAACTTCCCTAGACAGAGACACTGACTCCACCGCCATAGTTGAAAGGAAAAGGGCTGCTTTTGAGCAACTTAGTGGAATTGAGAAACGCTTTGCGACTTTCAGAGACAAGTTAGATCAATACCTTGACCCCCAATAGATTTCCAATGCTAACCAATCATTAGGTTGTATGAGGAGCGACTAGAACAGTTGAACAGAGAAGAAGCGATGCTGCGATCCGACAACCCAACACATCCAGACTACCTCGCTATGATGCGTTGCGTCGATGCTCGGAGAGATGAGAGATTACGTATAGCAGATCGTGAGCTGGAGCTCAAAATTGAAGCATCAGAGAGATGGGCAGTCGCGCGACGGGCTCAGATTCACTCTCAATTTTTCCAAGCAGTAAGAGAGTCGCGGGAACGGATACTAGCAGAACTTGGCCAGCATTGGTACGATATACAACACGAAAGGCGGAAAAATGCCAACAACGTCCCGGAATATGGCATCCAGTTTCCCAAAAACCCGGCCCAACGCATACGGGATGCCCTTTCGTACAATAGAGAAGTTTCTATTCTTTCTGGAATCGCAAAATACGAGGGTATGCCCGCCGCTCCTGATATGCAGGGCGCTAATTCTCAAGAGTTGGAAGACGATTTCGACGCTATTAATGTAAGTCATCAAGGTGCCTCGAGATTTCGATGAACCACTAATACGTAGGGTTTAGAGAAATAGACACCATGCGCCACGGCACACTCTGCACCGGCCGATTTATGCTGATTACGGTGGTGTACCGCTCGGGGAAGCTCTCGGGCCTGCCGGAGCACAGTTTCTTGAACAAACCCCTTGGGCCAACCCGAATCACCCATCAAACGCACACCTTTTACAACGACAACACGCGAATCAACATGATCCCCATATGCTTAGTGCCCTATCAGGGGCTTCGGCTGAGCCTCGGCGAGCCTCAAACCAGCCGAACCCGTTCGCAATATCGTCAGATTCTCAACCTTTTAATGGTCATGCCAAACCGTCAAAAAACACGCCCAGGCAAGCAACCACGTCACCTGAAGTCAAACGCGCAGCAAGTTTGCTAGAACAGACGAGAGCTTTGGGTAGGGGAGCGATGACTCCCAGTACGAATGAGAACAGTCATCCTCGTAGCTATCCTGGGGCCACGGCTGTGAGCTCCTAGGACCCGACCAGGATGAAACAAGTTTAGCGCAAGGGGGCATTTTGCATTGAATAAATAGCGGATGACGGTCATCTTATACTTTATGATACCAGGTGCATTGCTGTTTTGTATCAAGCGTCATGAGCTGCGGGGGATTATAGGCGTTCAGAGGACTGAATTGCTTGGGGTTTATGTCCGGAGCAGGACTGGGGCGTATTTTGTTGTCTAATACAGATACAAGGCGGGTTACCTTGTTTATGGTACAATGCGGTATTGATCGCTATTTCTGTAGATACATAAGCTCCCCATGGCGTTTTGAAAGGGAGTAGACTCGCTGGAAGGCTCAGTTTGGGCCCATGATACCATCGCACCGTTTTTTAACCACAGACGATTTGTTGATATCATTCCATACCTCCATGAATGTTATATTTATTGTGTACAGTGATGAATTGCAAGATATCACACATAATGCGCCGCATCGTGTTGAGAGATTCTTTCCCGTTTTATGAGTAATATCATCTCTGAGAAGATTGCACAGGCGCCTCGGGAACCTTGACGTCCTCGAACTCGTCTTGGCCAATGGCCCGAATAGTGTAGATGTCTGACCACATGGCATCACGCATTAGTATTATATGCTGTGCTAATTATGTTGCATGTATACGAAGCATGTCGGGTTGGTGGAGGCTTACAAACGCCTACAGCAAAGGCAGCGATGGCAGAGCCGACGACAGCATTTTTTATGAGGTATGGTTTCCGGGCTCGAATGAGGGCGGGCGATTGTCGGGACTGGCGGTCGTAGTAGGAAGAGCTCCCGAATCTAGGCATGAGACGCTAGTATTAGCTTCTGGAAATATCAAAACAGACAGAGAATGGCGAGGCTGTAATTTACCCAGATGGCATTGTGAGCGTATTCCTTTCTAGTCGGACGATTACTAGAAGAAGTTGGTTATAGATGGAATTGTCTATCTATCTGTACACTAGATTAGGTATCTAACTGAACCTCTACACTTAGAGCTTTCCATCACCTTAGGTCACCAATTGGCATCTTCTTAGACTGGACCCACCGGAGTTTCTTCGGAACTGGGTCGCTCTGTACATCATGTGGGTAGGTACCTACGAAGGTTGGGGCCGGAAGTCAGCAATAGCCTGGACAATTGAATACAGTGCATTTAATTTACTGCTTACAGTAGGCTTTTCCTAATTAGGAAAAACCTTTAATTTTATGCCGGACTGCTAGCAGCTCGGCAAGTTTTATTTTGGCTTAAAAACAGTCCGTCAAGTAGAAAATATATTGAAGTCGGGCCGCTAACGGTCTGGCACAAAATTAATGGTCTTTCCTAATTAGGAAAAGCTTACTGTAAGCAGTAAATTAAATGCACTGTATTCAATTGTCCAGGCTATTGCAGAGTTCGGACCCCAACCTTCGTAGGTCGGTACCTATCTTAGTACTTAGGTAAGTACTTCCCTACGTGTGAGTCAGCACTTACCTTGCTTCAGTGTATATACCAGATACTTAGCTATAGGTACCGACCCACCAGCTCTATAAGGTACATACTTCAGGTAGGTACTTCGAACTAGGTACCTACAGCTTTCGTAGGTAGTCTTCGCGTTCAAATCTCATAGCAGGCCATTCATTACCTACTGCGTATTCCTTGATTCCTCAACCATGGCTCTCGCATTCTTTTCCAACAATTACTAGTGATGATGCTTTGTGGCGCCGCCATATCACACCACCTTTTGAGGCATTGATTGTTTTGATGCATCCACGGCGGCAGAGATTGCGGTGATCGGTAAGTCTCGATGCTGTATGCTGCAAACGCGTGCGATGCGACGCAGCTTTTGTTGCCGCAGTTGTAGTGGGTTACGAGAGGCTCCCAACTGACATCACCAAGCAGGGACAAGAAGAACCACCCAGCCTTATCACGACAACACTCCTTCGCGTTGTTTGCATCGCCGCCTGTCTTGAACCATAACCGCCCCCACTCCCAGCGAGCTGACCTCCCTCCCTCCCTGCCAACATCAATTGCTTGACGCTCGACTGATCCCTCCCACTCTCAACTACGGTAGCATTGGCGCATTGTCCCTGTTGTTGTTATTCTCCTCTTTCTGTCCGTCGTCGAACCCTCTACAATAACAAAGACCACAATATCAGTTGGATGTATTCTGGGTACACCATCTGTTGCCATCCGTAGTTCCCTCCAGTCCTCCCCGTTCCCCTCAGGTTGGTCGTCTAGCGTAGCTTGAGTTAGTTCCACGCATGCTGTCAACATGGCAGCCTCTCCTCAATTGTCCGTTGCCGACCAGATACGCCAACTGGAGGGCGCACGCAAGCTGGTGCTGAAGGATGTTTCATATTATCCACAGGTCATTCAAGCTACTCTACCTATTATTGGCCCCTCCTCCCAAGTCGAATTTCGAAGATGGGGTTCCGAGTTTCTCGCTGAAGCTTTTGCTACCCCTGCCGTCCCGCTCAGCAGTAAGGAGACGTTGTCTCTTGTGGTTCTCGACACGTTGAAGTCGCTGGTAGAGGATCCAAATCAGGATGTTTTGGTCTTGCGGTGTGTGATACAAGCTGCAGCTAGCATATATCCGCTAGCTATGCGGTGGATGTAGGTCCTCCTTATCACTTCGATACTGTAGCCTTGTCTGTAGACCTTGCCGCCACCTTAGTCTGTGACTTTGTGTGCAGCTGCTCTTTGCTTTGATTATCGTCACCAATATCTTCCATTTGCTCATCAGCACCTGCCTGCCACTACTCTTCAAGAGGGGCCTATCGCTGACCTCGGAACCTTCGATAGAATAAACAACTCGTACGACTCTACAACATGGGAGAAAATGACTGCTATCAAGACGAGGATAAGGGACATCTGGGATACTGCTCCTCTAACAGTTCGGATATGTTGCATAAAATTTGTGCAAAGGGTAGTGTTAGCACACACCTCGAGCGTCAACCCTGAGCCTAGAGTATGAGATCTATCATCGATTCGTTGTCCAACCATCGCTGACCTCTTATTACAGCGGGGTGACCCCCTTGATATCTCCCGCAATATGGTACCGCCCAATCACCCGGCACTCGATGGTGATCAGCTGGAAGCTGAAGCCTCTGGGCTGCTGGATAGAATGCTGAGTATTTTGGAAGATGAAACTAGGTAAGAAACCATTTCTTTTCACCTCGACTCAACAGTAGGGAATGTGACTGACAATTTACATCACGCGTCCAGTGACCCTTTATTAGTTGATGCGACTCTGAATACTCTATCTATTCTAGTCCGCCAACGGCCGAAAACATCAAGCCGCATAATATCTACCCTTTTCAACTTTAACCCGCTAAAACTAGCAACAACAGCTCCTTTAACACCTAAAACCAAAGTTCTAGTGAAGTCTATGGAAAAGACAACGCGGATGCTGCTCACGCATCTATATAGACGGTCAGCTCTTCAATCCAAGTCGCTAGTTCCCCGTATTGACATGCGCCGATAGGGATGTCCACAATCCATTAGCTGGTCGTATGCAGCAATATGTTGAGCGTCTTGCGCGGTCACGAGCTGAGATATTCGATGAAAACGTGCGAAAACGGTCAATACTCGACCAGGCTAGTGCTGTAGAAGCGAAACGCCAGCGCACTGCAACATTATCTTCTCAGCCTCAGATCGAAATTACACCACTAAAACATGGAGAAAACACTTTAGCAGATGTTTTCACATTCACCAACAATGATGCTTTGAAGAAATTCAACGTGAGCGATACTATTCCAGCACCGCTTGCGGCTAAAATCAGCGTTCGGACCATTGCCCAACTCGACACTGAAATCCTCCAACGGGCCATCGATGTAAGAGATGAAAGGCACCAACCTCTTGTGAGCTCACACTAATGTTATATACAGGGTGTTCGAGCCCGTTTAGTGGCTTTCCACGAAGCTCACCAACAACCTATCAATCCAGAAACGGCTCCCTTGGATGTAGAGGAGGAGGAGGATGACTATGAACCAGATTACTATGCCGCCGAGGATACCGAACAACTCATGAACAAACTCGACTCTTCACCTTCAGATGAAAGGCGTGATTTGCAGGCGCCCGTATTAGGGGCATTAGCATTGCCAGCTTTCAAACTTCCTCCTCCCCCCACCTTAGACCCAGAACAAGCAGCTAGAGTTGGTCAAGGTGCTATTGCTCGCGTCTTTGGCACAATGAAGACTCTCGAAGATCCCGCCACAAAGAAATCTAAGGCCGGCCTGAACAGACTGGCCGCTAGCTCCTATGATCGTGACTCTTGGATAACCGTCATAACCCGTTTAGCTACTCGCGCGAATGCCGGCCTGGATGAAATATCCGTCAAGGATGAAGACAGTACTATTGTGCTACCTACTGTCAACATGAGTGACAGTATACGGGAGATGCTCTACGCCTATGTGCTCGAGGACTTCAGAAAACGCATCGACGTCGCGGTTACATGGTTGAGCGAGGAATGGTACAAGGAGCGTGTGCAGCAACGCCTTGCATCCTCCCCTGATCAGCCATATGATGTTCCGGCAAACTATGAAAAATGGACGCTTCGTCTAGTTGATGCGTTTCTCCCGTATCTCCATTCACAAGACAAAGTCTTGACACGTTTTCTAAGTGAATTGCCCGAACTCACCGTCTCAATACTCGCGAGAATCAATACTCTATGTCGAGATCCAAGTCTAGTAAATCTCGCCCTCACCAGTTTATATTACCTTGTAATGTTCCGTCCACCTGTCAGGAACATTGCTCTTGATACGATCCAGGATATCTGGACGGAATACGAAGATGCACGGCCCACGGCTGCTAAATACCTTCAAAGGTGGCGTCCTGGTTTCGTGGACGCAGCGCAACAAGGCGCGGGTGGCACACCTATAGGGACCAACGGCGCGGCTGTTGCAACATGATACCCGAAGAACATAGTTAGCCCAGCAAGCAGAATGAGCATGATAAGGTTCATAGTGTATAATAATGTTTTCGAATTGGTATGGCAGAGAGCGGCTGGGTCCAAAAGGGAAGGCATTCAGTCCAGCATGACTTTGACACCAGCTAGTCTAGAGTATGGCGTTTGGAAAAGGGAATTACCTGTATACTCTTTAACACCGGGTAAGGCTTTGTACGTAAAAAGCAGGTAGTGGCTTCAAAGAAGGCGCCTTCGATGGAGGACCAGACAAGAAGTAGTTGCCGGCTTGGGGCCTCTACATCCTAGTGTGCATAAATAAATTGAGTCGCTCAAATTATTCAATATGACAGTAGCTTCGGGGTTTCGCCATTTCGGGTTCCTTAGTGAAAGTACGACATGATTTTCTCATATCTACTGTTCCGAGTTTCTATTAATTTTGAGTACTAGGCCTATTAATTAGGGTCAATTATATAATTGGCAACCTCTGTCTACTTATGCGCAGGGATGCAGAAGGTAGGCAGGAAATGCTGTACCCAGTTCTAACCTCAGTCAAAGGGCTAAGAGGTCTTTCCATAATATGCCCACGTTCACGCAATAGGTTCTGCATAAAGCGTTGTGTGTAATTAAAACATGCAGATATAATGCAAAAATAGACACCTGGTAGAACAAACAGCGTCTATTAATCTCCAACCCTGTTTTCTTATTATCTACGGGTTCTCGGTACCGATTTGAGGGCGACTCGCTTCGGGCTACAATCAGCCTGTGGTTGCCCGTTTATGCCAAGCTTACATACCTACATAAGCACCAGTACGTGTAGACAAGCGTATTTCCACTTTACACTTTACTTTACGTGACGTATGTAAAGCCATCCATGACAACTTAGGTGCGTCCATTCAAGGTTCGTCCCGCCTCTCCTACCCGTTAAGCCAGGGGTAAAGAAGGGGGTCGCATTGTCACGAATTGGACCAAGGCGGGACCTCGAGGCATCAATCGGATAATTTCTCCACCCTCCACAACCAAACGCAGAACCGCCGGGAGCAGAAGTAGTCGAAACTACATGCACTATGTAGGTAATGAGACATGGCCGTGAGGGTTTCATAAACAAAAGAAATACCACGACCCGATCTTGTAATTAGTGAGAACCTCCAAGGCGTGACTTGACTGCCTGCGTGCGCACGGCCAATATGTTCCCATTGATCGAGTTGGACATGGCAAACATCGCTGGTGGCTTTGTTTTATATACGTCTCACGTTGGCAGCCGCCATGGCAAATGGATTTTCCCATAGATTTTCACAGGTATGGATGGGAGATTGCGGTTCACGCGTGTCAATGCGCACGCGATGGCCACCTCAATGTCCCAATACTAAGTCCGCAGCAGGCCATTATAGCACTCGGAATAGAAACGGGACGGGTTGGCATGTCGAAGTTTGTTTGGGCGTATAGAAAACAGGTTAGAATTGAGGGTATAGTTTCTATTTGTTGCTGCTTTACCGCCCACATTGTACGCAGTAATTTTGGTGTAAACGGGCGCTATAGATAGATTTTCTAGTAGGTCGGTTTGAGTCAGGGGATCTCCTGTGGCTTTCGACTTGTCTCAACCAATTTGCATCGCAATCTCTCAGCCACAATTTTAACTCGCGCCAGTTCAAAATGGATGCATATGCAAGTACTTAAGGGATACTGTGTGTCCACTGTACCCATCAAGCAGACAGGTACGACGCGAGGGTACGGCACTTAACCTAAGGTGAGTATCGCATACTGCATATAGTTAGTTAGTGCTGCAGTCCGCTGTTAACATGTTCCAGACCACAGGCATCAGGGATACAGTGCAGTTCATTACTCAGTGGTCGTGTAAATTCAGGCCATCAACATCAACAACGCCCACCACCATCACCACAGCATTGCTGTGATACTCCGACCACAAGACGACCCCATCCTTGCTGGGCCAGCCCATCCGTGTGTGTGTACAGGTGCTCAGAACATGGGGTCGACCCGTGCCGACTCGCACTTCTTATCGCAACACACCTTAATGCGATTTGTGTTTACGTAGGAGAGAAAAAGAAACATTTTTCAAAGTCATCGATCAATCTCTCGCTATCCAACCCAGATACATTCCATTGCGTATGATCTACCCACTTCTCGCCCTCACTATCTAGATTACATATTAGCTTTACTTATCCGTTTCCCTACTACCACTGCTGCTGCTACTGCTACTGCTACTACTACCTCTGGCGCTCTATCGAAATCAGTATAGCGGTGTCAATTGAAGCCCTTGTGAAGCTCATGTGAGCCCTTCATCTCCGTCCGTCCAGAGTGCGTCCACGTCAGCCACGCTTCCAACCACCATTCGCCGACTACAACAATTGCTTAGAAATGCCCAGTCGGTTACAGAAAGCACGGCCAGGCCACACATCATCTATTGTTACCCCTGCTTCGAACACTGCCAAAGAGACCAACAACGGTATGCGAAGTACTTGGTTCTCTTTCATTTGATTCAGTCCGACCGCCTAGAGTTTTCGGACCCTTTGTATTAAATTCATTTTGCGCTTGCGAACAAAGTGAAACATACAGTCTGTCCTAGCGAAGAACAATACGGCATCCTAGCTAACTATTGTTGTGCAACAGCATCCACCCATATATATGCTACTTCAAACCAGACTCCGAAATCTACGTCCTCGCCTGCTTCGAACGGCGCTATGAATTTCATTCGCTCCAACGGCGCATCTCACGATCCTACGAATAACTACGTTACTTCTACCATACGAACTGTCCGGAGCTTCGACGCTTCCTCAGATACCTCCTCTTCTGAACCCCATTCCGCACGCAACAGTGGCTTCGCTAGCTCGGTGAATAGCAACGTCAGCGGAGCTTCATATACTTCTCAAACGCAACAAACTCCCAGCCCGTCTGTACCAAGTCTAAGATCTAAACCTTCCAATTCCGCTTTAGGGAAATCCTACAACGCAGGCTCACAGATGTCGTCCAGCGATGCAACCCTAAGGGGCAGGGAAAACGGAGCAGATAGCTCGTTATTCCTCCAGGTCCCAGATCCACCCTTAGCCGACGAACATTCGTCTGGTCGTGAGGGGTCGCCACAATGGGACGGTGCTGTCGGGAAGGCTGGGCTTGGGAAGACGGGCCGAGTGATAAATAAGTTGGTATCCGACAACGAAGTCCTAAAGCGTGACTTAAAGATTGAGCGGTTAAAGGCAGAGGAATCGAAACAGGCGGCGAAGCTAGTTGAAGATAAGATGGAGCGAATGATCTCAGATTATGAGTCACGACTGCTGGAAGCCAATGTTACGAAAACCCTACTAAGCCGGAAAGAACGTCAAGTGGAGCATTTGCAAAGCTCGGTTGAGTTGGAGAAGAAGCGTACCGCAGATGCTCAAGAAAAAGAACGAATATGGCGAGACGAAGTGGAAAGCACCCGCCGTACTACCAAAGTTCAAGTTGAAGAGGCCAACTCGCATGCCGCATTGATGGAGGGCCGGTACAATGCCATTTCATCACATTGGAAAGACCAAGGTGAAGAGGTCAAACGTGCTATGACAACCATGAACGGACGAATCAAAGCTTTAGTCGACGAGAGACTAAAGGATGATGAGAAGATCAATGTCTTACGAGATCTATGCGATCAACAAGACGTCAATATCCGAGACCTAAGGAGGCAAAGGGACGAAATTAGCCAAAAATTCGAAGCCTATAAACGCGAACAGGAGGAAGCCCTGCGAGCTATCAAGGATAATGCACGCAAGAGGGAAGAAGAACAGTTGATGACGATAGAAGAGACAAAACAAGTGCTAGGCCAGCTGAAGTGGGCGCTTAACGTGAAGCGCAACGTGAAGGGGGCCGAATGAAGGGCGTCTCGTTAATTCATATCAACTTAGAACATCCCGCTGGCGGCCCTTTTTTCTTCCTCCCGGGTGGGTTCGAGATGATTTATCGTTCCAGGGTGCTCGATAAATCCAAAAATCCCCCCTCACCACTACATCGCGATCATCACGGACATACTCTCGGGACACGACTTGATATACTTGGACTGCATGGCTTGGCCGGATAGAATGGTTTGGCGACTCCTAACCCCCTAATCAACCTGGATAATGTGGTACAAGACATTCGGTATGGCGAAAGGCGTTTAAAGGGCCAAACGAACCTAATGACACTAGAATACGCCCTTGCTATTGCTAGCCTTGATAGGCTCTATGCAGAGATTTAGCAGCCCGTCAATTCAGCGTCAGTTCAAACAACAGGCAACTAGATGACTGGGCAGATCTATGACTAAATTGTACAAGCACGAGCACAAGCACAAGCATTCAATGATTCTTCAATTTCCCCCTCTTCAATGTTGTATATACCCATTAATTCGAACCTTCAGGTAGAGAGAATCTACGTTTCACTATTGACAAGTTATGTAAATTCTATGTGTATCATTAACAACTCACCTATATATATAGTGTATGCTTAACAAAGGTGCTCTATGCAACGTCAGAGGCTTGAACCTCCTCGACCTAAGGCGCTCGACAGCACTTGACGAAATTTGGACCTCATGCCTCTAGAAATAACTCTTCGATGATTGTAGGCGCGAAGCACATCACTCCAAGCCTGAGCGGAAATTTCAGTTAAGTCCTAGTAATATTCCCCCTCAGTAGTGTCTCATAGAATATCCTTCCAGTTGTAAGCCCAACGTAATTGTTACCGGTTGCCTTGAGTTTGTTCACGTCTTGTTGGTTGGCACACAGCTACGCTCTCTATTACTGGAAAGTATTATATATGTTTTCTAAAAAAAAATTAAAATAAAAAAAGATGAATTATGTGATGATGGGGGAAAGGGGGAGGGGAAAGGGGTTCATCTTTTAATGACGCCCATTCCTTTTGCCTTCTCTTATTTCTCCCCTGTTGTATGTACTAATCGAGTAACCGCGTTATTTTGACTTAATGGGCTAGATGTATTTAGGCTTATGAATTCGAAGGTACCTATAAAGGTCCTAAAGATAAGTTTATATGAAGTAAAACGTTCAAGACTACCTTTTTCATAGATATACCTTTGATAGATAATTGTTCTATGCACCCTGTATCCTTAACTTAGTGGTATTGATAAGCTTAGCTGGGTGTATTATTATTTTGCTTGTCTTTAATCATCCATGTGGTTGGCTTTCAGATATATCTGCTCCTCAAGTGCCTACAATGAACGGTATGGTATTTCTTGCGGTCTAGTCTTTTGTAGATGTACATACATTAGCATGCATTAGATACAGGCAGGTACAACTTATCTTGCAGATGAACTACAGCAGAGGGAGGCAGTTACTTGGTACCTAGGTACAAGAATAGATCACTCAGAGGAGCACTGTGGTCAGTGTGTGCCTCGTACTAAGTCCATTTTGTGCCTTTCAAAATATGAAAGCAGGCACACACCTGGGCAGTCAAGTTTGGTACCTTATATGTACCTAGGTAATACATGTCACTTGCCCATACAGCACGAAGAAGTCCAGATAACATGTAAGCAGCTGCAAGCAGTCAAGCCGCCCAACTTGCTAACCTCATGTTTCTAAGTTTGGTTGTGTATTAAGCTACACAGTACTACAGCTTTATTCCGCGACAAGTTGGTGTCTTACCCGTGAACCTAGTAGACACCAGCCTGTTGTATTAACAGACGTGCTAGTTCAAGGAGCAAAGCAAGAAGCAAGAACCTCTTGGGGCCATTGGATGTTTTCTCTAGGTGCATCAACACTTCGTTGCAGATGAACTAAGGTTTATCTTTGTAGCTGAATGCTCAGGTATACTTGACCTCGCTTAGACAAGAGCACATTTATTTACGCACCCACTTCGGACTCATTATCAACTTCACGCTACCACCACAAGATTCTTATCCCCCAAGTCCCCCGATCTCTCCATTCCCAAACATCTTCAAACCTCATATAGCAGCTACTAGTTCTGCTCATATACGTAAGTAACTCCGCGTTTTTGTCAACCCGAGACTAGGTATATCGAGGGCCTCTCTCTATTCAGATCTAGGTCAGATACTGTGATAACGGCGATCTGATTCCGCGTCCTCCTGCCACCTCCGTTGAACACCGATCTGCCTCTATATACCCTCTGCTAACATGCACTGCAGACAGACAAGAGTCGGCGTAACAAACCCTTGCTAGACCAAGTATCGTAAGTACATTTCTACCAGCCTTCCTGCGCGCAGCAGTGTTTGCTTCACGCACATCCATATCATTGAATTTTAGGCTGTCCTGGGCTCGTGTGCTTGCCCAAGCTTCACAGAGCCTACACAGGTACCTGGGTAACCAGGCGACAGACGCCTGGTTGTCTAGGCTGCTGTTTCCATTCTGTTTTCCCTTTCCTTCTTCTCTCCCCTCGCCTTGTTTCTCCCCTGTTCCCCTCTTCTGTTCTACCTCCTCTCTTCTTCACCATCTCTTTGCTTTTGTCTTCTTTGTACATTCACTTTACCATCAACCTCTACTACACAACCAAAATCATAAACAAACATTAAACTTCACTGTACACTCTGAAACAATCCTAGCTGTTCTTTCTTCTGTACAACATCTGTATTACATGACCTGTAATTCCCCGATTGTAACATCAACTCTCCTGGAATGGCATATTCCTAAAACTTGCATACATCTTGTCTGAGGTATGGATGCCAAGCATATCTTAAGACCATTTACATTAGGCTGCTTGCCTTAGGAAATTTGTATGCTCAAAATTGCCCTTTTTTCTACCATCCTTCTCACTTTATTCATGTTCTGCTAATCCCACCAACTACCCTATCACCCTCAATAAGGCGACCATGACGCGATGATCTTTGGGCTCTAACTGACTATGTTTGCAGTGGTCTTCTCATCATGGCCTCAGCTGCCGACACCCTGGAACGGGTGGTCCCGGAGTGGTCCGCGAGGGCCACTACCGAGGCCACCTCCAGGACGGATGCAGTACGTTTGCATGACACAGAACCCATGGAGTTCATATTGAGCTCCAACTGGGCACTGAGAACAGACGGCGTAAAAGACTTCTATGAAGCCTTGTACAAGCACGACGAGGTATCTCACACCCTATATTCATTTTACATCACCTGCCTTGTTTAAACTCACCATTAACTTGTCTATAGAACTTTGAGATCCAATATGATCACATCATCCAAGGGTTTAGAATCAAGTGTTTCTCACACAATGAAGTGAGGATCGTAGGTCTGGTGAAGGACGCCCTGGACATGTTAGTCCAGAAGGAAACCGAGAAAGGACTCGTTAGTTTGCATGAACTTAGGCACATCTGTTATGAGAGATGTCTAACGAAGCTACAGGAAAAGAGCGCCAAGGTAATCAGCCTTGAGGACTGGCGGAAGAACAAGCGGCCAGGTGAAGAAACTGAAGTTTCTGAAAAGTACTCTTTTCCTCGAGATGTCGCTATGTGCAATATAAGGGACACTTGGAAAATTCCAGAGATCTGGGTTAAGAAGGGCATCACTACAAGCCTAATGCTCCCGGAAAGTGCGCTGTCTCAAGTACAGCAACTGACTGGTGCTGTACTGGTCCCCAGTTCTGATGGACATACAATCTACGTTGGAGCATGCAGAGCCGAAAACGTTACCGTAGCGAAACAGAAACTGGATATACTGGTCCGATTCTTCGTAAGTTGTTAACTGAACTCTTCAGCTTTGTTGGGATTGTGTAACTGATGTTTTAGTCGTTAATACCGAGAGATATGACGCAAATCGTCGAAATCTTTCTCTATAGCGAAGGGGACAGATCTGTTAAGGGAGAGTATAGATATGTTGCAGATGGGAATGACAAACTTCTCAGAGGCTATGTTCTTGATCGTTTCGACTGGCCACATCCTAGCCAGCGTTATCCTGTGATTTTCCAGAAGGGTGTGCTCGTACGATTGAACCCAAACAATGAACCCTGGGAAGAAGCGCAGACTTTATCTGACAGACTATTACCCATTGCAAAGGAGGATGGCGCCAGGGAGGAGTTTGGTGCATTTAAATTGAATAGCTGGAGATATCCGGCTAAGAGTGCAGTTTTCAGGTCTCCGGATACTTCTACGAATCGGTCGGGACAGAACCACACAACTCAACATATACTCCTGCCTGAGATCGAAAGCTGGGTTTCTAGTCTTCCAGCCTCAGATCATAAAGAGCCTAGTTCAAGTCGCCAAACAGCTATCCCGGTTTCTCAAGCATCGACCAGAGCTACTCACGGCGAACACAATAAAGGAGAACCGGAGCAACGGCCACATGCATCTACGTATTGTAAATCTAACCAGAGCTCTGCAATGTCTGGAGATAAATACAGTAAAGTAACTGATTTGAGCGGACATCAAAATCAGCAACCTAGCGCAGCTACAAACCTGTCGAAATCCAGCGCCGCTCAGCAGCGAGCCAGTCAAGATTCCCCTCAGTCTCCGCTGCTTGTTATTTCAGGTGCGCCAATAAATGATGAGTCTACGGAACTTCTCATAGATTTAAAGGGTACTCCAGATGACAATTCCACGTCTGTTGCGGCTCCGAGGCAGCCTCAACCTAACAAGCCTTGCCCTTTTGAGCTCCTTTGGAGTCAATGTAGACGATCTCCAAGGGAAACAACACTAGGGGCTGAAGGAGACAAAAATGGCAGATCTGATCTGAGACTCCCCCTGTCTACGGAAACAGGCGAAATTCAGCTTCCTAAGAATGATGAGAAGGGCTCTCGGTCCTTTCATATGACCATGAACCAGAAAGCCGGCTCACGCACGACCCAGAACAACATATTCCCCGAATTTGACCCAAATATGATGACGTCGATAAATAATTCATTGGCAATCTTGATGGCACCCTTAAGGATGTGGACAGGTATTGTTGACCTCAGAATTGAGTTGGGACGATTCTATTTTTTGAACGTTAAAAAGTCCCGCATCCAAGAACCAGGGGAGGATGACGACGAGAAGCATTATATGCTGAGCCGCATTAGAACTGAATTAAACAAGAGGCATACAGCCAAAGAGAAGTTTCATTTTACCCGAGTGCTGACCAGTTTAGGTGCCGACGCCAATCATATTGCTCGTATGAGTGATAACCTAGGCAACCCATTGTGGAAGCGTCCGGTTGATGGGCGATCATCAATATTCGAGTTCATTTGTCGAAGAACGCTAGAAGATGCAGAATTGAATTTCATCGTTGAAATAGACACGACAAAATTCTCACATAGGGTCAAACAATTCAAACCAGACCATAACTGCTTCATGGTCCACTGCACCAAGCGAGTCTGGGACTTCCGTCTCGTGCTTTCAGTGTCACAGGATTTGGACGATACATGCCAACGTTTTGCCGAAGATCTCGTGAGCTCACTCCGAGTCATGTAGGTCTGATCCAATATATTACCCTTCAGAGAATTTGACTAACCGTATATCAGGCCCAACGACGATCGACTTCCAGAACTAGAGGTGTCTTATAACAAGAGCTACAACGTCGAAGTCCTCGCAGTTCGCACGCGCAACAAAGCCTGTTGTATCAGCGAAGTGAGCACATCAAATACCTGCTCAACCCAGACTGGCCCCCACCGAGACGTTCAGCAGTTGCATATCGACGAAATTTGGGAGATGGGCCTACTGAGCATAGGCGAGATTGAACAACGCATACAGCTCAAGTTTGCCCGTTACAAAGATAACGAACGCCCTGACATTCCACTAGTCTGGTATGAAGCCTTCTTGAAATCGGACACCTTTTCTACAGCGTTTGAACAGAACGAAAAATTGGAATTTGGCAGTGAAGTCAAGTGGGAGTCGGAAGGGCTTCTCAAGAGCGGGGCCGTTGAGGGACTTGTCCGGAAGGCAGCCACTATGATAAAGAATATGGATGGCGTGGGTTACTGGAATGACAATCACCAGGAGGAGTTGTTGCGCCGGATTGCTCCAGTGGAAAAGTCCACGAAGGGACGGGCCCTGGCCAAGTTCTGGTAGCATCGTCGGATAGATGCCAGTCTCCATTCGACTTGTGTCAGATCCCTCCTCACCCCCTCATATTCGCTCAATATTCAACTGTCTCTAAGAGCCTTCCTTGGTCGTACGCGACATTTCCACTCCAGAAACATCCCTTTTTTCGTCCTCGCTTGACAAGGTTACAGGCTCGATGAACAATAAGATGGTTGTCTTTTGTCTTATATCCCGCCTATGCATACTTCTGCCTTTACATGTCTCCTCGTATGCCCCGTCTGCTTCTCGGGTTCTTTCACTGTTGGTGAGCTGAGGTCGAGTAAAGCAAGACTAGGGGCACGTTGCGATTACAGCCAAAGTTTGGATCTGATGGTCTCATCCTAATCCCTCCGTTACGTTTTCGGTCCAGAAGTACGAGGTTGGCTACGGACATACTCGCGCTGCCAGGGCAAGGGTTCTTCCTAAATGCTACAGGAAATGGGTCGTGATATTTGTGTGTTGCTCTTCTTTCTTTTCGCTATGACACACCAATGGATCTGGTGAATTCCCTTTGTTCATTGAGTGTGCATGACGACCTCTCGCACAGTGGATAGGCAAGAAGTAGCATAAATAGGTTTATATCCGCGCTTGATGCGCTGATTGACTAATTCCGTATTGCTCAATGCAGAAAATTGAGTTCTATAATTGCGTATTTCGTGATAGCTACCTAGGTATTTTGTAAGATGAATGGAAGGTTAAGCAGCACTAGATGGTCTCATAAACTACGGGGATATTGTGCCTTCCGATTTTAAAGCACGCTACCGACGCCCTCAACACTCGTAAGAGAGAATAGGTTCAATAGGTAGACTTATTCATCATTTGTCAACGTTTCGAGTTTTGCGTAAGGGTGTATGGGAAAGATCCCATGCCCAATCTGAAGAGCTACTATCAAGTCTACTGTACAACCATGCTTCGTTTCGGGCCATTTGGTTGAAGTAGGATATGTTAAAGACTAGTGCTTTCGCATCTGCTCGAAACATTTGAGTGTGCCTGTCTCCATGTTGATTCTACTCTAACCATTCTCTCAGCCTAGACCTATTGTTCTTAGTTCGAAGCGCTGGCATGTTGCTGAGCTCGGCGAGAACCACTCTTGTGCCGGAGGAGCCTCGTCCTGAGTGAATATGAGCGCGCTTTCCCCTATAGTGCGCTCAAGTCCAAAGGAACGCTACTGCCACGACCAGCACGATACCTCTTGGCTCCACCACCCTGGAATTGTCGAGGCTTAGGGAGCATACTCTCATCAACAAACTTCCATCGATTGTCCTGGACGAAATACCGCTCTCCACCCCCCGTTCCGCGGGGACTAGCGATAGCGCTGCCCGTAGGACTTGGACTTTTCGTTCCTGAGCCGTTCATAGGAGCTAGGGTGTAGGAGCTCGGATCCAGCAGCGTAGAACGCAAGTTCGAACTTGCACGTGGGCGAACCGTAGCCGAAGGTATCTCTAAGGGCGCGGCCGGTGGAGGAGGAGCTGATGAGGGAGGTGCAGGTGCGGAAGTTGGAGGTGGTGGCGGTGGAGGTGCCGGGGGCGCTGCTGTCGGAGAAGATCGCCCACTCGTTGCACGCATTGCTGCTTGTAGGGCAATACTTGGTGACGATGCATTGCTCGGCGGCGCAGCAGGTGGCGGTGGCGGCGGCGGCTGCGAGCGCGAGGTTGCGATTGGTGGTCGCGAGACTGCTGCTGGAGGAGGAGGTGGTGGAGGGGGAGCTGGCGCTGAAGAGGGAGGAGGAGGTGGTGGAGGCGGAGGAGCTGGCGCTGATGGCAGGGGAGACGACCGGGGAGCAGGTGGTGCCGGGGCTGATGATGGGGGAGGTGGTGCGGGAGGAGCTGGTGCGCCGGGTAATGGAGGAGGCAGAGGCGGCGGCGCTGCTACTGCCGCTGCTGCTGCCGCTACTGCTGCTGATGTTATGGATGAAGGTTTCTTTGTCGCGGGTCGTGGGGGTGGTTTCTTGCCCACCGGGGGAGGTGGGCCTTTGGACGATATCGTTGACACAGATGATAGAGGTCGTGGTGTGCTATTGGACGTCTTTCGAAGATGTGCTATCGTAGGAGCTAACGAAGGCGCCTTTACGATTTCTGGAGCTGCACGCCCGGGTATCGCAGGTGCGGCTGCAGCAGGTGGGCGTGGTGCTGAAGGGAGCTTGGGCGCTGACGGTCGCTCGGGATCTGATAAGTATGAAGCGTCTTGGTTCGCTACATGTAGATGTTAGGATCCAATGCGAAGTGAAAAAGTGACAATGTATGGTTTCTCACCACCTGTGTCGACGCCGCCTCCTCGCTTTTTCAACTTTGGCATGCCGCCGGCAAATAAGCCAGCAAGCTGGGGGGGTGCCTCCACCATTCCCACAGAATCTCGACCACCTTGATCACTATTACTCCTTGCCCGATTCCCCGGGACAGGAGGAGCCAACCCTCCCCCTGCTCCCGGAAACACTGGAATCGGAGGTGCCCCTCCAATAGGCGGTCCTCCTCCGCCTCCGCCTCCCCCTGATGCATTTCCAACCTGGGGAGCTGATCGATCGTTCGTGACGGCCTTTTTCAGTGCCCTTCCCTTCTGGATATCGCCGAGCAGAGCGCCCTATTCTACCATTAGCAAATACCAAGGGACGAGGTTAGATGGCATCAATGCTCACGCGGCCGGCACCCGCAGGAGGCCGTGAGGGCAGCCCGCCAGGAGGCGGTGGAGGTGGCGGCGGCGGTCCGCCCATGCCCATGCCCATACCCGGAGGGGGAGGGGGTGGTGGCGGCGGCGGCGGAGGCATCTCGACACGCCCGGCTCGAGTTGTCTGGAGTGATCACCGCACGCAGTATATCGGTCGAACGGGGACTTGAAGAGGGTTGTTAGAAGGCAGGCAATCTACTTCTTAGGAGAGAAGCCGGGAGCGGTTGGCAATCGAGTTCGGTCGGTGTGGTCCCGGTTTGAAATGGTTGGTTGCTATATAGAGAATAATGGCTGAAAAAATTGCATGCAGTTTTACTGAGTTTCTGCTAATGCTAAGACGGTGCGGTGCGGCGCGGCTTTTTTGGAGTCGAAACCAAAGACGTTACGTACGATTTGAAGTTGGGAGAATTGGTTGGATATTGAGATAGTTCTACTGACCGTATCGACTAACTTGATGCCTGGAAAGACCGATAGTGGGGAGAGTGGGCCAGTTGTTGCCGCCTTGGACAATCCGAAATCCGGGGGAGATGCCGTCACAAGAATTGTGGCGCAGCCTACAGCCATACACATACGCTATGTAGGCGCCATTTCATGACTAAGCACATATACTAAGCCCGTGTTTGATACATACTGTACCGGTACTCCCATTTCAAGCCACCAGTAAAGGAACAAATGCCCGGACTTGCATATAATAGTCGGATGGATATCTGAGAACACATTCGGAACTTCCCCGAGCTTTTAGCGCCGGCCGGAGTTTTATCAACGGTCGGTAGATGGCCCTCAGCTTTAATGTATATCGGAACAAGACACTTGTTGTAAAAGGGGTTGCACCCTATATCCCAATCATTCGTGTCGCAAAATGATTACCGGGACGGTGCTATATCATCACACGGGATCAGTCTGTCTCAACCGTCATCAACACTGTAAGATCTTGTGGATCATGAAAATCGTCTATATTCATATACTCACTCCACGCACTAATAAAGGAGGTATTTAAGAAAGTAGCCCTGAAGATAATTATCTTATAAGTTCTATTTTAGAGGAGATCTAGTGATCTAGAGAGTCATATGAAGTTAGAAACGAGTTATTCTATCACAACTCCATGCGAACTGGCTTCCATCATACATGCCTTATTAGCTAATATGAAATATGTCCTCTTATACTCCTAGGTATCTACAACGATTGAAACGCCTGTATTTCCCGATTTATTCTGCTCTGTAAACACACCCAGGCAACGTCGATATCTTCCTGTTTATTATAGGATATTCTGCGATTCTCCCATTCCGGTTATAGATATATATTAACAGCCCATAAGTTGGCAAAGAGGCCTTGTCCAGCTCCGTTACGATTCTTTCTTTCTGTTTCCCCGCATTAGAACTATTCCCACACTCTGTATTCGTGTTCATACTTATAGTGACGTACAGTTGTAGATGGCTCGAGGCATAAAGCCTAGTAGAAAAACTCTTTGATCTTTTGGAATAACGACTTCGACCCAGATGTGGATATCTCCTTGCCATAAGAGTATTCACTAGATTCAGAGAAAACTGATGCAGCGGATGAGGAACGATGCTGTATTGGAATAGGATTCGCTTTTGTAGATTTCTTTATTTGCCTCTGCTCCAAGACCTGTGGCCAGACTAGTGCTGGGTGCGTTATGGCCATGGAGGCAGCTGCACGAGCTGGAGTGTGGGCGGTAGTGTTTGACGAGACTCGTGTCATAGTAAATATTATTGTAGTATAGGGGTTTAGTCTTTAAACTTTATACGATTCGTATGGCCTGGATCAGGACTGTGATCTAACTGATGGTGAAAGAGGCGTAGGTTGGTCTTTAACGTATCAGCAAACACTATGATATGTCTGCTGAAGCATATATCGGATATTATATGAGATGCCGTGTTTTGAAAGAAGTGTAATGTACTTATTCAAACAGCCTTAGGTGGCTAGCGAAAAGCCTATTTATGCACGTCTATGTGATGTCTTTCTCCAGGCGACATCCTCAAATTGATACCTGAATTATAAAACTTTCGCGTAACAACATCGAGTTTCCCCGTATCGTGACCTCGGAACGCCCAACTGGGTGGGCTATGCGTGATCCTAAATGTGACTAATAATACAGCCGACTGAGGCACAGGGCATTGCTCAGGGCCCAGAAGTCAGTTGACGGATATAGCCTCCTCTCTCTTGAATGCTTACCATACATCTACCTAAGCCTCTAGACAGACGATATATAGCTAGCTAGATTGTTGGCTGCATTTTGGGTATTTTACTGGTAGCTGCCTATAAAATGTGGCATTGCTGCATCTCACGTCACATTTCTTCCAAATTGTGGCTGCATGTGTATATACTATTATACTAGGTAAGTAAGCTTCGCGTATCAGTACCCTGCAATACGTTAGTCAACAATACCAAGACATTAAATGTGGCACTCCTTATTCTTTAAAAAGCTCCCCATTGGATACAAATGTTGAAAACTTGATATGAAGCCCCCAGGCCTTCGAGGTTTTCGGGCCAAAAATCAAAGTCTCGCATATCATCACGACTCCGCCACCAACCTATACATCGATACCTTAGTGCCTGACCAAAGTCTCTATTGTCTTTACGCTTCGGCTGTACCCTAACCGTTCCTCAGAGCCGCTCGCCAAGAGTGCACGGATTGCCCAGCCTTAGTAGCCCGACTTCACAAGACAGACGCTTGCGATGGTCCCATGCTGAGCTCTACCCGAGAACCCGCTCCAGACTAAAAGTTGGATATAGAGCTAGTGAAATCCATGCCCGAAGACAGTCGCGGCCTATTTATGTCTTGACTCAAGTTACGAATGTAGATACCCCCTTTCCTGGATTGTTACCCTCGATATGCTACTGACGTGTACAACGTAACTACCTTCTCACTCACTACTACTACATAATGTATCGGGAGACTTATCGGACGTTCTAGGAAATCGATATGGTGGTACTGCTTTACATGTTGCGAAAGTACTACTTGGGGCCGGCGCGATTTCTTACAAGTCGCGTCCCTACATACTACGACTACGCTTGAAAATGTCGGGGCTATTGAAACCACTCTTGGACTTCTTCTTAATAAACAGGTGTGCGATCGAGTATCAAATGTGAATTGTCCTGTTAGGCCATTAATACGCATCCAGATGAGATGTGGGCGAAGGTAACTTGGTTCAAGGCCAAGCTGTATATACCAAAAAAAGGAAAAGAAACCCATTTTAAGCGGTTTTGACTACATACAGTATATATATACTTAGGCTTATTGGGCATTCTAGCAGGATAACTCTAGCCATAGGCCATTACAAAAAAGGTGGCAAGACTACTATCCGCCAAAAAAGGGGTCTGGCCGGGGATTGAACCCGGGACCTCTCGCAAGCTAAGCTAATGCTTTAGGGTGTGCCCTAAGCGAGAATCATACCACTAGACCACCAGACCAAAGCGATTCCAATTGCCACTGTTCGGTGAACAGCAACACTGAAATCTTGGGAAAACACATCGTTATTTTATATAATGGCCAGAAAATATCCTGGAAGGTGAATGGGTGTTTCTATTTTATCTTACGATTGATATATAAATGGCACTCCAATCATGAGCTTTGCCTCAATAAAGGCTCTGGTTGTGACAAGGAGAATTACATTCCTGTAATGTATAGGCGTAAAACAGAACTCGACAGTACGGCTATACGTCGTTTGTGCAATTTAAGGCCGATTGAAATTAATCTTACTGAGACAAAGGCCGCCTGGTCGACTGATATTATGGTTAAACTCGAATGATAATCAAGCTCTAGTAAGACTTGCTGTTCTTGTAAGGTAAACATTTTCCTTTCAATATGAATTTCATATTAAGTTACAAAAAGTGTTGAGTAGAATTACGGCGCCTTGAGGCTAGAATCGAATAAATAAGTGGTGCAGAAGCGAAAATAATGACCATGAACTTCTCCTGTCTCTACAACAATGTTTACATCGCCTTCCCTTTCCCTTTCCCCCACCCATCTCCGCCGAGTGGAGGAAACTCTTCTTCACTGCTCTCTAAACCAGTTACTGCCTTTCTACTCTCCTCCTCAGCAAGACTTAGTTGCAACGCTAGTTCCAAATCGTCGTCGGCTACTGGACGGACAACCACCGCCCTTGACGATGATCCGACGTGATTCATCATAGGTGTCCGGCTTGGCGATGGTGAGTTAGACGAGGAACGCTTGCCTTTTTTTTCTTTGAAAGTGATAGGCCCATCGAACTCGCCCGAACTATTGCCCCTTGGAGAGCGACCAAGGTCATTAACGCCCTCTAACAGGGAAAGTCGGATAGCAGTTTGAATCTGAAGTTCGTACTCGTTCTCGCTAATAGCTTCAACGGCAGTGCTAGTGTTTCCAGTGGGTGGACTCGTATCCGTGACGCTGGGGTCGGGGGTGATAGTGTCCATGCTTCCAGTTGTAGAGGTTGTGTCAAGGTCTGCGGCCGAGCCAGTGTCACTGGCACTTACTCGCCGTTGCTCGTCTAGCAAAAAGGACTCCTGAGACATCAATTCCGCATACTGAAGGGCTTCCTCCTCACTCAAGTTGTTCATTCCTACTCCAAAACGAGAACGAAGGCGAGCCAGCTCTCGTGCCTTGTGACGCTGCTCGTCCCGAAGCTCTTCAGCCTCGGCAGCAATGTAACCTTTGACACCCCCACCATGACGCCGCCCAGTCACACGACCGTGAACGTCAGAATGCCGTAATTTCCGTTTGCGACCGGTAGCCTGGTTCGAAGAACTGTAGGCCCAATACCGTACTAAGGTACCGAAAGCCACAATCCCGTGAAGGACAGTGGGGTCCGGGTCCAGATAAATGGCACCGACGGCGGAGAAGTTCGTATCGCCTAAGGTTGGGTTCATAGCAAGGAGATGACGAGGCATGCGACCGGGAGAACGAGAATTCAAGGTGCGAACAGGGTCCAAGGTGGAAGCCAACGGATCCCAGGCCTGAACTAGTCCATCGCTGCCGCCATGAACTAAGTAGAGAGCCGAGATAGCTAAGCATGAAACCTCAGGAGAGTCCGTTTGAATAACACGGACCGGAGAGATACCGTCACCTGTATGCCCGGCTCGCATATTCCAGAGTACTACTCTCCCCGTGTTGGTGCCTAGCCCAATTATCCTGGCTCTCCGACCGGGTATATCTGATGACTGCCCAGATGGAGTCGCAGGCCCACTGGATGAGGAACCAGAAACATCCTTCAGAGGATCCTCAAACGATGTAACGAGCGCCATAAGGGACATATCAACAGCACTTGCGGTGATCGTAGCATTGCCAATCTCCTTAGAGGAGAATATAGTCTCGACCCAATCGTCTAGCACTTTCGAGGCAGTAGAAATTGGGGAAGGCGAAGGCGAGTGTTTGCCGGACGACAAGACCTGCTTAAGCAGAGGACTAGAAGAATCCGGTGAAATAGATCTGACACTATTCCCACCAAATATAGAGTGTTGTAGTGGTGTTTCTGACGAGGATCCCTTAACTTCTGGAGGCGTCGTACTGAGTTGGGGTTGATTTCCAACATTTCGCGTGAATCGTCTCAGAGTCCATGTTTCACCATCATTCAAGGCACACCCGACGATGAAGAAGCTTTCTCCTGCACCCAATTCATCGTCACGAGTGAAGTCGACCTCCAGTCTTCGACGCATATCCCAACCATAGCAGACTTTGCGAAAATGCGAAGGTTTATAACGAAGAAACTTCTCGATCTCTCGCGCCTCAGCAATCATTTGGTCCTTGTTCAAGCTCATAGCGTTGGAAGGAGACCGCGGAGAATAGCTGCCTCGAACCGCGTTTCTACCCGAGTCGTCAGGACGCGCTTGTCGCCGAGTAGCTTCCACAAGATGCCAATAAGTTGAGCGACCAGTATGCCAAGCAAGCTTGGTACTATCGTCAGCTTTGGTCTTACTAATGGGAGGGCTTGGAGGTTGGGTTAGGTAGTAGACTTCACCCAGGGCATTGAGAGCGATTGCCCAAACACGATTTAGAGCTTTCCTTTTCTGACTATAATTGTCGTCAATTTTCAGTGCAATGATAGGCACGCCAGGGCTCAATACCCAACGAGCGCTTATTTCACCAGGAATATATCGTGGACCAGAGGGATCATAGCCAAGGGCATATGCAGTCACAACTCCCAAAGATGATCCAGTCATGACACCAACCATAGACTTGGTAACAGTAGGTACGGAAGATGACTTAGCAATCCATACGGAGCAGATACCCTCGGAAAGCTCAGGAATCTTTGGGATATCGGGATAGGCCTCGATTAGGCCTGTTTCTTGGCCAAGGTATTTCCCTCGATACTCTCCAGTTGGACGGAAGAACACACGGCCGCCTGGGAATCCTTCGCCGCCGACGAGACCATAAGGTTGGCTTACATCCATGACATTAGGCGTAGCTGCAGGCCCCTCTCCCATGCCGTAAGGTACAAGCTGTGGCATTACCTCATCTAACTGAGCAAAAGCGAAAGGGTCGTCTAGGCCCCACTTCTCAACTTTTCCGACAGAGGGATCGCTTGCGCTGACGACGCCCAAGTCGGCAGCGCCATGGATAACTCGTGGAGGTTTCTTGCCATTGGGTTTGAAGACAGCATGGAGATGAGTTACGACGGAGGGTACCTTGGTGTTGTAGGTCAAAACGGCGGTGGCCTTCTTGCCCGTCTGGCTGGAACGTGCAGACGTACCGAGCCCTCCCGAATTCGCTCCGGGCTTTCCTCTAGAAAGACTGCGGAGAAGACGGGTTCTCAAGAGGTATTCGCTGCGCCAAGAGGCATGCGGAGTCAGGCGGACAAAAACACGGACTTCAGACCGGACGATATCGTCATCTTCTTCGCCCCAAGCAACGCCTCGTGGTTTATTGGTAGTAAGCAAAGCATCTTGGCCAGGGAAGAAGCGCTGAAAAGCCATGCGCCATGCATGAGGGGTAGTGATCAAGGAGTAGAACCGCTTGGACACCAAGGCCACGGAGGCGTGCGAGTCGGGGTGCAAGTGCGAGAGGATGTGGGTTAGGATCTCTGTCAGTCCGGGTTAGGATAATAGAGACAGTAAGAGCGTGTAAGCAAGCGCATACCGTTTGGGAAATCATCGAGATTGACACGAGCCGTCGCGTTGTCAGCGCGCTTAATGACCTTGAAGCCCAGGGCTTGTCTGGGAACAGAGGGTGTCAATGCATTCTCATACTCAACAATCCGTTGACCGGCGAGCGGAGGCCGTTCAGCAGGCGAGTGGTCGCGGACACTCAGTCGACGCAATCGTTCTTCAAGGCTATCTGGGTGGACACCTTGGCTGAGGGTGCTAAGCGAGTTGGTATCGCTGATATCGCTGGCAGACTGCGACAGCGACATGCTGCGATGTCGCTGTTCTTGAGGGCTACGGGTCGAGCCACTCGCATCATAGCGCTGGGGGCCATATTGATCGGAGGATTGAGGGGATTGGGAGGTGCTTCGTGGTTGAGTCTGTTTGGAGGACTTCGGAAGCTCTAGTTGCATAAAGTAGTGTAGAGGAAACGAGGGGTAGTGGCAACGTGACTGTGCGATAAGTGCTAGCACAGTCAATGAGCAGGGCGATCGCGAATTAACGAACAAAGGATTGTTTCTGCGTGGGTCGCGTGGAGGTTAAAGGAGCGGTGATGTGAACATTCATTCGAGTAGGCAGGGGAGAAGGGGGAAAAGTTGAGGCACGACCCGAGATGGAAATTACTCGCGAGTTGAACAGGGAGCTTTTGATTACCTACAGCTACTGCGTAGTACGTACTACATAGGTACATGGACTGTGGCCATCTCGCAGCCTCATGTGGCTTGACAGCTGGCTTGGCAGTCCCCGAAAGCCAAGAGATGCAGAGATGACGACAAGCGCCCCACTCTAACCCCTGTCGGTCGCAGATTGGAAAGCTTCGCCAGAGCTTTGAGCTAGCTAGCCTCTTTCATGCACCCTCAACCATCAACCAGCTCCAAACGTATCTGCCTAACCAACAACAACCCATCTTCGTCATCCTCTATCCACTGCACGCGTAACCTGCACGGCCGAATATCGAACCATCTATACCTTATCGCAACTACCAGGAAGATATCTCCCGTGCGATCCAGATCGAGAGCATCATATCACTGTATTCCTTCTATTATACCTATACTGCATGGTCCACACAGCAGGACAGCCACAACAAACACGACACCACCATCTACTTCGAAAGAGAAGACTTTGAGAGAGAATACAAGAGCTATATATAATAGAAAGCAGCAAAAATGGACTTCTCTGACTCCTTGTACGTCGTCCAACCGAAGCGCGATGAGCAGCTATGTTGTCAGCATATCGCACCTCTCATCCCTGATGGCATCGCAATACTCGATATCGGTGGACTTCCTAGATGGCTTACTTGCGCTAACATCGCTCGCATCGCAGCCGAATCGTCAACCTCGTCGTAGGTGTGATCATGATCTTGGGCGGCATATCACAATTCTTCAACGCCAGCATGTACGTTTGCCCATCCTTCCATGTCAACACCGCGCGCATTTGTTCGCGCTCGCCTCCGTCGCGATAGCCCAAATGCATACCCCTATATACGGCGGAATAAGAGGGCGAAGAACAAGGGAAGGTAGCTAACTGCAATGAAATCAGCCAATCAGTTGTCATCGGCGTGTACGTCATAATCTTCGGCGCCTTCGTCGGGCTCCTCGAATTCCAGATCCCACCCCAAGTGTCGCGCTACGCCTCCTTCATGTTCTCCTTCATCGGCCGTGGAATTTGTACGTGTATCCCTACGTTATATCCTCTCGCACCTCCGATCGGCCGTCTTGAGACATGCTATAGTTTCTACTGCTACCGCCGAGTACGAACCGTACTAACAAGTCTTAGTCTACATCTTTATCGGCTCCATTCTCCTTTCCCTCCATTGGACTCGCTACGTTGCCGGCTCCATCATCGGACTAACAGGCATTGTATATGTTGGTCTGGAATTCGTGCCCTCAATCGAACCACCAGCCAATATGCGCGAGGCCGACCAAGGTTGGGGTGCTGAGCAGGTTTAATCTCCTCACGAATAAGAGAGACCCGACTCTCCTCCCATTTACGATTCCGTTTTGTATTGCGTAACGGGCGCTATTATTTCTCACATCTGTAAACTAGGAGTTGCGATCTAGCACCCGGAGTTAAGGGTTCTGGGAGGTCATGCGGTTGATAAGTTGCGAAAAACGTGGAGTGGAGACATTTTCCAATGATTCAAGGCAAAGGGGAAATGGTCGGTGATCAAACATGAGTGAGAAATAGTGGTCCTTATTCGGCTCTACTGTGCGCGCAGTTGGGAAAGCAGGCGACTTTTATGAGATGGAACGTTAGGTTGGCATATTTACGTTCACCTTGCGTCGACTCTCTAACTGTATACATATTCAGTGTAACTCAAAATTTGGCGGTTAGGTTATCTGGTGGTTGTACTCAACACTGGGGACCCTGAACTGTCTTACGGTGTTGGCTCCACGAGACTCCGCCAGCGACGCGTATTAATCATTTACCCCATATGCGTATGCATGGGACTTCCAAAATCTCTCATTCTCAAGCCATTGCCTGTGAAACGCGTCTCTTTACCAAAGTGTCTGCAGCCCAATATGGTCAATTATCTGTGAAACCCACGATAATACCCAATGAAGAAAATACCTGGCACACTACCCGACGTGTTTGAACAATAAGACGGATAGGCAGAAAATTCCTGGCGCCTTACAGCCGATTGATACTGAGCCGATGCCGTATCATACAGTCACAGTCACCATGGACTTCATCGTCGGAATGCAAACTTGAGTTCGAGGGCGCCGAAACGCTCGGTAAGGTTAGTTATCGCTTGGTTTGCGGCTACAAGCTGCCGCTTTGTCGCCATCAGTTCTTCCGCCATTCGAGTTAGTTTCGCCGATGACCCTACGGCAAACAACGGCGATAGCATCAGTGATCGCCTGGAAAACTTCCGTGCATACGCGGGCGATGGTGTGTCCTGTTGCTTCTGTTTGTTTGTTACTAATTCCAGCGTTGGCGAATGCTTCCTGCACAATGCTGCAAATCTGGCCTTCGATTGGGCCACCGATGAGCGCCTCGCGCATCATCTCGCGCATTTGTGTTTCTGAGTTAACGAGAGCCCTATAACGAGACAGAAAGATTGAAAGCAACGAAAGTATTGAAATAAAAATGGTGGAAATTCCATGCATAGTAGGGATTTGGTACCGATTCAAGTTCCAGAGCCAGTAATGGACGATGGTAACTTCGTAAATGCCAAAGGCCGATAGAGCTATAAGTATGTTGATAATTGCCATAGCCAGGTGTGACCCCCCCCAATACGAGCGAGGAGTTGTTTGAATGCTTTGCATGTACATAACATAAGTTGGTGAGTGTGCGAATTATAGGTTATTCTACTTTTAAATGAAAATCAATGAAACTTGGAGACAACGTATATACTACTTAGTGTATAAGTTATGTATAGCTGTGCTTGATAATAGTTTTCATGGCAATGGGAGATCGGCCGGGCGAACCACACCAATTTACGTCCCTGAGGGGTCCCGAAACACAATTTCCATGTAGCTACCTATTCCCCAGTTACGCCGAAGATTCAACGCAACTAATTCTCCTATTTCCTATTGTATGTTTTAAGGAACCTGAATACCCGTCCTGACCTTTCGAGGGCTCCCATAGCTTTGAAGCAAGCGCAGTCCATATACACCGGTGTATGCATAATCTGTCCACGCTGAAGATGCCATTATTCATAAGTAAAAGTGAAATTACCTCCGTGGTTATGTCTATGCGAACAATCGTCATCATCCGTAATTTTGTTTGCCGTGATTTTCCATGAGACTTAAAAAAATTAAACAGGGGCGAAAAACGTCACCGAAAATTGAACGAAAGCACGACCGAGTTTAATCTTCAAGCGCCGCCAACTCCCTTTCTTTTGCTGCAAGTAATTCGCGCATCCGTTCCGCTTCGTGTTGCAGGGCTGCCCGTCTATCTGCCTTTGACCTTTCGCTCTCTACGGTTGTCTCTCGTGAGCGGATACTTGGGATCATGCTAGACGTAATCGAAAACCCACTGGGGCTCGGGGCTGACATCAACGTGCTTGCAGGGGAACGCAATCGTAGCATCTCGGATGCATCATCCGTTATTGAGCCGAAGTGTGGGTTTGATCCGCTGGTTGGATTTAATATTGATTTGATCGAAGACAACCTCTTGGTATTTTCGGGATTGAACTCGCTGGGTGGGACATCGGAATCCGTTGCTGAGAACGATCGTTTCCGACCAGACGGACTAAGAAAAGAAGCAGGCGAAATAGATGACTGCCGGTCGCTCATGATAGATGTCAATGGTGGTAGCCTGTTGTCGTCGTTCATCGAGTCGCGACCACCGAAGGGTTGTAATGTTTGAGATGCGTGATATGCTATGGGATCTGTTGATGGTATCGGTGTGGATCCTTGACTGGTGTGCATAGGCTCAGGAAGAAGTGTGAGATGATGATCGGTTTTGCGCCGCAGTCCGAGATTTACGGAACCGTCTTCATTCATACTGCCCCGCTCCATCTCAGATTCCGCATACTGACTTTGCTGCTCCACCGAGTCTATGACCATTCCGTCCTCTGCATCCGCTAATGTCTCCTCTTGACTCGCTGGTATCACTCGTTTCCTCCGTTTGATTACGGCCTTTTTCATTGTCACGGGCCGGTGGACGCCGTGAAGCTTATAGTACAGTCCTTGAGAGGTTAGCGAGGAGCATTAGAGATTTGCGGGCTTCGGCTTACCGCATGCGTTACAGATTGTATGCCCGGCTTCGTCGCGACGCCATAAGGGAGTTATGGTTGTTCCACAGTTTTGGCAGGCTATTACTACCGTAGTATTCTGAGCTTGTCCTTTATTCTCCTGCGCATTGATATCAATAGGTGTTGGACCGTCCCCGGCCATGCTATCCGCTTTGGGGTTGGGAAGCTGATTTTGGAGTTGGGCGCTCTTCGCAATCCTGTTGTTGTAGGCAGGACAGCCACTACAACCTTCGGCGCCACCAGTACCATTACATCGCCCACCGCCTGGACATGACCCCGAGGGAGTCTGATCGGCTGCCACATAAGTAGCGCCTGGCATATTTGCCGTATTGCCCTGTGAACATGGCGCTGGCGCGGTTTTATCTCCCGTCTTGGTCTGCGTTGCTGTGACTATAGAAGGGGGGCGCTTTAGATTGGTCGGACGAGCGGAATTCCGTGCCTTTAAGTATAATCCGCATGCGTTACATATTGTAGCCCCTTGCGGCGAACGTCTCCAGAGTGGTGTTCTTGTGGTCCCGCAGTTACTGTTCTCTATTAATTAACGTCAGGGAGCTGGTGTATTAGCTGTACATACCTGCACACTTGGCCACCCTGGTTGATGCCAACTGAGGACGGACTTGTGGCCGTGGGAATATCTTGACGGGTTACATCAAATGGAGAAGGACTCTTAGAATATACTCTCTCGGACCCATTCAGCGACGGACTTGGGGCGCCTGAAGATACGCCTGTGCTTTGAGCTGCCGGACTCGTTGAACCTGCAGGTGAAGTGCTGTTGAAGACGACACGCTCGGAGGGGCCGCTGTGGTCTCTTGATATGGTGGGACGCGAAGGAAGAGCCCTTCTCGTCGACGAGGGTTCGTTTTTGGTAAGCCTAGACTGAGGTTGCGGCGCGAGCTCCATCATGGCGCCTGTCATTCGGATCTACACTTGCGGAGTGAGAAGCGATGTAGAAAAGATCACCGCGATACAAAGGAGTAAGGAAGCCGACGAAATTGTAACGGGTGCCAACCTATGCTTTTATCATGAGCTTTAGTCATTACTAGATATGTGACGAGTATAAACTGAGCGAGGGGTACGTATATACAAAGGACTTGTGCTCGGATTTAGAGGAGCTCGGAGCTAACTAGTCATAAAAAAGCGATAGACTTATTGAAAAGAAAGCATTAGGGAGGAGTAATAATATGTCTTCAAGAGAATGATTGTGCCCATAAACTTTCTCTTAATAGCCAGAGCAGGATGATGTGTGCGTATGATTGGTCATTGTCAAGTAGGACATAACAGGCAACAGCTATTGGAGAGATTCAGGTGTTGAAGAGGTAAAACGGCATAGAATTAGGAGAGGCGGTGGTGATGCAGGATAATTTTGCATAAGGAGTCTAGTACCGTGGGACTAATTACTTGCCTTGTCTCGCGATGGATATCCACGTTCACTTTGGAGTGCAGCTTGATATACGTGTGTTTGGATCTTCTTCGTAGAATGGAACGGACGATGGGAGGAGAAGCCAGGGTTGGGAGAGACCGCTGCTGGTATCACCCGCCGACAGTATGCCCCGTCGTTTCGAGGAAGCAGAGAAACGTAAGTGGTGACAGTGATGGTAACGATAACGATGCTCGAGAGACGGAGGATGACTAGTACCTCAGGATTGGCTTGGCCTAGGAGGTACACTGTAGTGGTCAACGGCCAGAGACGGTTCAAGAACCGAGGAAGGCCAAGCAAAGCAGTAGGGCAGTGTGGACTCGTGGGGTGCCGGGAGATGTGCGATCAAGGACCCAGATCAACAATCAAGGGACCAACATACGACGACGACGACGACGACACAGACACAGACACAGAGACGGACACAGGCTGTGCGGGCTGTCCTCGATGGGCGGTGGTGGGACGGTGGTGGCAGTATGGTGGCAGTATGGTGGCAGTATGATGGCAGTATGGTGGGATGGTGTGGCTTGACGAGAGAGTCGGCGGGTGTCAGCGAGTCACCGCTTCCGTGCTCACTGCCTGTCTGGGTCACAGGCCTGGCCAGCCCGTCAGATGAATGTAGCTAGATTCAGTACCGTATGTGGCATGCGTTAGGTTATGGTTATGTACGCAGGATGTCAGTACGTAGCAGGTACTCCGTACTCCTGCGTAAGGAGCTGGGATGGGTATGATTGGTATTATGTAGGATTGGGATTAGGATCGGGATTAGGATTAGATAGTCCAGGCAGTTGTGATGTAGCGTGGACTGGGTAGTGTAGACTAGACTGTGGAATCGCGGCTCGGGTTTCTTGGCTTGTTGTGCTACCCCCCCGCTGTCTAGTCTTCTCTCTCTCTCCAGGTTTGGTAAATGAGCATGGTACTGAGTTCTGCATGTACTGAGCATTGGGCTTGGCAGATGTAGATAGATAATGATGGTGGCATCAGTCCGCAATCGGTTGTGTGATCAATCTCACCATGATTATTATTGCATTCATTCTCATTGGCTCATCTGCACAACGAAGTGGGTGCCTGAGACACACATCTCCACAAGGCCCCTGCTCTACTGCAGTAGAGCCATGCATTTACACTAGTGTAGTGGACACTACACTACACTACATATACGCAGTACATGTAAGGTAGGTATGTACCTACATATCAGTACTCCACGTATGCGTAGGTAGTACCTACATTAGGCTGCTATTCTAGAATAGTAATTGTGACTTATTTACATACTATGTGATGTCCGTGCAGGAAACTAGAAAAGCTCGACTACCTACCTAGCTACCTACGCAGTGTAGAGTTCACTTGCCCGGCATTCAATTGCCTAACATACCTAGGTACGTAAAGAAATACGTGCAGAGTATAGGTAGGTAGCGGTCAATGCTGAGTGAAGATTACGTAGTATAGCCTACCTACTGTACTGTAGGTAGTATTGCAGTATCATTGTTGTGTAATCTAGTGGATACCTACTTCCTACTTCAGTATGTGTACTACCTAGGTAGTCCAGTTAGTTGAAAGGTTTTCTGACCATCGGGCCAGCTTTGATTGGCTAGTACAGTCCCGGAACAGAGAGTGCACAGAGCCGACATTGTGTGACAGTGTGAGTGCAAGTAGGTGACACGTTCTGAATTCATAGTGTAGATGACATATAACTTCGCTCGTTGACCCGGTTCTACATATGGCATATGTACAGTATCGAGGCTTATGACCCTTGGCGAAGCCTCGAAGCTGATGTCAGAAATAAAGGAAATTTGTTAAAGCAAATAACAGTAGGGGTATCAATGTGACATAGATTCCCTCCCCCCATCTGCGCAAAGCCATGTTTCGTTGCCCAGATGCCATCTCAAAAATAGACTGTTGGGCGTCGCTGTCTATTTCGTTAATTGTCCTCTCCAGTCTCCGTCATAAGCTGCTCACCCTCGTCTAGCAGCTCTGTCACTTTCTTCAGGTTCTCGACTAAACTCCGGCCTAATCCAACGAGCAGCAGTTTCTCCGCATTGGCAGGGAGACCTAGATACGTTGGCGGTTCGCGCTCTGGGAGCTTTTGGATCCAGCCCATAAATTCCTGTAGCGATGTACCAGATGGGACCACCAAGCTTGACTCTTGCCCATCTTTCTCAGACCCTTCCACCAGCTTGTGCCCGATATCATAGGCAGACGGCGTCAAGATCTGGTTTACCAGAGACGTCAGCTGCTTGAAATCACCCTCATCGTCGATCTTGCCGCCGTATGTCTCGCGAACGAGGTAGCAGATCATGTCCCATGGTATGTTCTGCGGTGCTATGTTCGAGCGGTTTTGTGCCACAAAATCGAGCCATGTGTCGATAATGAAGGCTGAACATTCATACTGGTCATTCCGTTAGAGGCGGTGCCATGTAAAAGATAGCGGGGCAACTTACATCACTGTCATTGAACTCCCAGTAGCCTTTCCATCCTAAATTAGGCGCGTACCGAAGTCTCTCTTGAACCACGGCGTGCAGAAACGACAGAAGCAGATATAGCCTAGTGCGTTCAACTGGGCTCTTGTTCGCTCGGGTGGCGAGTGAAGACATCGAGTCTTTCATGTTAGCTCTTACACCGGCTGGCTGCTCATACATGAGAACACGAGAGGCACGGAGCAGATTGACAGGAATCTTGGGACTGGATTCCATAGACAGAAACAACCTGAAATCAGAGTGAGGATTGAGAGATTCCATGCGCTTTTCGAGGGACTGTAGCCAGGTAGGCGCAAGATGGACGTTCTTGATGAGAACCCAATTTCCGACCTGTGCTGCATTGCTGACGGCTTTATCAGCACTGGCAAGACTTTCATTCGATCCCATGGCAATGTTGGTGCACCTGGTACGCATTCGTTCCACCAGATTGTCAACTTTATAACTAGCATCGAAACCAGGACTGGAAACGAGTGAAATTGGGTGTGTTGATGACACTTGTTCGACAGTCCCCTTCAAATCCTCTACAATATCGAATAGTTCAGGTCCAAAAACTGATGTGACGAAGCGTTCCGCGGTGGGGACGAAGCGATCAAGACGGAACATCCTGACTAGGAGCAGTGACATGAGCCCCTGATCAAATGGCTCGCTGTCTGCTTGCCAAACCTGGGGAATGAAATTCTCTGCAAACTCTTCGGAAAAGAACTTTTCCCAAGCATCTGGTGACACTAACTCAAGCTTGTCTTTTAATACACTGAGCCTCTTCGCTTGGGCGAACGTGTTCTCTCTCTCGTTGATATCGGTTGATAAATCCTTGCCTTCGATCCTGTCATCTAGGATAACGTCGATGAGTCCCTTGTCCATTTTGTATGGGGATGCCTGAGCAAGCAACATGGCTAAGGTAATTCGGTCCTTCTGGATTAGACCAAGCGCTGTTCTCTTGAAGGTTGTTACAAAGAGATCTCGAATGATGATATCTCTCCGGACATTGTGGTTGGTCTCGTTATCAAGATTTTTGTTGCCATGAAGAACGGAATGGAAAATATTCAAGAAATACTGCAGTGAGAACTGATAAAAGTGGTTGAGATAATGAAGTTGCTCAAGAACAGCAAACACAGCACTGCAAGACCGTGCAATAACACTGTACTGCTGTGTAATCTCGTCCACCTCGGCCATTACGCCTTCAGTGTTGCTCATTTTGGCAGTGATCTCTCCAGCTTCAGTCTTCAGAGTTTCTAGTGTCTCAATGACATTGTCATCGTCAAGTATGTTGCCACGCGATTCATTTAGAGCTTGTAGGAGACGTTTTTCCAATTGCCGAAGATGCACCTTAAATTCACCTTGTAACTTGATAAGATTGGATCTTCTCTCATCGACATCTGGTCTCTCGGACTTCAGAACATCATTAAGGGACTGGGTCTGAAGGCTGCTCTGAGTTACTGTGAAATTGACGAATGTTGTCCTACTGCAGATGTCTGGTGGAAATGTAGCAGAGGGATCGCGTGTGGAGAGGTATATTTTGAAAGCGGGAGAGAAATCAATTTGTTGCTTGCCGAGCTGGATGAGAACGCGACCTCCGGTCTTTTGATATTCCTTATTGAGAACATGATTGAGGATAGGGTCTAAGTGCTCAGCATCTTGTATGAGAATTGGGTTACCAAATCTGAGCGCGCTCTCAAGTTGTTTAGTGAATGAATCATCCAAGAAACTTGTGACTGTCAAGCGGCGGTCTTGGCATTCTCGCTGTAGGAACTCGGTTACTCGACCGGATGGGTCAATGATGAGTGGATATCTGTTGAAACGCTTGAGAATAATAGCATTCTCAGTACAAAGATCATCCACTGGTAGTGTATTTTCTTGCCAAGAGAGTCGTTCATCCGCGGTAGATAAGTATTCCGTCATGGGGTTATGCGGCTTGAAGCTCACACCTGAAAGGTGAAGTTGGTGCAGCCAGTCATCCATCATTGACTTGCGGAATGTCTGGTCATATAGGCCACTATAAGCAAGGAAGGCGGCAGCTACTAAAACATCACCAACTAATGTGCTGATTTGGGTTTCAAATGATTTGCTGCCTTCTTCCCATCGAGTTCGTTCTGAAGACAAACTGTCCAGTAATCGCACACTTCGGTCGACCTTGAACTGTACGCGAGACATCTCAGTTTTGATGGCCTGGGTTTCGCTAATGAGAGCAGCGTATTCTGTCTTGTACGTAGCAATGCTCTCCTCTAGACTTGTGATTGTGTTCTCCACCGCCTTTGCCTCGGCCTTAGTCTGAAGAGCTTGTTCTTCAAGTTGTTCGACTTCTTCCCGCAATGGCCCAACGCGGTCGAGGATCTCAGAGTATTCGACTTGTGCTTCTACCCATCGAACCAAAGGACCGCAAGCTTTACTGGCACGATAGACCTTTTCGTAAGTGAATTCGGTATTATTTAAATAGCCAGTCCGCATTTTTGTCCTCATAGACTTGGTCATCTGCTTTTCGTTGTCGAAATTGACGATGCTTGCAATAAAATCATCTCGTCGAACTATGGCCTGAATGCTCTTCCAGTCAGCTATTTTGTGCCCTAGCAAGGTGCAAACAGACTCCAGGGCAAGCTTTACGCCCTGAGGGGGCGAACCCATAGATCGAACTTCTGTTAAATGCTGGCGTTTGATGTTGCTAACACTGGCTTTAGCTTCTTCAACAGCTGGTTCTGCTCTGGCGAGGTCATGTAGGACAACCTCTTTTCGGGTGGCCACTTCTGCTTCTTGCTTTTCGAGGGCTGCTTGAATCTCGAGGGACGTATTCTTGCGTTGTTCAGCTTCGCGTTGATCAGCGACCATACGTTGAAGCTTCTCATTAGCCTCCGCATCCTTGGCTTCCAGTTGCGTCTTCTTCTCAGCAAGACTAACCCGTAGGTCACGAACTTTCTCGACTGTATCTCTGAGTTTGTCCAGACCAACATTAAGATGGCGCTGCTGCTCTTCGAGATCTTCTCGTTTCTCATTATAAAGCTTGACATACTGTGCAACAAAGTCCAAGAAGTGGCGTGGAGTGAGGAAGGTGACTTTCCCTTGTTGCTTCTGGAGCTTGCTGTTGAACCGTTGCAGGGAGTAATGAATGTAAACCATGGAATTGACGATAGTTTCTCTGTGTGAGGGTGGGAGGCTAAGACTGCGATAAGCAACAGGAATACTATCAGGAGCCACAAAATTTGGCTTGTCCAAGTCAACAGAATGTGTTAATTCATTGGCCACCTGGAAAAGTGCTTGATCGGACCAGTCACCAAACCAGTTCAACACACATCGGTTGAACAGGGCTGGACTGGTGGCGGCCTTTGAGGACAATCCGTCTTCAGGGGGGTTCATTGTAAAGACCACGTGTAGATTTTTGACAATTTGCTGTGTGAACCATTTGTATAGCTCTTCTTGAGAATCCAACAACAGCCCTTGTCGTTGAGCGCCTTCTTTACAAGCTGTCATTAGCGCAGCAAAGTCGTCCCCTTCAAAAAGACCAGGAACTTCAGCATTAGCGAGCAGCGTGTTCATCCGTTCTAGGAAACCTGAATCCAGAACATTGGACTCGTCCATGATAAAACAGATTTTCTCTCCCTTACATCCACAGCGGCGTAGCACTTCTCGGAGATCGTCATCAAAATCTTCTGCCGAGTATTTGCCATGCACTTTGATTTGGAAAACTTTGAGACCGTTCATCCACGCAACAAATCTCGACAATGTTGTCTTTCCACTTCCACTAACGCCAATCAAGATTAGGTGCCCTTGTGGCTGCCGGAAGACACGATCAATGCGCAAGACATGCTCAAGTACATCGTTAAAGAGAATAAGAGGGACATCAACCTCCTCTTCGCAAAATGTCTTGAGGCGAGCTTTGACGAAATCACGAAGTTGCTCGCGATCTACAGGGACATAATTCTTCGACAGCCAGTTCGAAAACAAAATTGGGCCACCCAACGCCTGGGATTCGTTAATAGTTGGGAAATAGTCCAATGCAATTCTGTGAACAGCCTGTTCTGTCCATTGTCGTTCTTCCTCGGCAACTAGACGGTCTTGGAATAGTCGAAGGGCCTCGTGAGCCCAAATTCTGATAAGTCCCTCGACGGAGAGGGTCTCAAGAGGTCGAATAGCTTCATACACACCACGAACCCACCGTGTTAATTCACGGGGACTGTAGACGTAATGAGGCTGGATTTGGGGTGTAAAGCGCTGCTGAGACTCGAGATAGAAACGAACCATAGCTTGTGTAAGTGCGTCAGAGTATCCTCGTAATGCAGGGATAATCTTAAGGACCGCCAAGTTGAAAGTACCATAGATTTGTAGCAGAGATAGTTCACCAGGATAATCAACCATGATAAGCGGAGCATGACGAAGGAAGCGAGCACCCATAGGTGTCCGTCCGGCATCAGTTGGAGGATTACAAGCCCCAACAAATTGTATTCGATCAAGAGTTACCCAGGCTTTGTCAGAAGTGCGCCAGAACCCGTTGTGTTCAACCAATTGTCGGAGGAATGAGATGGCTCTCTGGGTGCCATATTTATCTGGAGCAGGAAGGTTGATCTCATCACAGAAGATCACAAGCCAGCGACCAATTTGTGTGGGGGATAACATAACCCCATTAAGGGTCTTCTTATACTCGCAATACTGCTCGAAAGTCTTGATCAAGAGGTCTGGAGTTGTAGCACTAGAAAAATTCAGACCCACGACTTCCATATTAGGAAGCTTTCGAAGAGCGCTGAAAAGAGTCATAGTTTTGCCAGAGCCGGGAGGACCACACAGGAGAAGTGGCTTATGTTCCGCAAGCCAAGAGTAAAGCACATCCTCATGGCGTACCGTATCCAGGGTAGGAATGACCACATCAGTCTGGGTGATCGAATGGGTGTTAACTTCGATTGCTGGAACCTGGTTCTGCCATGGTGTCCACTCGGCTTGAGGCAGAGAAACATCGAAATCGATGAGAGAGCTGTTTCCATCTAGTGGAGGAGACCCAAAACTCGCGAGAGCTCCAACTTTGTCGCCAAACGTCTTGCGGTCATTAAGTGGGCAATCACCGGTCAGAGCCCAGACTAGGGCGAGTAGAAGTTTCTTGGACACGTAGACTTCAATTTGCTCAGGATCCAACGGGAAATCAACGTGCGACGCATTATATTCAATCATATCTCTAACAGCCTTGTTCAGCAGTGAGAATAGGGTAGTCAGGACACGAGCGACGGTGAACTCCATGATGTGATTGAATACCTCGGCTTCTTTGAGAGCGTCGATAATGAAATCATCGGTCATCAAGTAGGCATTTAGTAGATCAGCCACTTGGCTCTGGATTTGAAGCGTCTTAGCCGGACTTTGGCCTGCGGCAGCGGTGTCCTCATCCAAATCCTCGAAGGCCACGGCTCTTAGGGTGTCGAGGTAATGAGAAACCAGCATGCTGGGTGTAACAGTATCCTCGCTATACCATACCATACCGCATCGACTAACGGTAGCTAGTGTCGCGTACTTCAATGTCTCTACCTCGAACATAATACGAACATTCGGCGGTAAATTGAGACGTTCGCCATTTGGAAGTGTGAGAAGTTTGTTGTCGTCCAGCACACTATTCAAATTCTCAACCCATTCTGGATCAACATCGCCATCAAAGACGATCCAGTGTCGTTTGGAATCTTCTCCACGAAGGTTATCGACGATCTTGCGTAATATACTAGTGAATAAGCCGTCGGTCCACTCTCTCGTGGTTGAGTCAAGATTACCATAAAGAGCTTCCTTTGACATGACCTTGGAGTCGATAACGTGAGAAACACCCTCAACACCTTCGACCTGTTGGAGCGCGTCTAGTAGCAACCTCCAAGCAGCAGACTTGCCGGTCCCGGAACTGCCTACCATCATGACGCCATGGTGGATATTTTGAATCTGATAGAGCTGGAGAACCTTGGTCATCCAAGTATCATTGACTACGAGATGTCTCTCAGACGCGAGGCGTCGGATAGCTTGCTCAAGTTGTACTAGGTTAGCTGGTACGTACTGGACACCAGGGAAGCAATCTGACTCTATGTCGGCCATAATCTTGACGTCATTCCGAATTAATTTAGGTGCAATAGTCTCTCTAATGCTCTGAACGATTATTTCGGGCTCCATGACTTCTTCCTTGCCAATAGCAGTATCGCTATTTAGAAGACGGGCACGCTTGAGACCACCTGAGCTTACAAGCACACTTTTTAGAGCGCGAAGTCCAAAGTCATAGTGGGCTTGCTTGGACAGTTTTGCCGAACATTGGTCGAAGAACGGTACAGTCTGTTTCGACAACTGTTTAGCTTGGTTAAAGCCTTGAGAGTAAAGCATGACTTCTGCGATAAGTTCCTTGTCGGGTTTCGACATAGCCACGCTGCGGAACAGCTTTTTAAGATTGTCAGGCAGATTGGAGCGACCAGCATAGCCAGGATTCATGGTGATAAAGATACCAGTGTTTGCATTGACACGGAGCTGACGTCCAACTAGTTCAATTTGAGCTGTGTCATCTTCAGCACCTTGCTTAAGGCCAAGTTGGATGTTTTGGATTTGCTGCGACACAGCAGAGAGAATTCTTTCTTCCAGTCGGTTGAACTCATCGAAGCAGCCCCATGCGCCCACTTGGCAAATACCCAGGAATATGCGACCCATGGCTTGAAAGTCAAAGGTATCATCACAACAAAATACGAGAGTGAAACGACCAAGTTGAACACCGAGAGCTTTAACCGACTCAGTTTTGCCAGTACCAGCTGGACCATACGGTGAACCACCAAGTCTCTGCTCGAGAGCTTGGGTAAGAGTGCCGAAGCAACGATCTGTAAGGGGCGTCCTGACGAGCCGGTCCGGCACACCAAGGTACTCAAAACCATAGTTGAGCTTCGCGTTGGCCATCTTGATATGAAGGCGGTGCATAAAGTCTCCCTCCGGTACATAGACATATCGCATTTGCAGCAGCCACAGGTAGTGAGTCGTTGAAGTCGCATTCAGCTTGACAAGCTTCTCAATTACATCACGCTGGTGAACACATTCTGTGATAAGGGCTTCGCACTTCTTTCGCTGAATGACTTCAAGATCGCCGAGGACTGTCTCTGCTAGTAGTCGAAGGATCTCAACTTCTCGGTCGAATAAAGACTGGAGCGCACTGCCTCCGGCAGCTAATGTGGTTTCAACCGCTGTGGTCCACACAACTTGTGTCGCAAGAACCACGATTTGACTCGGGTATGCATTCATGAACTCATTAACTGATGCGTGATCAATGCTATCGGACTCAAAGATCGGCGTATATGCATCAACGGCCTCGGCTAAGAGTTCTGCTAGAGAATATTTCATGCCATTTTCAAGCAGAGCTAGCCAGTCGTTGATTTTTGGTACCTTGGCAAGAGATATTTCTTTCTTGAGGCGGACAACCTCGCCTTCCTTCGAGGTGAACCCAGAAATAATGGATTCTTCGTCCATAACGAGACCCGTTAAACCAGCAAACATCTTCTTGAAGTGTTTGGCAATCCGCAAGGTATCGTTGCTGTTGCCGATCATTTCTAGCAGGTCCTCATCACCGACGAAATAGAAACGTGGGAAAGAAACACGTTCTTTTTCAAGATACTCACCAAGAGCCTTTTGAATCTTGTTCAGTAACTCAGCCAGACGCTCTAGCGATTTCTGCACGCCCGTGATACTTAGCACATCCATAACCATTGGTTGTTTGTAAACTTTCTTCATCACCGTCATGAATTCGCTGTTGATATTTTGAAACCTTGAGGATTCGATAGGCAGCAGGTGCTTGATGTCGGCATTGCCAGTGAAGACACCCTCTAGATAAACCCATTGACGTTGCACATCGATCCAGACGTCGAACAAAACATGCACACGGTTTAGTTTATCCTCCCAAGAGGAAGCTTCCTCTTCAAACTCCTTATAATATGGAGAGTGTTTCATCGCTTGTAATGAGTTCAAATTCTCACTACATTTCGCGAATAGATCATCCCAACCGCGGATGAGACGACACTTATTCTGGTAAGCAACTAGGTCAAGCTGATAGTTGTTCCAAGTCTCCTTGACCTGCTTCAAAAACTCTTCCAGTGCCATTTCACCTTGCGCTTGTGTGATGATATCTCTGACAATGACCTCAGTAGCAACCAAGTTCAGATCCCAGACGTCTCCGAGAGTCATCGAGACAGGGGAATAACGCCGCCCTGGTTTGATGTCTTTCCAGATCTTAGTCCAATGGCGATCTCGAATGGCCTCTGACTTCAGATCGCCTAGCAGAGTGTTCACTTTCAAGTGCTGACGAAGAATGTTTTGAATGTGCTCAAACGCAGCATATTGGCGCATTCTACTAGGCATCTCTTTTGTCATTTTGATAAGACTATCGATAGAACCGCGTATCTTTCTGGGCTGGACACTACTCCAAAGAGTCTCGCGGAGTTCGTTGAGACTTTTCCAGATGGTGGAGAGCGCGGCCCAAACGGACTTGAAGTCGTGGACTTCTTCTAAAACCATGGCGAGGGACGACTCGGGACTCGGGGGAAGATCGAGAGCTTCTTTTGCTTTAGAAACCATCTCAAAATCTTCTTGCAGTCTCGTGATACGAGACTCAAAAGATGCAAGCGTGGCGGATGCGGCATCGGGTGCGATCGTGCCCGAAACAGGTTTTTCTTCATTCCATTGACCACCAATTTCAGCAATCTTCTCCATCACCACATGATCCTCAGCCAAGATCTTTGCTTTGAGAGCATCCGTCTGATCTTGAACTAGCTTGGCCTTCCTAGTGAGAATCTCATTAAGAGCATCCCATTGGGAATCGACCTGTTGGACATCCACCCAGTCATTGGGCAGGTTATATCTATTTCGAACCAACGTGGATTGTCCCTGGCGGAAAGTCTCTACCTCGGGCGCCCAAGCCTTGACTCGTCGCTTACAGGTTTGCACAATGGTAATAAATTGTACTGCTTGCGCAGTCGAAGTAGCTTCAAGGCTCTGTGACTCTAAATCGCGCCGAGCCTTCTCGATCTCAGCGTGCACTTCTCGCATGCGAGTACCGAGGCGCCCAGCGAACTTAAGAAGGATCTCATGTTGCCACTGGTCGTACTTCGCATTGACCTTGTCCTGAACTTGCCCGTAATCAATAGTGATATGGCCAAATGTGCGGCTGACTTCCGATGTGTCAAAAGTTGCACGAGATTTCCGAATCTCTTGTAGTAACTGTAGCCATTTCGAGAGCCCGTCACCTAGAAGTTCGTAGACCTGTTCGGATTGTAAATCCCAAAGCGACTGGAATTGGAGCCACTTGTCAACATATTCGCTAATCCCTTGCAATTTTGTCTCGATGGATGCATAGACTCTGCCAAGTATATCAGTGCAGTCACTTGGCAGATCATTGAAACGCGCTTCTTCAAGCACAACAGTACTCAGTGTTAGACTCATTTGATACCTTGATGCCTTAATCTTAGGTAGGTTGCATACAATGCCGATATAATCGTGCAGTTGTAAGAACCAACTAGCCCTAGCATGTTCCAGAGGAGGATCCAAGTATATGACTTGGTTACGCATCGTAATCTCATGGATCAAGGGTTTCATCATCGGCTCATCCGACTCGAGCGGTTCTCCTGAAGGGGCTAGCTGTTTTTGACGATGGGCTTCGATTTGCTTAATAGGTGTATCGTCCTGAAATGCTTCGATCCAGCTGGAGACGGCATGTTGTAAGCGAGTGAGAAGCGTCCGCTTGATCCGTTCGTTCATTCTCTCAACCCAGAACCCCAAGTTGACGTATTGCTCCAGGTTGAGTTGGTCCACAGCTGCTTGGATAGTCTGCAACCGAGCTTCGAACTCCGACGCTGCATATGGGCAAGTGGCTAACTCCGCCAAGGCTTTTTGAACATTTACATGGATGTTTACGAGGGTCACAGTTTTCGACTGAAGTAACGAGGCGGCTGCCGCAAACTCCCGAACGAACAGAACGTGCTTGCTCTCCGTTCCTCGGCCACCCGCATGCTCAAGAGTACCGTTCGGAAGTACTGTTGGTTTTTGATAAGCCTCCCATGTATTGACAAATGTTTCCCATTTAAGGGGAATGCCTTTGGCGATCAGGACGTGAACATCGCCCTGATAACCACTGAGCAGAATGGAAACCTCCGACATATCTGAAATCTGTCGGGTTGTTTGAGCAAAAGTTCTTACGCTCTCCATCAAACTAACAGCATAAGGATAGACGCGCTTGGCCTCTTTCGCGACATTGTTTACAGCGTGGGGGACATTGAAGTTTTGCCAGCCAAGATTTCGGGTCTCCTTGAATAGAGCGATTATCTGGGCATCAAAGTTGACAGACAATTCTAGTGCATTATTAGCCGCCCTGATCTTGTTGATGTTGAAAAGCCGGCCCGAAATCGAAATCTGTTTCCGTTGTACGTCTTCAACCCATGCCTTGTAGATCGCTTGAGTATTCAGTTTCTTCCTGAATAGCTCGCTTTCTGTCTGAAGTTTTTGTCCCTCACTATGGAGAGCCCAGTCTGATCCCAGGATATCTTCTACCTTTTTCATATATCCGTCAAGTTGTCGTTCGATCTGACGAGCCCAGATAATAGCACCTGAAACTGGAGGCAAATCATGCAATTGTGCCATTGCGTGCGCTTCGGAGTGACCATACTGTTGCTTAAATCGCTCATGAAGACCTGCTATCGCTTGTTTCACATTATCTATGAGTTGGTTTTGGTATTCGGCAATAGCTCCTCGGATTTTCGGTCTAACGAAGAGAGCGTTGAACTGAGAGAAGACACGGAACATTTCATTGGCATTCTTCGCCGTCGCTAGTCGGTCGCGCAATCGAGCGATGATGGAATTTTCTACTCTTGAAGTCCGTTCGTTGTAGGTATTCTCTGCCTTTACCCACTTTTGTGTACCTTCGGGAGACACGTCAAGTAGATCGACATTCTTCAACGCCTCCCATGCCTGTTTGACCTCTTCAACTGCGTCAACGTCACCTATCTCTTCGACAAGAGCGATGCCGTTCGTTGTGATTTCTTCACTTAGGCCATTAGTCGTTGAGCTTGGGCCGAGGACGTTCATGATGGTTCTCTGGAGCTGCTCATGATTGTCCCTAAAATTGTCGATATACTTCAGACGTGCCTGCAACTCACTATGCTTAGGCATAACCTTTATTGGTATGAATTTCTCTTGTCTTCGACGAGTGGTTTCTCGAGCTATGTTTGTGAATTCCTTAATCTGAGTATCCCAAGATTTAAAAATCTCATCAGCGGTAGCCATGAGACCTTTGAAATCTTTGTACTCCAGATCAACTAGCTCGGATCCGGGAAGAAGTCGGTGCATAACATCTTCCAAATCAGCGGAGATGGCTTCAACCAGATGCAACGTTCGGGCGATCGGATAATTGCTGAACCTCATTTTCTTGTTCATATGGCTAAATATCTGCGCAACAGCGTCTTGAATCTTGGGCAACGAAGTGGCGGATAGTAGTTCATCAAGTGGGAAATCTCGCATGAGCTGGTTATACTTTTGCACCATTTCCATGGCCTCTTTTAATCCAGTATCAGCTGTGAAGCTGACAGTTGCCTGGAAACGTTTAGCATGCTTGAGAATCTCCAAGGTCAGCATGACGCCTTCACTCCTCAGTTGAGCTTCGATACCCTCCAATGCGGATTCCATCGACAACCAGAAGTTAATCTCCTGCGTTGCCGTCCTCGTTACAGGATCTCGAGTTAGCTTCGTGATAGCCTGAATGGACTTGATCCAGCTGTTAACGGTCGACTGCAGGTTGTTCATAAAAGTGCTGTCGCCGAGGAGGTGAACTGGAATTAAGTCGGTGGAGGGTCGTATACTGCGGGCCGAGGCATCATCCAAAGCCGTTTGCACAATCGGGTGGAAGGAAAGTGACAACTCTGGAATCTCTACATTCTGTTGGAGGTGTAGCAAACTCAACTCGAGCTCAGTCATCCGTTTCTTAGTGACAGGGATACCCGTCTTTGCGTCCACGTCTGCTCGGTTTCTCACGCCATTAACAGATTGAGAGATCTTCGTATTGGCATCAAAATAAGGCGCCAGCGCATTATGGACGATGGAGTGAAGGATTTCGAAAGGGGAAGTAGAAGGCCCCTGCTCAGCAACAAGGCTAGCTAAGGAAGCAGTGCCCGGGAGTGTCTGGATCTGGATTTGTGAGGTCAAAGGAAGCGAGGGGTCGATCGCCTGAGGACGTTTCAACAGCGCAAGATAGGCAATAGTAGTCGGGGACGAAGAGATCTCGGCAGTGATCGTATATGTGTACGAGACGGGCACTATGTAGTCCAGGAATTAGTGTAAAGTAGCCTTGCAGCAATATTAGACAGTTGCGGTGGTCACCCACCATTATCGGCCGGCCCATCTGGAACCTCGCCCAGGGACTCGGCGTCTTTTTGTATGTATAGGGCTACTTGGGCATCGGTCGCAAAACGGCTACATCGATGAATGGTATCTGAGTAGTTTTCGCTCGAAAGAAGGCTTCCAGGACGCTCAAGTTCGACACGGGTAGCTCCAAGAGCGATACTAACAACCGAGGCTAGGTGCTCGACTATGACTTTGGGGTCGATGATGTTGAAGTGAGGTGGAGAGACACCGTTCGCTCCGGCGCCTTCAGAGCTGAGAGGCGAAGCCACAGCTTCCATCTTGGGCGGCGGGCGTAGGTTGAAGATGTCGTTGTGTTGATTTACAAGGCGGATGACATATCTCGCAATATAAGGGATAGCAGACCGGGGTATCAAGACGAAGCACAACGACGCCGACGAATGAAGAAGGTTGACGTAGATTAGATAGGCAATAGAAGAATACAATGAAGGCGCAAAAGAGCGTGGGGTGTTGTGGGGGTGTCGTTGTGTACAATGTCGTCGGTCGGCCAGACGCTCAGGAGATATGGAAACGGTGATGTGTTGAGATTGTGATATTACGAGTCACTCTGGGATGGATCAAAGAATGCCCAGTTGTAATAATATCCTAACGCGATGAACAGCAACTGTCGCGACCCTGACAGGGGGGTGGCATCTTTAGCGGGAGACCCTTTCCCGTGTCGCGTTCTAATTGGTTTATTGTTTCCCTTGCAGGGGCTTGGTGGGTCCTCCAGGTACACACCCAGCAGATTAGGTACCTATAGTACCTACAGCAATTTGTGCTGTCACATGCGTGTGGAAGTATATGACTTTAGGCAGCATAATTTATGCAACAGCGTCTCATCGCTTTGGAGCCCCTTCATTGGTTTAACAAAGATGTTACCTTAGGTACTCACAACTGAAGCTCTCTACATCTGCAGGTAGTTCGCATAAACTTTGGAATTTTCGGGTACTACCAAGAAAGAATCTAATCAAGTCTCTATATCCTCGATAATCCCCAAAACGAGACTACATTTGCCTCTTAACTCTTGAAAACCAACCTCTCATCAAGGAACATAACCTCTCATCGTACCTAATAAATAAGTATCACGAAGCCCAAAACTTCTCCCTTTTCAACAATCAAAATGACTTGAATTCTATTTTTGCCACCCCAACCGTTTCCCTATGTTCTGACCGAAAATCATTAAATCGTGTACAATCCGTCGTATCCTTACTTTTTCAACCCTGTCCCGCACCATTCCGTATTCCGTGTAGTGCCAACGCCAAACCGCTCACATATGCCACTATTATGGAGTTTCCATTAATATCAACCTCCAGAAACGCCTGTGCTGCGATGATCCGATACCTATCCCACCTTAAACTCAATTTTCCTACCCAGCTCTAATCAATGCATTTTCTTCGTCGATACTCAAACTCAGTTTCCTGTGGAAACACCATTGTTGTTGCTCGGCCCGCTTGTATCATTCAGTCGCTCTCTCTGTACCATAACACGCTCGTTGCATATGTCAATAAACATCTCGAATCTTGTAATCATCTTGTCCTTCTCTCGGATTCTTTCCTTGAGCTCTTCGATCTCCTTTTTGCTCTCTTCCTTGACCTTTGTCAATTCTTCCCTCGCCCGGGCCAGTTCTTTCCTCAAGTCAGACCGTATGCGCTCCTCAGCTGTTGGTGGCGGTTTGCTGTAAATTGCAGGCCGTTGCTCTGCAATTCCTGCCTCAACCTTCTGGGGATTGCGATTAATAGCAGCACGAGCATTGTAGATATCCCTTGGAAGCAGGGGTACATGAGGATTCTGTTGCTGCAAAATCTCGAGAGTTTGGGTAACTCCGATACCTATTATTATTATTAATATGTGGCTACGCTGTACGTCTTTCGGGGTAACAGTACCTGACTCTTTCAAACTCTTCACCGCAGCAACCATTTTACTATCCAGCTTCCTTGCAGCCGGATGTAACAGGGGGCTCTCGCTCGGGCCGTGATTATGTTGTAAATGTGACTGATCCGGCCGATAACGAATGGTCCACTGAGTCCTTTGTTCGATGGCAAAGAATCCGAATGGGCAGTTGCATTTTCGAGAAGAGGTTTTGCGTTTCCTTTGCTCCGGGCTGACTCGGCTTGGAGGCTTGCCGGCACGGTCACAGACGAAGAGAACCTTCTTCAAGCCTGGTACTGTTTTCTTTGACCGTCCTATGACAACGGCATATCCAACCGAGGTGCAATACTCGAGGACGTACCTATGGATAGTTTCGAGGCTGGCAAAGCTGCCTCCTTCCGGTGGAGCCGACATCATTGCACCCATGGGAGTTCGGGGTACGAATGGCGTGCCGTCAAGAAGCTTAGGAGTCAGGCGATCATCCCCTTCTCCAGACTCTCCCGGACTATCTACCTCCATGTCATCGTCCTGGTGAGTGTCTTGCGATGTCACATTAGTCTCCTGCTGGGGAGGAGGTAGTGGTTGGGCCTGTGGCTGAGGAGTTGCTTGCGGTTGTAACGCCACAGGTTGTTGGTGAGTTTGGTGGTGTGGTTGTGGATGCGTTTGCTGATGTTGATGCTGCGCAGGCTGCGGCCGTGGTTGCGGGTGTGATTGGTGGTGAGGTTGGTTTTGAGGCATCAGGTTGCTCTCATTCTGCGGAACCTGCACCTGCTGAGTCTGCTGAACCTGTTGAGCGGGCTGCGGTTGGACCGGCTGGACCGGCTGAACCTGCTGCTGTATAGCTTGTGTATGGGGTAACTGCTGTACGGGCGGCGCGACTTGTTGCGGAACTTGAACTTGTTGTGGGACTTGCTGAACGGGTTGTTGATTCATAGCCTGCTGGAGATAAGCCATAGACGGCGAGGGGCCCGGTTGCGGCGGCATCTGCCGCTGCTGGTTTCCTCGTTGGTGTTGTTGTTGATGCTGCCGAACCGCCTGCGCCGTAACTTGAGCATGCTGGGCTGCCTGTACCGGGGTATGCCTGGATGGGCCATTGGAGAGGTTCGAGACGCTCGCAACATTGGGGACGGGGGATGACGTAGTATTTGAGAACAGATGATGAGAATACGCCTGGGTCTGTTGCTGCGATGTATACTGCTGGGGCTGTTGGTAAGGAGGGGTTGCGGAGGGTTTCGGCGGCGTGGACGAGTGGTAGCTGCGTCGAAGTCCGTTGACCTGAGGAAAGGCGAGGCCAGCATGGCTATGGTTACTAGAGCCTGGCTGGCCGAGGCTCGACATGACGCGAGGGACGGAGAAGAAGAGAAGGCGTCGGAGGCGGCGGAGGCGGCGGAGACGGGTGACAGTGGTGTGCGAGGTCAGGGCAGGAGAGAACAAAAAGAAGAAAGAAGCTAACTGGACTAGATAGAAGCTATACCTATGCAAACAAGAACATGCACTACAGACGCCAGATAGGCAGATGCGGAAAAGAAACAACGCCGAACCCCAACACACGACACTGCGTGCAGACAGATGCAACAACAACGAGGTCGAGTCAGCTATGGCAAGGGGAGATCCGACGATGGAGGTGATGTCAACCGTCAACCCTGGTGGTTGGGCAGATGTGAAAGGTGCGAACGGTGGTTAGCGGGTGTGCAAATATCACGATCGATCAACAATACCAGAGCTCCAAGGGGGGGTTCTGGGCTTGTTGGTGTGGGTGTGGGTGTGTGAAAAGAGAGAGAAGGGTGGGAATTCCCTCGTCTGGGCTCTTAGAGTGGGCAACAAGGTTGGCTTAGTTGGTAGTGTAGCTTGGCGGCCAGCTTGGTTGGTAGGGCGATCCCGTATGCCAGCTAAACCAAGTCAAGCAGGTTTATTTTAGGTGGTGTTTGGAGTGGCAGTTGTCGTCGGAGTGGGGTCAACCGAGTACACTACAGATACCTCTCCAAAGCAATACAGAGAGAAGATAAGGTAAGTACATCATGTGTACACTGCATAGGAGATACAGATAGATATGGGAATTGAAGGGGCATTGGCGGGCGGTCTCTAGGAATTGGTTAGGTAGGCAGGCACACTACCCTTACAGTCATTGTACTTATAACTCCCGTCCATGTAATTGTAGATAGGTAACTTAAAGCTCGAGCACTTGCATAAGTACTTAGAAGTAGTATACTAGATAGAGTTTAAGGTTGGTTCAATGTTCAATGTTCAATGTTCCTTTTTGCTACTGCACAATAGATAGATAAATATCAAATGTAACATCTAGTACTTAAATAGGGTTAAGAACCTAGGGTAGTGCAGATATGTATACTAGATATGGATACTACCGTGTACATATTGGACTAGAAATTTGAAATAGGTACCTGGTAACACCTGCAATGTACGTGGGCTGTATGTATCATGTGCTGTTATGTTTTTGGTAGATGTTAATTGGTTAAGGCATCAAATTTCTGATGAGCTTGGGTTATAGCTTGTTATTTAGGTTTAAGAGACATAGACAGATTTTTTTTTCCTAGGGTTGTTTTGTGTGTTTGTGTTTGTATCTTTAGTTTTTATCCCTTGAATGGATGACCAAAATCCTCAAGCTCCCTAACACTAAGTGATATAGCTTACCGCGTAGGTACCCTTATTGGAGCACAACACCATAATAATTTTCCAAGGTGGTATTCTCATGAGATGCGAATTACCCCCGTAGATAGACATGAGAGGTTTACCTCTTCTCACAATTATGTGCAGTATTGGTTACCCTCTTCTTACTCTGACAATCATTTAGGTAAGTCTTAACCTAGGTACCTACCTACTTCTAGGTAAATATGGAATGTAGGTGCTTAACACTGATAGCAGTCCCGTAAGTTGGGGCCAGTAGACCAATCACAATACCAGCCAACCAAGTCGTGCTACCAGAATTAGTGCATGTGGTAGAGACCCTCCAGTGGATACCAGGATGTCGAGTGTCACTGCGTACATACTAACTGTACATAGTACATCCAGCCAGATCCAGATCGGACTATTTTAACTCTGCTAACATGCGAACATACCATTTAGAGACCTAGTCCGTCTGTCTGTACAGGTATATACACGCTTTTCTATTACCTACTCATCCACAAAGCCCGCCTACTTATAGGTTACAGGGTTATAAGTACGTCCGTGCCATTATCTGCCATTGTGTCCTGAATATGATGTGTCTTCAATGACGGGTAAGAGTACCAAACATGACGGGGTTGTGCACAGATACGAGGACATTGACAAGCATGGCCGCAGCCAGACAGCCACATTATCAAGTGACGAGTGGCTTTCATTGGTCTCGGAAAGGCAGGTATGACAAAAGAACAAACTGGTAGTGGTAGTGGAGGCGGAGGCCCTCCAATGGATACATGCAGGAGGTTTCTATCATCATTATCACCTTCGGCCCTTTCCTGCCAGAGCCGACATACGCGTGTGGTGTAATGCTGTACTGCTAGGATTCCACCAGCCTGGTCACCTTCGTTCCATTTTGAGGGCCTTCTTCTACGCTGCCTTGTCGTCGAGGACGCCGGGCCGAGCACAGGACAGACCACCAGCCTGACCGGCGATACCGAGAGACGGCGATAATCGTAACCTTCGGTGTCTCTCCCTCCCAGACCCGGCATCAGCCTTGGGAGTCCGTTGGGGGCCCAAGGTGTGCTATGCCGCTGAATCAATCATCGTCTCACAGCCCTCCGACTTCGCCTGCCTGTCCCTCAGTATGCTATACTGCCCAACGTATCTCAGGTATTCGACCTGATTCAAATCTAGGCTATCTATCATGTGAGTCAATTTCAATCGCTCACGGCTCATCACCGGCGTCATGGCTCACTCCTATCTACATACTTTCAGTCTGATTCGTTTCTGTTACCCAGCTATAGCAGTCAGTAACCTAGAATCGTCACCTCTGCCTTACCACCTCCGTATCTTTCCCCTTAGATCTGCTTCGCAAGGGGAGGCCCTCAGAATTACGTCATTCCACGGCTTAAGCACCGGCATACAACCGGGTTGCCTGGATTCACTCCGGATGCACATAGGCATCAGGATTCTATCAAGCCCACCATCCCGGCGCGGTTAAAGAGTGATGATCGTACACCTCCATAGTAGTATCAGATTTGACTTGGAATGCAGGCTTAGAAGCTACGTTTGTACTCGGGATGGGCCTTGCGCATGGAGTGATCATTTCATCGCCTTTCGTTCTCTCTTCTACAATTGAGCCTTGCCTTAGTGTCCTAGCCTTCTTCTGGGAAATCGTTAGCTCTTAACTTAACGTATGCCAGCTATGCATGAAGAAGAAGCTTATCAGAACTACATTGATTGGGCTACCATGCAGCGTCGGGGTCGGCAGCGTGTTGACAAAGCATCCAAGGACCCGATTGCTCGAGCGAAGCTCCTTGCCGATATACCGCCTCCGAGACCCGTTCTACTCCGACCACAGCATGACGAAATTCGTCCGGCCTTGAGTTGCCTCCCAGCCTACTGTATCCCAAGTGCCCCGCTGACTTGTTCACTAACGAAGAAGGCTCATGGCTTTTCTTTTCTGGGTAGCTTCCCAGCCGAGGTCCGCAACGCTATTTATCAATATGCCATCGATTATCCTACCTGTCGTGAGCTTTTCGACGCCTATTACGAGCAAGTGGATGCTCTGAGGGCACGTAATAACAACGGTATATCATGCAGTTTCACCATTGTCCTTTCTACACCAACCATACTCCTTCTCTGCAAACAAATCACACGCGAGTCATTAAGTGTCCTCCGGCTACGCCCTTTCGTCATTGATCGGATCCCACCATGGATCATGGGCAACGCAAAACCGCTACCTCTCACCTACTTAATCAGTAAAGCCACACTCCAGAATGTCCGGTTTGTAGAATTTAAACTATCCCTTGGTGACGGCGAAAGGTATTTTAGCGGCGGCGTCTGGTTTCAGATCCTAGAAGACGTACTGAGAGCATGGTCCGGAAAGAATTCGTTAATCCGCTTGAAAGTCATGATAAAAGTGAGCAACATCGACATGGATGGGCTTTGGGACTACGAGCTGAGAAACTACGCGGAGATTGTGAAGATGGTACATATCTTTCCTTCTTCCTCTTCCAGCACTTAATTCTTCGTTGCATGGCACCAGACCACTGACCATTGATATTCTTCGATAGATTGACTATTTCGCATTCAAGCATGGTTCCAAACCGGACTTGGTCCAATATGAGCATTGGGTCATTGATTGTAACTATGCTTACAAATGTGGTTTCAGAAGTAAGTGATGCAGCTCGGCCATACCTAAAATTCGAGGGAGTTAATATCATCTAGACCCTCTCATCCGTAAACACCCAGACCCCCATATCTGGCAAGGAAGCGTCATGGAGTGGATCTAAACCGCGATTATTACAGGAGAGGGGGAATGAAAAGGAATTTAAGGGGAGACAGTAAGAGAGCAAGAAGATATGGCTTGTCAATATACAACATGCCTTGAGATAGACATCGCGGTCTCTTATCCCCTTTCCAACATGCATGAGCGAATGGCATCAGCGTGGAAATACCTCGACAGATCTACCAATCTTATTTCGTCCAAACCTATAAATCTAAGAAACGCTGACACAGTCATATTTGTCAGCCGTCGGATTATGATAATACAACGAAGTGTATAATTCGACAATAGGAAACCGCCAATAAACAATAGCTTAGGTGTCCGCCAGCTGCTGTTGCGGCTTGCGCTCAAATCTGAATCAGAAGAATTCACCATTGGCTCATAATACCAGTAATCTTATAGATAGACGATCAGCGGACAGTGAATTAATGTCGAGAAGAGAAGAGGTTGAATCACAGAGGGTGAATTAGCTGGGCTGTAAACTACCAGCAGAGGCACGTATCTAGCAGAAGCATAAACGTTATGGTCCTACTTTTACGCTTACCGCCTTACCTATTGAAAGTGCCCAGTCTTACGTGATGTCAGAAGTATTTCTCCGGAGTAATATAATCAATATCACCCACTAAACAGACTTAGTGTTACACGCCAGAAGATGAATCTCAAAAAGACGCCGCATTCGAGCAGGCGGCACAGCAGGTAGATACATACCTGGGGGGGGAACAGGCGAGATGACGACAGTCATCAGCAACATCCAGAGCTCCAATTCCACCCCACGTCGACAACAGGGACATCCAGAATATTTCCTATCTGGTCGAACGAGGTCCCCCCATTCCCCCCCTCCCCCAAGCACCTACCGAGTGTAACCTACATTGGATGTATATATGGCTCGATATTAACATGCGTGCCTATACCACACAAGCCGAAGCCGTAAAAGCACGAAGGAGCGGACGACAAATAAACTGCGGTGAAGAACAACAACACGCGAACAGGGTAGCAACCGGGCTTGCCGAACAAGAAAACACGACGACGGGCTGTTCTCTCGTCAAGCCTCGTCAGGCCTCGTCTCGTTTCAATTTTATTTTATTTTATTATTTTGGGCCTCGGCGCAATTATTTACGACGACGGCGTCGGGGATCGACAGTACAGCACAGCACATTACATTTACATTTACATTACATTACACGACATCATCCCGTTCAGCTTCGACAAGGCGCGGGTTTTCCAGCCCTCTTTTTGAATTTCTTGGGATGGATGAATATCCGTGAGCGTATATTTATTCATGTGTATGTATGTATGCACGTATCCCCCCCCCTTGCTAGATGTGTCTGATTTGATGGACTACGAGCCGGAATGAGCATTGTATGTATGATAGAATACCTAGCCAATTGCCAGTCGACGTCGCTGTTCCCCACTCCCCATGTTGGAGGGTCGGCGGATTACATTATGTATGTATGTATGTATGTTGTCCACATGTTTTGCAGTCAAGCGTATGCGTACGTAGTAGGTAGGTAGGTACCATGTGTCGTATCATGCGCGCGTGAGCCGGCTACCGAGTCGTCGACATACGGAGAGCGAGGTGAGAACGTGGAGACTCAGAAGTCCCGTTTCGTGTGGTCTTGTTTCGTAAAAGGCTTCGAGAATGGGATGTGTCTCCGGGTTCTATGCCGGGGTCATCAGGTAGCAGCATTTCTAGAAAGCCACTTACGGCATACATACCCTATCTATCTACGTACGTACACCACTCCAGTGCAGCAGCGTACATGTAGAGGTTCACCACATCCTCGTATCTCGTTCTGTCTGTCTGTCCGCCTGTCTGTTTGTCTGTGCTCTGCTCCACCAGATACCCGTCGCAGCCCCAGCCAACAGGCTATTCCTAGCCGCCCATCCACTCACGTCCGTGGTTAGCTCCGCCCCTGCGAATGCTGCGATGCTGCTGCCGCCCAAGCGCCTCTCAGCATGAAACAAACACACACACTCCAACACTGCCCGCCTCTAAATTCCCCTCACAACTGCGTGCACACGCATGCCTGAGCAGTGTGTCGCACGAGACATGCAGCAGGCGATGCAATGGGAACGGCGCCAACCGTTGATCCCGCCGATGACAGATATGTACAAATAAACGCTTCGGTAACGCACTAGGTAACACTACCTACTGCGTAGGTAAGTAGGTAGCAGAATCCACTTGGACTTGCAAAGTCCCATACTGGTAAGTGCAGTTATATGTAGTTAGTCAGTCAGTCACCTCCATACTATACCATTCTAGAAGAATTCAAAACCAGGAAGAAAAAATTAAAAAAAATTCTTTCATGCAATGTTCGCATATCGAGACCAACCCCCCCTAGACATCCATCCACGTCAAACCACATGTTCCTCTGACAACATCTCGGATAACGGAGAAGGCAAGGGTCTAAAGTCGCCGTGTTAGTTCCATGATAATGCGCGAGCACAGAGCAGACCCAGAGGATGGACGGGCAAACAGACAGGGGAAGGGTGGAAAGAGGAGGTGAGGAAAAGACACAAGATAGAGTACATACGACACGGCGGAAAACGATTCGATAAGCGCCCAAATGAGATAATTTACCCCCCCTACCCTACCCGAAATCTGACAGCCAGCCCCATCGACGCTGATCCCCTTAGCGTAAGTACATATACTATGCGTAAGTATGCTGGCCCTGGGGTCCCTAGTATGTACACTACTTACGCTACACCCTTGTCCTCCTTCTGCCCCGTAGGGCTGGGCTGGCCCCATCTTCCCTCCGAAGGGAATGCCAAGCCGTTAGCTAACCTGCAGGAGGATGAACCCCTGTCCCCCATTCCCAGTTTTGTACTGTGACATCGAATGCAACCCCCCAGCTCAGAAAAACCCAGCCCTACGGAGGAGGAGGGCTTCAGGCTACCTACCTACCTTATGTAGGTAGGTGTATCTACCTTCGCAGTAAGTAAAGTGCACTTACTAAGGTAACCAACACCAAAAGATGACTGGAGTGGGCTAAAGTAAGTAAGGTTGGGTCGTCTTAGCTCGAACGCCTTTCCCCCTTCCCTTCCCCCCTTTCTTTCGGGTAGGTACTTGTGTATGTGGTAACTGTACATCCCGTCCAGCGTTTTGTCTCTAGCATGCAAGGAACTTTTTCCCCTATTCCGGAGACCTTGAGCCGTAACATAATGATGCCGCGGCTCAATTTGTTTCTCTCTCTCTGCAGCTTCAGTAATTTCGTCTCGCCCTCAAATTTTATTTTGTGTCTCTACGACACTCTCCCGTTTTCTATGTGAGCGTCCGAACTGCGCTCGGTCGATAGCTTGTGGCGGTGAGCCAAGCAGCGGGAGGGGAGGGAAGAAAGAGCTACAGGGGGGAGATCCATTAGTGGAGAAGAAGGTCATGACGATGCTGCGTCCTTGTCTGCGTCTGGTCATGATCATGGGTGGGGATTGACTCGGTTCTGGTCCCCCTGCTAGCTGCCTGCCTCATGTACCCGTACAATGAAGTCAACTTGGTCTCTCCAACTATCCGTTCCACGAATCTTGCAGAGACCAGGCCGCAACGGTATTAACTGCTGGATTATCTCTATGTGCTGGAGTTGGTCTTAGGTACACGGTTTGTCTAGGTGGTCGTTAATCATGCTGAGCCTATTCCCACATGTCTATTTGGATGGTATCTCTAAATTCCCTCTACTGTCCCTCTATGCAATGACACCTGTAATAACCGACGAAGGGCGGTGAAAAGGAGATAACAGGGCAGCATGAGAAGGAAACCCCCAATTTTCTGTATCCCGAGATAAATTCTCGATGCTTGGCGGAACTGCGGCGCTGCAGAAAACAAAAAATGAGGTCTCCCTAGGAGACACGGGAAAGAATATTAAATCTAAGTAGTGAGCGACGCTGAACCAGCGCGTCGTTTCGAGAGTAAGGCTAATTCGAAAACTGTATACACACGTGTGAGTCTCTTCCGTCTAAGTGCGCTCTTTTCTTTTTCTCCTGATCTGTCGTTCGTCGCCAACAAAGTGATTCTTTTCGATCTGGTGCTGCCGTAGGTTATCCCGCCGATTTTTGTATTCCGAATTACAGCCCGGGAACGGGCATTTGTAAATGATAGGCGGGTTCGTCGAGTGTTGCATTTTTTTGTGCTTCGCCATGCTACCTTTAAACCACTGGGGATCCCCTTTCGGCCTATAACCGCATATCTCACAGCGTTCATTCGCCTCCACTTTTTGCCCAGATGAAGCCAATGTGGAAGGGTGAGAGGTCTCGCTCCCTTCACCCTGAGCCTGGGTCGGTGGCGTTGGTCTGTAGGATTTCAAGGTTGAAGTCTCTGGCGGTGCGTCCGACAATGGGGCTGGGGAGACTGTATAGGTGTCGCTAGGCGTCTCAGAGGCGTCACTCCTTATGGTCAGGCGGCTGCTGTCTGCAGGAACTGGATGAAGCGCACCCAGATCCAGTGGAGTACTGAAATCTGAAACTCCTTCGGGCTGCTGCGTGGTAGGAATTATCGGGTAATTCCAGTCAAGCGTCTTTAAGAACTCGTCGTCATACTGGTACGGCATTATTGGGTACTCTGATTGTCCTTGCTGAGTTTGCTGAGGCTGCTGAGGCTCACGAGCAATACTTCGAACCAAACTGTCAACGAGCGATATGCCAAGCAAATAATATTCTTCTCGTGGCCGAGTTCCGGATGTAGCATAAATTTGGTCACATAGGTCCCGAACTTGGATGGTGTACTGATCTAGCGAATCGTTCGATGTGAAGTAGTTCTTTCGGGAAAAGAGTTAGCGTAAATACGGCAATGGTCAGAGCATGAAGGACGCCTCCCCCTGAATCTGTTGGTTTGATTTGAATAGGTATGGGACTGAACAGATTAAAAGTTCCCCAAAAATGAATAGCCTAGTGTTAAACGCAACAAATGGAGATCTCAGATATTCCTTACCTTTCCTGTTTGTATGAGTTCAAGTTCGAGCTTGCGAATTGTGGCATAATATCCTGCCCGAACATTTTGTCCAATGGCTGTTAACTTCGGTAGGAAATCCTCCAAGTCGTGATATCTCCGGCACAAGTCTTGAACAAGGAATGAGGACGCGATTACAAGAGCGTTGGGCCCTTGTAGGTTGGGCTGATTCGAAGCAAGATGAGAGGACCAAAGCTCTGAGCTAAGGACTTCGATAGGTTGCTGGATATTACCATTTACCATAATCTTCTCAAGCTCTGCTTCATGTCAGCCTACATCTCTAAACCGTGATGCCTGCCATGTTAAAGCACGAAGCTACTAACCATCTAAAAAGTTTTGACCAGTGAGGACTAAGGGGTCAGGGTTCGCAACTGGTATAGAGCTGGTTTGGTAATCTGGTTCTTTGCCCTTATTCCCTATTGGTCTGCTCATCGAATCTCGAATCCGTCCTCGTGATGTTGGTTCTTGTGAATTCTGCTGCCAGATGGTTGTTACAATCTGGTAGTAGGCATCGCGATGTGTTGCATCAAAAAGTGAACCGTAAGCCATAGCTTGCCCGTAAAGCTTGTTTGACCGAGCAGTAAGGGTTTCTGGGTACATAACTAATGAAATTGAATAAATTAAATGAATAAAGCAGAGATATTCGAGAGGTTCCTGCTGGGCGGAATAATTAAGATTTAGGGCCTTCCTAAATCTAGTGAGACCGTCTGAAGCTACTGCTCTCGGTGTGTATGCTCTGAAGGTGTCGGCAAGTGGATTATTTTGCAGCCTACTGAGTCTCAACATTGAGTTAGAGAAGTGTTGGCCTAAAGCATCCCACACTTGCTCAACTAACGCTTTTGCTTCGGAACCGGACATTTGCGGCCCAAGAAAGTCTCGAGCCATACTTGTCTTGGCGTTCTGATCCGTAAACATCATGTTGACAGAAGTACTGAGCGATATCTCTGTATTCATAGAAGAAAGCCATGAATAGTTGTCGTTTGGATCGTATGAGAACATGAGAGGATCTGGCAGTAGTCGAGGTATCATGGAAGAAAGCTGGCTATCCCCAGGTAGCTCCGGAACACCTCCCAGTGTGTAACGACAAGGGTCTTCCGGACAAGCAAGCATATCTATATCCTTCCCTGTGCTGAATACGCGATCTTCTTGGGCTGCCGCCGAATGTGCATTAGCACTAAGAGGTGTTATTGGCGAAGCTAACATAGTGTCCCGACCGGAGGCTGCAGACCATACGGCTGAAGACTTGGAGCTTGTACTCCAAGGAGTAATAGGGGATATGCCATTAGAACTAGTTCGAAGTGACGAACTTGGGGATAAGTACGCTGTGTGCGGTTTCGTCCTGTAATGATCGACCTGAGTATTGAGAGCTAATGAGGGCCGTCGTCCACTACTCGAGATTCCTGTATTCATCTGAAGCATAGTTGGAAAGTCTGGTGTTTGTCGTGGTTTCGATATTAGACTAGGTATCGGGGACATCGGGGCCTCTCTCGTTTCGGCACACGAGTCTAATGGACCTAGCATATCAGTGAGTTGTGCGTCGTAGTTAACGGCGTCGAGTTCTGCTGTAGGAAGTAGTGGCGTTGAGTCCAGTTCCAGGAGTTCCGTGCCATTCAACTCCAGTTGAGGCTGCTCGGGTGCCAACTCGTCGCTTTCTCTGGTCCTTTCTTCTCGTGGTGCTGGTTCCTCCATACTTGCTTGACCAAAGTGTTCATGCATATCCACGACAAGAGAGTCATAACTAGGAGGGAGAGACTGAGCGTTGTACGTGGATGGACTAGAACTCTCCCGTCGAACTTTAGCGCTACCGATGTTCGAAAAGAAGTTCCTAGCCATGTTGATAATGCGTCGTCGCTTGGTAGGTTGCCCAAAGCAGCACGTGCATTTCTTGTCGTTGAAGCGCTCGATTTTCATGCATTCATAGCACACGTATTCGCCCGTCGAAAGGTGCTGACATTGTGTTAGATGTCTTAGCATTTCTTCATGTCCATCGAAACTTTCGCCACAACGTAAAAGAGGACATCGCAGCCGCTCGCTCGCCGCCATGCGAACGGATCTATTTCGTTTCACGGCAGCCCATACGATGAACCTCTGCCGAGCACAATCATCCCCTGACATGGTTCCCCGAGATCTATAAACGTTAGCATTGTCGTGGATTGTTTCCAAGACGTAGACTAGCTTATAGGCGAGCTTACACGCATGAGATAGGAGTATGGTTGTGGGATTCAGATCGCAAGCTTGCCTGTGAATGTCTTCTCATGTGCGAAGGTTCGGTCGAGTGCGCAGTGGATTCCCGACCCGGCCGTGGGTCCATGTCAATAGACTCATCGTCTACGGAGTTTGACTCGGCGGTGGTGGCAAAGCTCTTTTCTGGCGCCATGTTGAAACGAAATACTCCAAAGCAGAGACTTAGGCTTAGAGAGAGAAAAATGTCTTACGGGGTAATTTAGATCGCCACCCACCCATGTCTTTATCTTAAAGATCTGGAGTAGATATCGACCCTATGGAGGATGACGATGTAGGACTTTGGGACATGGATGGTTGGTACCTGTACATCGGCCTAGGACCCGCGGCCATGACCGCAGGTTAGGGAATAACGCAACCATTGGTGAGCAGGCTCCCTCTGGACTAGATCCCGTGCGCTATGGTCGGCAATGCCCTACAACAGTCGTTCGCGGCGCACCATGATGCATAGGATGAGCACGCTGGTGGAGTTGGGGTCCAAACGACTCGGTGAGGTACGCGGACAGGGGTAGGCAACAAGGCAGACAAGGGGGGACCCATTGCGCCTTGTCGCCGAGCTGAGTTGCAGCAAGAGTGCTGACTGCAGGACTCGGGCTTTGTCCAATCACAGCTGAGACTGCCCATACTGGAGGTTCCGGCACGAGCAAGACCGGAAGCGCAGAACTCGAAGCTATTCGACGTCCTTTGAAATTGATATCCAGGCCTGAAATGAGTTGTTCGGCTTTGGACGTATTGCACGCCGGCGAGAGTCAAGACAGAGCGCTCTCCACTGCACGCTGGTCGGAGAACACGACGACTTGGCAGGCATGATGCAGAAAGTGAAACCCATCGTCTTTACCCTTTACTGCAGTCCGTCACTTGTTCGGAGCTCGTCACTGGAACAACGTCCGACCTCGACCTTGGAGTCAACGGCGTCTGAAGATACCCCTAACCCAGAGATGGAGGGAGTGCCTGCATTCTTAAATGTAGCAATCCGTCGCGCAAGCACGGCCAGTGAGTAGCATCCGACACGACGATTACTCAGTAGGTAAAGGCAAGAATAAAAATAGCAATGCAGTTCTTGCCGGCTACTTGTTGCCGATGGCATGCCCCTGCGAACGAAACTGACGACAAAGCAGAGAATAGGATGAGAAGCACCAGATGGAATGTGAGAGCAGGTTGGTAGAGAGGAAGGCATACGCATAGGTGTAGTATATGAGTAGGACTGGTAACATCGTGTGGCTGGTGTCGTAGCGGACTAGATAGGTAATTAATTACTGTAACCGGCTTTGACCAACCACTATACTGGGAATGCTTCTCCTCAGCTGCGCATCGAGACAAGGCCCGGCTAAGAGCTGGTTAAGGCCTGGTTAGGACCAAGAACGGTAGGACCTGCCGAGGCCAATGAGAAAGAACTAGGCCCGTACGGAATGCACGTACGCAGTAGGTGTCCCATTCAGCAGCACTGGGTAGGCAATCCGTGATGCATTCTTAGTGTAGGCGCACCTGTGGGTGTGAATATATGAGGCTTCGTAGGACTTTTACTTAAGAGCGTGATGGTACGAGGGAACTGTGCCTGCCTATGGATTGCCCATGGCAATTAACGGTAGGTGCACCATTCCATCTGCAACATCGAACCAACTACAGGTATCTACTTCCAACTTTGAAGAGGTAGAAGTAGGTAAGTAGGTAGGTAGGCATACCAATCAACGAACACAAGAAGACGGCTCGGCTATCGATAAGTAAAGAAATGGACCGAGGTTACATTACTAGGTACTTAAGTAAGTAGTACATACATTTTAGTCAACCGCTGCACAAGACTTTAACTTGTACACATAAATATATATTACTCAGGCACATGCTTCAATGTATATGCAGGAGGAGAAACATCCAATACACATACCTAAGCTGCTTCGCCATACTTCTTACCTTATCTATCTACCTTGTATACAGGCAAGGCTACTTGTAGTGTTACTACCTCGGTAGGTAAACACTATGAAAGTTGTCAAGTTAATCCTACCAATTCTAAAAAGAGGTAGGGAACGTGTTAGGTCCACTAGACGCGCTATTTCCTCTTAATAAATGTGTACGTGTGATATACCGATACCATCAAAAAAACCCCCTCCTATCATCGTCTAGCTACACGTGTATAGGACTAGAATATCACAGCTCTTGTTTCAAGTTGCGCAGAAGCGAAGCGTCCCAGCGTACTGGTTCCGTCCCTGGCGGTAGCCAACCAGCGCGAACTTACAAAAGCTGTTAGTTTTGTTGACTACCTACTGTAGGTAAAAGATACACAACAGAGAAGTCGACCAGGTAGGTACATATACACATCTTATTGCCCTCATTGGCTATACTGCGGGGTAGGTATGGTTCGCAAATCCCTCACTGCTAGGATTTTATGTTCAGCCAACAATAAGAAGACATTGAAGAAGACGGTGGCACTCGAGCATTTCAGAGAGATAAGACGCTCTTTGCATGGTCTAACGGCGGATTATGGTGATGGATGCTATGTTGAAGAAAATGGTTGCATGTGGGGGTAATCAAGCCATGATGCATGTCTCGCATGTCATGTCTCGTAGAGATAGATAGACAGATCTCACCTACTATATACACTACATATGCTCTTGTAATGATAAGGTGTGTTCCTTGGCGCTTGTTCATACATGTACCTAGCTTGTGAAGCCATCGCTAAGCGATGTAAGCGATGCACTCCATAAAAGCGGTATGTACCTAACCTACATACTGCGTAAGTATGTACGCACCTCCTGTAGGTACTTTTGTACATATGTACAGTAGCTACCTAAGGTAGGTAGGTAGAGGTAGACATGGTAGACATCGAGGGCATGTATGCCCCTTTTACATGTGACAGATGCGACCAGCTGTGAAGGTCCTTACAAAGTAATTACCTATGTAGGCATAGGGTACCCAGTTCCGTACGTCCACGTACGCAGATAGGCAATGCAGATGAGGATTCTTGCGCTAACGGACCCTAACCGACCAATCCCAGCTTAGCATCAGGTCCCCTACCACGGTGGATGCTCTAGCGAGCATATTCTTACGTTGATGGTGTTTCAAAGTCGCCCGTCATGTGTTGGAATGGTTGTTTCAAGTTGATACGCCAGGGCCGCCCAATTGGCTGCTCTCAGGACGTTGTCCACTGGCAGGATCTTCGCTCTTCCAACCCCGCGAGCACGTATGGATGCCAAGCGGCATCCAAGGCATGATCTCCTGCTTTGTGACGGCCCAGGATAAGCAAATCCTGTGTGCGAGCACGCTCTCTCCCCCCTCTGCCCCTCCTCGCTCCCGGACTAGGTAGTTAGTATACAGTAAGTGGCGTATCGTCGGTAGGGAAGTGTGTGTGTTCTCGCAACTGGCAAAGGAAGACGATGGGAAGATCGAAAGATCGACAATGGAGCTGGAACAAGCATTCTGCTGGTAAAACAGACTGCGGAGGACCCCTGGGACTAGTGTTACTGGCCCATCGTTAACAAGGTCCCCCCGACCCCGTCTCCTACCATCTTCGGCAATGCTGTGGCGGCACGGTTCAGACAGTCAGTCCAGAATTCGCCAGCGGAGGGATGGGATGTCGACTGGTTATGGAAACCCATCGTATACTTATATAGACGACGGGCGGGACTGAGCACCGGCTCTACCATAGCGCAGTCCACGCTGGCATCGTCGACATGTTGTCTTCCTTGATCTCTGGTTAGTGTGCTGTGACGCCTATGGCTTCGTTTAGAGCTAGCTCCCTCGTGCCTGGATTAGACCATAACTGCAGAACGCTCGAGACTCTCGACTAAAAGGAGATAGGACGCATTGGTTCGATCAATCCAGCTCCCGTCTCACGCGACAAAGCCCCAAGAACCCAGTGACGAGCCTTTCACCACCAAGACGCAGACCGCGCGGTGACCTTGTTGGAGGGGACGACGAAACGTTGACATCCTATTCGCTCCCGCGTCTCTTATCTAGCAGATAGCTAAATCTCGCCCTCCTTGTCGTCATCCTGTCTGTCGTCTTCTTGCCCGGCACCCCGGGGACTGTGAAATCAGTGGTCTTGTATCACTAGAGCTAGGTTCATACCAGTAGCATCCGTGGGTTTATCGTCTGCATCAATCATACTGCAGGATTGTCTCAGCAGCGCCAACAACCCTTCTCAAGACGGCCATATAACCACGGCAACGGACCCTCCTCGTCGATCATCATCCTTTCTTGACCACTTCCCTTTTTCTCTCGTCCCGTCTTCACCACCAATTTTTTTAATTCAAATATTTTATATTGCCTTCACAAATACCCCCCATTACTCAAATCACTATTAGCGTTGACCGCATCGACATACAGAGCTTCACACCCCGCAACGCACAATCGGGCTCGAGGCTGTCTCTCTATAATACTTAGCTAGCGTGCGGGCTCCTTTTTCCCAGGGTCCTTTGCGGCTGTTTCGTGGTGTCCTGGCTGGCTCGCTTCTCTCTCTTGTTAGTGTGGGAATCCCAGCAATTCGGGTGCAAATTTGCAATACTACGATACTACGATATTTTTCATTAAATCCCGACCGTCGGCATCAGGGTTTTTGTGCACTACAACCCAATCCGTCCGGCACTGATCTCACTAGCGGTCGGCTGTTTGACCGCGCGCGCACACCGTGACGCTCCCAGGCTGGCTCACCAGTCATTATGCCGGCATGGCGCACGTGGCACGCGAACTAGACTTAAATGCATATTGTCGCCATGATACCATGATACAGCGGGTGAGCGCATTGCCAGGTCTAAAGACCAGCACTGGTAAGTGTCTTCTTTCATTTTGTTTTGGAGCTATTTTTTTTTCTCTCGTCGAATTTAATTTCGGTTCCAATTGAATGAAAAGCTTTACAACATCCACTTCGTCATCCCTTCCCCCACCCTTCAGGCTCTCTTCTTCTCTGTGTGCTCGACTAAGTTTATACGCCGTCCCGAGGGGAAAAGGTTAATTGTCAAACTCTTGTTCACGTTGACGGCTTCGATAAAGTTCGTTGCATTATTCAACATCTTTGTATAAATAGTCCTTGCGTCGGACCACGAGACTAACAACACAAATTCCTAATTAGCCTTCTTCATCTTCTTGCGCGCAAACTTAGTCGCCAGCTCCTCAGGGTTATCATCGCCTATCATGGACCCTATTACGGACCCAATCTCCTCGACAACATCACCATCACCACTCTCCTCACCCCTTGTGGCCGTTGAGACACCCGGAAATGCCATACCCGACGATTTGCCTTCCTTGTCAACGAGCATTCTAGAGACTCAAGCCCAAAAGGAGGAAGCTATGCGCCTAATCGCCGACTCCATCGCGCAACAACGGCAAACATCCTCTGCCCATCTAATCTTCCATCCCTTTCTTCTTCCGCTCCTAGTAGCAGCCCTGGCAGGCGCATACCGATACGCATGGGTATACCGACAGGATATCGGAACCTCGATATTGACGATATGCGGAGTAATTATGACCTACCTCCTCGGAATCCGGTATTTCACGGGGGGTTACATCCAAGCGGCAGAAGAGCTCCGATGGTCGTGGCTAAGCCCGACTTCCTCACCCGATCCATCCCCGTCGGAACAGGACCTCATCCTAGGCGTGCAATTCGGCGACCAGCTAATCGGGGCCCTAGTCCTGCGTCTCGAGCCATCGCCCTCGTCGACGCATACCTCGGGCGCCGGTAACAGACGGCGCTCTCGGACCTCGCTGCTCCGCGGCGGACGCGGCGTCATCCGCGCCTGGACCGTGAAGCTGAAATACCGCGGCCAGGGCGTCGCGCGAGACCTGCTGCACGAAGCCGTCCGCCTCACGCGCGAACGCTGCGGTCGCGACGCTGAGGTTGGCTTTGCCGCTGAGCATGCGAACAGCAAGATGGTCCTCCCCGAGTCATTCAATACGCCGTTTCGGCGAAGCGAGCGCAAGGCGGCGAAGAGTCTCGAGAAAGTGCTTGCGGATTGGGAAGGCACGCGGAGGAGGAGGAAGTTATAAAGTCGAAGACAAAAAATAAAAAATACAATACAATACAATACAACACCACACGTCACTAATGGTGTCGCGAAAAGCTACACAGAGTCAAGATAGCGAGACTATTACCTAGAGACAGTAGGCAATAGAGAGGGAGGGATAAGAGAAGGAGAAGGAGCCGGGGAAAGAAGTTACGTCGGGTTTTCGTCGGGTTTTCTTGCCAATTGTCGTATCTCGTCTTTGGCAGCGGCGTTACCGGGGCCTGGGATTTTCAGGTGCATAGGGGCTTGCTTAGAGCGACATGATTTTTTAGAAAGAATACCCCGGGTCCTCTCGTTTATCGCAGGGAGACAAGTTTAGATATTACATCTTACCCTCTTTTTTTCGCGCAAGATCTACCTGGCTAGGTCTAGGCGTCAGCGGTCGTTCTAGGACCTATCAGGATCTCACTATGCACTATGTCATACCAATGGTAGACAATAGAAAGTTAACATTCTGGCCAATTTCGTACAACAGTGGTACGTCAAATTGTGATGCGTGCAATGCTAGTGTAGAACGCAAGCTATGGGTATCAATCAACTCTATCATAGGCAGAATACATATTCCGCCTGGAAACGCAACCCCTCATACAGGGATATGCCCTTCCAATCATGCCCTGGTCATTTTGTAACATGAGTCAACAACGTGGGCTGATCAAGTCTTCCATCTCATGCCATGTGTACGCCGAAGTTACCCGCCGACAGAACAATAAAACGCGTCATAACGTAATCCGAACAAGGAAACCACTTTTTACTTAATCCGGGCGTAAATTTTATACAGGTTGGGCAATAGAGGGCGACGTTACGCTCTGAGGGAGGTTTGTGGCTTTGTAGGAGCGCCGACCTTGATGTCATCGAACCCGTAGATGGGTCGACCTTGGCGTCTAAGGGAATGCAGGACCTATGTCGGCTTCGTGTCAGCGATGAGCTAAGAAACACACATGAAGAATGAGCATGATTTGAGATTTCAGGAGTGTTCGTGAATAAGCGCATAAGGAGGGATGAAAGAAGGACGATGGAAGGGAACTCACGTCATTAATAGTAACCGTCTTAGCTTGACGGTACTCCGTATACGTCACACAATCCTTGATAATCTGCGCCAGAATACACAGATCAGCAACGATGGAACCCCGGGTTTCGAACAATGGGTATGTTCGGGGATTATACCTCCGTGAGTCTAGTTCTCAAGGCCGCGCGGGCGTCCTCGTAAATCTGGCCGGAGATTCTCTTCACACCACCGCGACGGGCAAGACGTCTGATATTTGAGGCGTTAATACTAATTATAAGAGCGCAACTTGATGTTTCGATCGGGATGTCTGTAGAGGTTTCGGATGGCGTAGAGGAAGCGTCGAAGACGAATACGCATTATTACTGTTTTTCAAGAGCGAAAGCTTGCATACCTGATCGCTGGTTTGGCTGTTGGTAATACCGTGTCAGTACTTGGCGGCACACAGGTTTGTGAACCATCTCCTCGTCGTCTGATTGGAGCGCACTTACTGATCCCCAAGATGTTGTCACGGAGAATCTTTCTGTCGGATAGTCACTTTAGTAATTGACGCCGCAACATGAATCCCTAGTCTGGAATCTGTACCGGTGACGCTTGATGCCCTGTAGCGCGTTGGCGGCGCATGTCAGCCGCGAGACACATTCACGTAGTGGCGAAACATAACGGCTTACCCCCTTCCCGCCCAGTCCTTTGCCCAAGCCCTTCGCGCCCTTCCCGCCACGAGGATGTACTTTTCCACCGGCCATGGCGAACACGGTCGGACAAGTGGCAGGTGCCGGGTACCAGCGGATTGGAAATCGACGTGTGTTTGAAAGTGAGTGGTGCTTGCAATAGGTGGTAGTACTTGTTGAGAGACAAGAATTAGGTGGAGGCGTGAATGTTGCCTCCGGGTTGCTAGGTGGGAGGCAGCTACTTTGATAGGTCGCTAGCCAAGCCCCGCAGCTCGGGTTGTGGAGTCAGGTGGGACGGGGAGCACCTGCCTAGATTCGTGTACCTAGGTACTTGTCTATCGATATCGCGGGGTTAAGTCATTCTCACATGCAACATTGCGATTGGTAGATACCTAGGTACCTCGTCTGTAGGATATACCTCCTTAACCCTTCCAACTTTTGAGGCCAACTAAAGAATCGAACAAAATATTACACTATGGTTATCATAACCTTTCATTTTATATGATTTTAATTATTTTCATTATCTCATTTGATTGTTTTTGCTTAATCTTCAAAGTAGTAAAGTTTGGATAGGATAAAGTACCGATATGTGTGTTAAACTTTTAGCAGGCCGTTGAATTTAAGATTTGGAGGTTTAAAAAGAAGGCCCATAAGAGACATTCGAGATACCATTCTGTTTCAAAAGAATTGGAAATTCGTACTATTTAATGTTACTGACTCAGTCCGTTCTAAAGGACTTGATTGTTATGAAATCGCCCAGCGATCACTAGCTAAATGTAATGGTTATAGCAATGCTCAAGCGTTTGATAGGGACGTAAAACTTGAGGGGTAGGTCTGTATACACTTAGATAAATTGCGCCGTCTCGATAGTATTGTGCTCAATATTATGAAGCTCGGCCTCACTATTGATGGAGCAGACAAAATATCCTAATTTGCCAGAGATTCTTTCAAGTTAATGTTCATGGCCATAAGTATATGCCCTACAATCTTCGAGCATGGCAACAACGATTTTACTAACCACCCCTTTTTCCACTTTCGGAAAATAGGTTTGTGACATGTAAACTCCTATTGGTTGGTTTTACGGTGCCTGAAACCATGCATATGTATTGCCTCCAACTTAGTAGAAGTGAAGTGCGAAAGCGTTTACTGAACGATAGACAATAGACCACAGTTTTAATTAATCGATGGGCGACTAACAAATTCACATGGCTTTTTTATTAACAAAAAACGCGAGTCTAGTAAAGTCCCTTATCCTAGGTAGTTTTTGTGGATTTGCTAGGCCTCAACAAAAGGTGGATTACTACCTACCTAGATGCTCCATTCTTCGGCTTGATCGGAGCATAGGACTTTATTCCAAAAGTAACAGCTAGTAAATCTTGAGTTTCAATTGCGGAATTGGGGCCTACTTGCTGCAATAAAAGCTATACTTTACGTCACTTCAAGTTCTAAGTCCATGGATTGTTCCACTTTTGGAGATTATGGTGTCTTTATATATTCATCCTGAGAAACCCATTGAAACTCAAAGCTATTCTCATGTATATAATCACACGCAGAATATTCGTCCTATGTTGAGTGCCCGGCAATACTGGCGACAGTAAGGCTAGGATAGCCTATCAAACCTAAGCATTGGTACTAGGGGCTTCCTCCTCATACATACCAACATATCTCTCTCATGTTGGGCTTAACCGTAGGGTCTCCGTATCCTTAGTGCCTTAGCTAGTGCTTCTTAACTTACTGTGGAGTTGTACTTTAATAAAGAGTAAATATTTATCCAGTTCGGGGGAGTTTATGAATGAAACTGTTGGCTTCATGTCCGAGCTAGCTTTAAATAGGAAATGGAGACTGCTTGGTTTTGTGCCTCGGCCGGAGTCGTGGGCTTATTCCTGTGACCGGGCGCCTAATTGCGTTACATTGGACCTATTTAGCTGCTTAACGGCGCCTATGCTTGGTAGCAACGTATAATACCGAAGGCAACTACATAATTGTCTAGACCCTAGATAGTAGAATAGTACGGGTTACCACCGGTAATGGAAATCGAGGTTAAGTAAGAGATTGGGAGTCTAAAAGTTGGCACTTCTCGACCTACCCCTTTAACATTAACTGCGAGAAGTGAGTAGGATATTATTGCTACATGGATGCCTGAAGCAGTCACCACGTACACGGGGCGGTTTATGACTTCCTTTAGACTATAATTATCCAAGTCCTCTGACTCGATCATTTAGGTGTAAGCCAATAATAATGAGCATACCTAGCAAAGGTATCTAGATTGAAACTGCATTTGTACATGAATGTATGACGAAACTATAGGAGTATCTAGGTAGGTATTGTCAGGTCCGCCGAATAGAAATTTGTTACGAGATGGCCACGATACGATGCATTATACCAATACCTCTATCCCCATGCACAAGATTCGCCATTTCGGGACTGTAGCAAGAATCTCATCGACGCCACTGGTTTAATGGACGACTCGCATCTGAAGTTGAGCTTAAAGAGGATGGTAACATTTCATCTATGTTTCCAATATATTCCTCAGACCTACGTCTATCCAGCATCCCAGTCACTAAGGACCTCCGCGTATTGGAGAACGAAGAGAAGAAGAGGTGGGCTAAGTCCAAATTTGTCAGTAGTCTCGCGAGTTTATTCCTGCCGAGCAAGCAGGGAGCCATTTCACAGCAGATGGGCAGGAGCTGGGAGTGCAAGCCGCGGCTGATCAACCACGGAGCTAGGAAGAGCTGGCAGCTTGATTTTATATTCTGAAGGGTTTTAGATGTTAAGGACTTCAGGACCAGTGGAGAAAGGGATCATCCTGCGCAGCTCGGCCTTCTCATAATAAAAGAATCGAGGACATGGGGGCTATCGTTGCGGTGAAGATGGAAGTAAGTATAGAAAGGATGTCTGTTTAGCGGGATCGCGATAGCAGCTAAATCTATGGTCTTAAACTGTGACTATAGAAATAAGCTGGTAAGTATACTAACTTGTTAGTATCTTGATTCATACAGGCAAATGTTACATTCCTCGAGATAGAAACATGGATAGAATAACATGTGGCCTTTCAGTCGCAAGGGATGAACCCCTTCTACGAGGTAAACAGGTACAAAATCAAATTCTGCAAAGTTAGCGCACAGCTCAAGCTAAAAGTAGTTACATCGTAGTGAGACCAGTTGACGTAGTTCTGCTTATTCTAGGGCGTTTGCGACTTGCAAACTACGATTTCTTCATCTGACAAGCGCCAGGCAAGCTTGTTTGTAAGACATACACGTTCGCCAGCACAATATCTCAGAAGGGAGTATGTCTCTCCACCTCGGGCTTTCATTAAACGACGTCTCCAACAAGGCCTTCGCCGCGTAACACTCGAGCTGGCCGGCTAATAAACGAACGATGCATCGGCATGGGGGCTGCTCAAGCGAAGGTGCGATGGAACTCGAAAAAAGATTCCACATACATATATTGCATACAAATGTTGAAGGGTTGGGATGGAAGCCTCAAGGACTGGAGGTTCTAGCATCCGAAAATGGAATCCCCTATACCACGTTGGCCCTACAAGACGGAAACCCACGAAACCTAGCCAAAATCATCATGTAATTGAGGCTTACATTGTGACAAGGGCCTAGTGTAGGGGCTTGGAACTTAGTCAATTCAGCTAATAACTCTTCATGGTCTTAAAGGTCCATGATTCTTCTGTCCTTTCAGTCGGCGAACATGGCCTCTATTTATGCTCAAAGATTCTTAGGCAGCAGGGCAAGTTGGGCTCTGTTGGGCACCAGCTTGCAGTCAACATAATGTCTGTTGGTTGTCCTTGCATATAAACACCATAAGTACTCATGACCATCGCGATAGCCAATCGCCCATCGGCGATCCTGGCAGGCCCTTGGCAGCTGCTAACAGGTTTTGGCCGTGTGACATACTGCGTATATCAACCCAAGCGAAACACCTGTCTAAATAACCCGAGATTAAGATCCAAATTTGCGTTGTTAACTCGATTTTTCTCCCGGGTCGCCCGGATCTGCTGTTGTTTTTCTGTAAGACTTGAAGTTGCAGTTTTTAAGTGCTGGCTCTTTTTTTTGGCCTTGCTTTCCTGTTTTTGCAAGGCCTCGAAGGTTGCAATTGCCAGGTTAGGGGTTTGATTAATCGCTAATTGTCGAATAACATTTATGTTGTCTTGTCGCTGGTGATCTCGGTGTTTGTTAATAAACCCTTGGACTGTTAAAAGTAGAGAAGCTTGTAAAGTAAAGCTCGCGTCATTCCCGGCACAATGAAGGTTGGTATGTGGGCATTTCAAGATGGAAAGCAAGTCATGAAGAGAGCCAGCCCAATTCCGTTTGCGAAATACTTCGCGCGCCAATTTGAATATATCCACAGCAGTGAAATCGGCCGCAAGAAAGTCAAAGCCAAGCGACTGCATAGCCTGGAGATCTCGGTCAAGGCCGTAGCCAATAAAAACAATATTTCGATCTTGAGGTATGCAAGATCTAATGGAATCGAAAATATTGTTGGTTGTGATTGAATTTCCAAAGAGGAATCTGCGAGAAGCTCTTGCAGTATATGCAGTTGAGCCCATGGCAAAGTTGAAAGTCGAAATCATTGCGGAGCAGTTAGGAGAATGATGAAGGTCTTTAGTGTCTAGAATAGCGACGCCAGCTTCGTAGTTACTACCTTGTAGAAGGCCTGAATTGTTGATGATCTTGATTAGATTTTCGAAATCAATAGAGACAATTACAGGATCAGACAGGGTAGGATATCCCGAGATGGTTCTTAGGTCTAGAATGTGGGACATAATCCAAAGGCCCTTATTTTGGACGCGAATTCGGTAGATAGACCCTGATCCTGTTGCCATGGTTGTGGTGCTCTTTCTTGTCATGTGCATGTTGGGGGGGGGGGGGGATGTGGCGAAAAGGCTCTCGGTCTCAGATAGCCTCCGGTCGAATCTTGTCGCGGTGATGTGGGCCCTTATATACCGTTAATACTCCACGGAGTGTTAACGGCGTCGATTTTACTCCGTGACAAATATGTAGTGACTCAGAGCCTCTGGCTATAGATATGGATTGAGCAGACCCTCTGACGAAGGCAGAAGAAGGGATTCCACGGCTTTTGAAGTGAGGGATGATGAAGAAGGTTTGATGAAGGTTGCAGCTGATATAAGGATGGCCAGATCACCCGAGTTAATTAAGGTTAGCTGTGAAGGACCTGAGAGGGTGGGTGGACCTAGCAGCACGTGACACCACACGAAGAATGCTGGCGATCCAACATAGGAACACCCCAATCATTGAATGAATCAAGCATCTGCACAACATGCGACAAAATCTTAGAGCCAGTTCGAGTTCGCGGGCAAGAGAAATCTTAGGTATATGTACGAGATCTCGAAGCAGAAAAAGTGGGCGCTATACCTGGCGCTAACCATGTGGTATATTGACTAAAATGGATATCTGCCCTACATAATGGGTACCTAGGTACCTAGTAGCGAGGGGGTTTTCCCTGCTGAACTAGTCCGTATTCGCTGGCAGCAATGGATGGCCACCCCACCCGGCGGGACTGGATGGCTTGGAGGAGCAAGGTACCAATGCTTCTCCGCAGAGGTATATAAAATACATACAATCCCATTCCCTAACCATGACCGCTCCTTCCCCTTCTCTTATACAGAGCAACCTGCACTTACCAACTTTCTAGCAGATATGGGCCTGATAATAAATTCTAACCAGCTACCCCACCAACAACAAACAAGTCGGATTGGCCGAGTGGTTAAGGCGTGTAAAATGCTGGCTACTTCTTCGGAGGTAGCTACTTGGCCCCTCGTTTGCGATGGCTGTTATCTAGTCTGTACCTCCTCGTGAGGGAGAGGCGCCCGGGCGTCCTCGACCGGACTGGGGCTAGCGCGGGTCGAGCCTAGCAAACTCGACCAGTGACGAGGGCGGCAATAGCACTACACATGGGGACACCCGCGCGGGTTCGAATCCCGCATCCGACGTTTTTTTTTTTTTTTTTTTTTTTCTTTCTTTCGGCTTTTGGCTTTTCTTTCTCTCTCCTTTTATATTCTTTTTTTCCTAAGCTAAAGCCTCGCCTCAAAGCTCCTCGGACATACTTAATGCGCGCAAATTCTAGATGAGTTGTGTTGTGTGGTTTTATATCCTTCCCAGTAATATCTTTCGGCTCAGGATCTGTTAGCAATTCGACCGTCAAGGAGCGTGGCTGGCAGCTCTCCAGGGACATGGGCGCGACCTTCCCCAACGGCTTCTATTTAGTACTTTGCACCTCCGAACGAGACGGCCAGGGCCAGATCTGGAGCGGGACCTCGGTCGTGGCGGGGTGCGATCTGACGCTCACGTTCGCACCGACTCCCGTGAACCAAACACAACATATCTATGCTGGACCCGAGATCTGGCGGATACTCGTGAGTTTCGATACAATACAGTCGACGGAAATAGATCCTTTCTGCTGCGTCAATAGAACGATATCCAATCACCCCGCAGCAAGCGATAGGACCGCACCGAAGGAATCGGCTGTTGTGCCGTATGACGATCAGAGTCATGTAGGCCTTGGAGCTGTATCCCACTTATTCAAATCTGGATGTTACAGGTTATGAAGGCAAGGCTTAGTGCCTCCGAATTTCCCGAAGAAGCCCCCAAAGACTGCACAGCTTAAGATCGGCATCAGCCATAACCACTGACAATCCTTATTCACAACTTCGCAAGCACGTACATAGAAGAGAAACCAGACAACTAAGTAAATACCGGAACCCAGATACTACCCAATGCGCAACATTTCAAATCTCACCATACCCCCTCGTAGAGTCAAGAATGTCACAGTATGCAGCGGAATGGCCCTGTCCCTACAATGCAACACGGCCTACGCCACTCATGCCCGCTAATAAGCAAGTTTGTATTTACTACAGTCTCTCGTTCGTGCCTATCAATGCAACGCAGGTTGCTGTTCTGATAAACAAAATCTAAAACAGACCTAATAATCTACTCAGTGAACAAAACCACCAGGGGGATTCATCAGTGCTAGGACTAACCCTTGCGGCAGCGCAAGTACAGTCAGCAACAGTATCTATTATAACACGTAAAATAATGACCAAGCATCACCATATATATGGGGAGAGATCTAATAGGAACTGGCAGCGCTAGGTCTCCTCGTACACTAGTAAAGGCGAACATCAAACACGGAGGAATTTCGTAATAGCTTCGTAAGCTATTATTAGTTCCTAGCGCAGCACCCTCGGCAGCACGAGCACAAGATCAGCTAGTAGGCCTAGGGTATTCCATAGAGGAAGTGAAGGGAGTGGCCTAAGTTGAAGCAGTACCGTCTAGAGCAGGAGGAACAGCACGACCTGGCAGTTCCACGGTTCCGTTTCATTCAATACAGTGCACCGGTGGAGTTAACATGCAGATGAACCCGCATGATGAGTCAGCACAGACTTTCGTGCCGAGTTCCTAATATTGCATGGTATCACCATCAATCAGCATGAATCTTTTCGGTTATACCGCCAAGAATAGAAAGTTCCCAGGTGCCTATGCCTACATCATCAGCGCTCTCATGCGGCGACACCCATCCCGAGCCATGGCGTCTCTATCCTGGATCATATCTGTGTTACCCCGAAGCCGAGCCAGCGCAGCGCAGGCCGACGGGCGACTTCAGACAAATAGAGTGAGTGAGTGGTGGGTTGCCGAGGAACAAAGAAGTCAGCTACCTACCTACCTACCTCACGGCCCCGTCGGACAAATTCCTATACCGAATAGGTACCATACATAAAACATCCAGCCGCAAAAGCACAAAAGCGCTGCATGGCATCCCGTCATTCTGACGCCCCGTTGCGACGCTGACGTCGGAATATTATCCATCTCCCTTGCTTTGTTTCCCAGCCCACCAAGCCCACCACAACGGTGCGTCCGCGCATTTCACATTACATCACATTAGCTGTGCTACCCCAGGGGGCTCGTTTCCAAACCGGGGAAAATGGGCGGCGAGATGTGGTCAGCTTACCTACACATAAGCCTCCCCCCCCCCTCGACGACGAGGTACCGGTACCTGTTGTACCTGTGACCCTGCAGATTACACACATATGTAGTACACTAGACGCTAAGGCTGAGTGATGGCCTTTGCCGTTCCATTGGCTGGTCAGCTCGAGAGGAGAGCTATCGTGGCATGGACGGAGATGGAGACGGAATTCCCACGCCGTTACATCGTGTAAAGGCAACTCCGAGAGTGAGCTTCTGGATAATGCTCCTTGATTGGCTGCTTGCGGTAAATGTAATTCATAATGGGCATATGGCACGATAATTGCTTCCTCTTTTGGGAGACGTGCTACATGGATATAGCAACATGGTAGCTGGTGTGTATGCCAAGAAATGTGCCGCTGGATCTGAGACATAACCTGCAGGTAAGACACACACACACAACAGTCGTATTAGTTATGTGGCCCTCCGCCTCGACGCCTCCCTTTGAATTGACTCATGCAACGGAGCCGCTCATTTCAACTAGAATAGCATTGGTTCTGTCTAATATATTATATAGTTTATGTCTGATAAAATTCCACAATTCTCTAGTAACGAGGGACAATGCCATTTCTTAATGACTGCCGAACGCCATACGGCCCCACCTCCCATCCACGACGTGCGCTCCTTTCCAGAATTATCTAGCGACAGAGGCGGCTCGCGATATGAGAGGAAATCATCAACTACTTCGGTCCATGCAATGGTATAGTTTCCGCCTTGTGATTAAGATTTCTTTGTTTCTTCGATAGAAGATATGAAAGTAGCTTCGGCAAATAGGCGACCTTCTTCTATGATCTCCTCATCGCCAATCTTCAATTTCAGTGTGACAGGCTCACGTGGAGCGAACTGTTGCCCAGAGTCAGTAACTACAAATTGTGACCGATTATCTCCACGGCTAACTTACCTGGTAAATGTATGGCTTGGTCCCTGCTGCATTAGCGACGATCGTCTTGACAAAACCAGGAACCTCTGCCATGACATCTACACAATCCTGCAGTTCAGTGGGACCTTCAATTATGGCTTCGACTGCCTTTCCATCCTTGGTTGTGCCAGACCAGGTGAACTTTGCCTCTGTCGGTTCGGGCCAGCCATTCACTGCATCTTGCTTTGTCTGGGTGTGCGTTGCACTGCAGGCAGTGCCGGCTACAATAATCTCGCCATCCTTGACTATTCCACCAACATCTACCACTGTAGTCCCGTAAGAGGGAGGAGTTGTGAATTCCATAAGAACTGCAGAATAATTCGGACCCTGGAAGTCGAGGAAGTTCCACTGGGCAGCAGCATGGTGAGGCTTCATGCCCTGAAGACACATAACGAAAAGAGCCCTCCCCTTGAAATCGATGGGGCCATCCGGTGTCACGATGCTTCCCTCTCCCTCACACCTGGGCCAGAATGCGTGTCTCATAGATCCCCAAGGCTTGGATAAGTCAGTGCCGTACAAGGTCTTGCCATCCTTGCCAGCGACAAAGCCAGGAGTCGTCCGGGTCACCTTGAGATTGACAGTTGCTCGTTTATCGTTCACCGATTTAATCGTGTACGACTTCCCATCCTCTGACAACTCAACTGCACAGTCCTTCGCGTAGAAGGAGGTTTTGTCCTCGCTGAAATCGTAGTCGGACAAGGGGGTAGAACACCAGAGGTGTGGTTTCGACTCATCAGGATAGAAAATCTTGGAGTTGAACTGAACTGTGGTGCGGATGCCGCTTTAGACGATGTATGTTAGTGATGGACGAAAGCGGACAGATAGCCAGGGGTAACCGTACGCTACATTGCTATATATGATCTGAGCGAGCGCAACGTGCCCGCTGTCTGCCATGAAGTAAAACACCTGTGTCTCAACCGACGTCTGGTCCAGGGCATTCCATTTCAGGTCATCCCTGGTTATTTCGGTGTAGGACGTGGACTTGGCATCTTCGGCGACGGACTTAATGGCTGATGGGCCGTAGATCGGCTCTTCAGTGCCTACGACGTTCGCCAAACTGGATATGATATTAGCTAAGAGATGAGTAACAAAATTTATGCGTGGCTGTTCGCTAACGTTTGCTTTGCCCAGTTGAACATGTTTGTTTACTTGAACAGCCGAATACCGCTACAAGACTAGTTGATAGAAGACGGAGAAGTCGCCCAAGGTGTTTGGATACCTTGGTAGGTATGGAAATATCGAGTGTTGAGACGCTTATTTCAGGTGTTATCGGCTATAGCTACCCGGGGAATGCCAGAATTGGTTATGCAGGAGTAGTAAGGAGTTGGGAAATCGAATCCATAGGCAGATTTAGGTAGAGGTCAGGTCCCTGAATGGGGAAGACGCAAAGCTTGGGTGGGGTGTCTTCTGCGCGGGGTGTTCAATGGGATACCCAGGTAGGTTAAGTAAGTACCTACCTATACGTAGATAGCAGATAGGTACATGTAGCATGTGGCAAGCTCTGATCCCGCTGTGGCGCATTTATCGATAAAGCATGGGACAAGCATGCCAAGACGTGTAGAATGCTATCCCTGTTGTGGCTAGTGTGGTTTTGCTAGGAGACAGTCTGATTTTATCTTCGTCAATATCTTGTCGCGACGCTGCGTACTCTATACTACAGCTCTCGATCCACCCCTCGAGTACAGCTCTGAAAAAAAGTAGAGAGATGTCTAAACGTGGCGCCGCCGCGGCAGCCGATCAGGTCGTCAAACTAATCGTGGGAGCCGGACAAGCCAGCCCGAGTCCACCAGTTGGTCCCGCACTAGGTAGTAAGGGTATCAAGTCGATGGACTTTTGCAAAGTGAGCACACTCGCAACGATTGCATCCGTGTTGGAGAAGACCAGCTGAGCTCACATCGGTCTAGGAGTTCAATGCCCGAACATCACACATAACGCCTGGCACCCCAATGCCCACACGAGTGACCGTACGCGCCGATCGCACATTCCACTTCGATATTCGAACACCACAGACCTCCTGGCTCCTACGCAACGCAGCAGAACTGGCAATGGGGAAGAAGGGCAAACGGAAAGGAGCGAGTAAGCCGGGCCACGAAATAGTAGGCTCGATCAGCTTAAAGCACGTTTATGAGATCGCCAAAATCAAGCAATCAGAACTACGATTATCAGGTCTGTCCCTAGAAGGGTTGTGTAAATCGGTCATTTTCCAAGCAAAATCCATCGGTATAGCGGTTGTCCCATAACCTGGCTACAGAACTGGCCTGGATTGGGCAAGCAGAGAGCTACAAACCTGGGAATGAGTGTTCCAATTGGGACCAAGCCGGCGTCATTATGATGTATATATATTGTGTACACTCTATCACAAGAGATTGTATATTAGGAAGACAACCGCTCTATGTTAAGCGATTTACGTTAGGGAAGTATGATCTTACTCATAGATAATCTCACCCAACCTTTCTTAGTCTGGAGCACTATGGGTTGCATTGCATACGAATCTCTTTATTTTCATAAATAAAAATATGGGACAAATTATGTTTGTCACAGCTAGTAACATCATTGTCTTGGCCCTTTAAAGTTACATGGTTCCTAGATTAGAACCTTGGAAGGCTTAGAAGCATTCTTGACTTCATACTTGTTGGTTTGCGTTTTTGAATCTACCGGTAGCCTACGATAAATAAGTTAGCCGGTATCTATTATTAGCTGAAGTTTGTATCTAGTCGACACTCTATCTCTCGACTGCTTCAGTTGTTGTAACCACGGACATGTGTGGGAAATGCGTGCTTCATTAACTGCTATAACTATGTAGATAGTCGGGTTGAGCGGTCAATATATATTCACAATGTATACCGTATATGACGATACTCTTGAAAACCGTACCCCTTCAGTCGCACATCGGGTTTTCTTGTTGCTGGCCCCAGCACTTAGACTAGATACGTTTCAAGGGCGGGGAAACTTCCAGGAAAATGTTTAACACCTCAAAGACCAATCTTGCTATTTACTTAGTACAATTCGAACTTCCTGTCCATCGAAAGGCTAGTATCGGTCTAGCTAGAACCGACCCACCAGCTCCATCTTTGTTCGACTGGTGGAAGGATTCACGTGTTGGAATGAATAAATGAATCAGATATATGTCGAAATTTTGACACAAATTGGCACAAAACATCCCCATGACTTAAAGGGAAATACATTAGGTGTTACGTGACTAATTACCCAGTGATTTCAGCTTTAAAATAGAAGAGAGCTCATTATAGTAAATATACAGCTAGACAATAGTCCTTGGCATTCCCTACATCTAGGTACTTAGACTAAAGCTTTTATTGATGCTAGGTTCAAAGAGCTAATGATCTATGTAGATAGTCTAGACGGTTTTGGGGAAACTACACACGAGCTACCGGTATTATTCCGCCGGAAAGGTCGGAACCTATATGTATGCCAAGGGCAGCGGGCTTGATAGATGTATCAGCCCCACCATTCCATTTCGGCGGTATTATACCTACCTATCTAGGCACCTAGGCATACATGCTGCGTAGGTATACATAGGGAGGCCGGGAGGGATGTATAAGTGTTGATCATAGTAGGTAGGCCAAGTATTCGCCGATAGCTATGTTGCATTGGCATCGAGTCAGCTATCTGAGTACATATCTATTACTTTTCTTTTGGGTTTCAATCTGAGAGATGGGGAGATATGACGGGACGTACCGGGATTGTATTTGATATGAGATGCCTTTGCTCTTTTGTGAGAGACAGAGAACTACTGAGTACTTACCTAGGTATATACATAATGTAGGTGTACCGTACAAAATCTCGACAATACATGTATGTACCTAGGTATATTGACTTCGCAGTTCGGAGTCCAAGATGCTTCATGATAGAACCATAGCTTGAGTTCTATTTGTCTCAATGGTAGCTTGGGCACTTAGGGAGACTCAGATGCCGCATGCATTAATTCCTAACCTCGGGCAAGAGGAGCAACACCAATTGCGCGATAACCACGCCGGCCGTGTCGCTGTTGCAAGGCCAACGCAGGCGAGGTACGTACTGCGCATGCTTGGGTAGCTCAAGTGTTTGTTGTTAGTGCGAACAAGCCCCACCATGCATGCACTGCCTGAGTCTCGTTCGCACTCTCGGCTCAGAACTCAGAACTTTGAACTTTTGAACTTTTCACCCCAATCGTCATAGTGGGCTCTTATGAGCCTGCCTTGGAGTTCCTCTTCCTCTCCCTCCCAAGCCTCATCCTCACTGGGCTCGACAACCTGAGTCCGCACACACACGAGTGCTGCTCGCGTTGCACCTACCCCTCCCTCGGTACGATTCGGGTGCATTATCGGCGCACCATCATCAGAGAGATCGTTCGGTGTCGGTGCCGGTACAGGCGGCGGAGTTTGTGCCGAGATATCCCTCTCTCTTCATACAGGTATTAGTTGTTCAGAATGGCAACACGGGACGCTGAGGCTCGGGACCCTGCCGAGCGTGGCGAGTCGTCACAAGGTATGGAAGTAAATTCTCATGTTATCGTCGCCATCATCGCCATCATCTTTGTCCCACACCCCACGTTGCATTTCCCTACTGGATGCGTCTTGATACCACCCAACGTCCTGCGATTATATCGACTAACGCTCTGGTGTTGTTTGCGACCGCTAGGCCCCTCTCACGATGCCCTCAACCCATCGCCCGAGCGGGCGCATGCTGTACGGTTCGCGAGCAACGTGCACGAGATTGATCCGCCCGTTGCGGATAGGCCGCGCAATGATTCCTCTGCGACGCCAGAGCAGCTTCAAGCTCTAACGAACTGTTTGCACGGCACTCATCTTCAAGAGAAACGCGCTCAGATCTACGCTTTCCAGCCTGTCTCGCTCCCACCCTCTAGAGTACGTTATATGTCCGATATGGGTCACCACTAGCATGGGATTTTTTCTCTTTGTGCGATAGCAATTTTGGTTGTTTCTGGGGGTTTCACTACAGCTCCTCAATGGGACTCGGTGGGATATGGCTCGAATATGTGTGATGATTTGTACTGCAAGCTATGATTCTGTATATCTGTTTATGACTAACCATCTATTATTCTTAGATACCCTCCAATGACACCACGCCTAGTGCGACTCCTCAGCATAGTCATAGTCCTATGGCACCTCGTTCGCCGCATTTCGGTCCTAATGGTTCCGGCCTCACGCCTCCGTTAACACCCGCTGGTACCTCGGCTGAACAGGCTCATAGTAGGACCTCGCGACACGGCGGTTCCGATGGAGGCTTTCTATCTTATGAGGTCACTCTACAAGACTCAAGCCAAGATTCGCGACCGGTCTCCCGTTTGGGACTACCAAATCGGCCCGCGTCTTCCGATAATCTTTCCCAGAGAACCACGGCCGTCGATGATCGGGGCAGCTCTCGCTCGCATCGCAAGGGGATGTTCGGTATCGAGATAGGAGGTCAATCGCTCCCGGTATCTAGAGAATCAAGTCCATCGAGGAATGCCGCCTCTCAATATTATACCCGGCCTTTCACTCCCCAGGGCGATGCGAATGATCCCTATGCTGCTAGTAAGCGGCCAGCCCAAACCAAGAATACTGGGACCATAGACCAAAGATTCGTCTTCTCGAGGAAAAATAAACACTCCCCATCAGGCTCCACTACAAGCTTGCGCCAGCCTGACAAGTCTGATAAGCGTCATTCTGGTCTTCTTAGTGTAAAGAACAAACCGGGTGACCTTTCCTCTCCGGGAACTAATCCAAGCGCCCATTATCATCATCAGAGTTCAATGTCTGATTTGAGGAGGTTTTTCAAGGTTGGTGGAAGCCACAAACCGAAGAAGCTGCCTCACTCGCCAGCTGGCTCAGCATCTGGGACAGGCTTGCGTTCCACCCATCTCCCTTTTGCTGATGATCATGGTCTTTCTTCAAAGTACGGCAAAATCGGTCGGGTGCTTGGGTCTGGTGCGGGTGGCTCCGTCAAATTGATGAAGAGAAGTGAAGATAACACAGTCTTTGCCGTCAAGGAATTTAGGCCTCGGCATTCTTATGAGACCGAAAAGGAATATACTAAAAAATTGACTGCCGAATTTTGCTTTGGATCGGCTCTCCATCATGGCAACATTATTGAGACATTAGACATTGTCCAGGAGAAAGGAAAATGGTACGAGGTCATGGAATACGCCCCGTACGATCTATTCGCTATAGTGATGACCGGGAAGATGAGTAAGGCTGAGATCAACTGCTGCTTCTTACAAATCCTCAGCGGCGTAACCTACCTCCACGGTTCTGGTCTCGCCCACCGTGATCTTAAGCTGGATAATGTTGTTGTCAGCGAACATGGAATTATGAAAATCATCGACTTTGGCAGCGCACACGTCTTTAAATATCCTTTCGAGAGCGAGATAGTGCTCGCCAGTGGTGAGTAATCTGTACCCTCCTAAATCAGCAGACACATTAACACACAGACTAGGTATCGTTGGTTCCGACCCATATCTAGCCCCCGAGGTATATGATGAGCGCAAGTACGACCCTCAGGCTGTGGATATCTGGTCTTTGGCTATTATATTTTGCTGCATGTCATTACGAAGATTCCCGTGGAAAATACCACGGATGACCGACAATTCTTATAGGCTTTTTGCAGCGCAGCCTACGCCTGGGCATGACCCCAAGCAACTGATTCTGCCGCCGAGAGCAGCAAATAATACCACGGAAACCCCTGTGCGGGATGTCGTTGCCGAGCAGTCGCCGAAGAGCCCCAATCAGAGTAAAACTGAGCCATCTGCTACAGCGCAGGTTGAAAATAAAGAGACTGAACGAAAAGAGGTGATCAAAGGGCCATGGCAGCTGCTTCGTCTCCTTCCCAGGGAGTGTAGGCACATTATTGGTCGGATGCTGACTATTGATCCCAAGAAACGAGCTAATATGGGCGAAATTCTTGACGAACCTTGGGTGTCAGATACGGTTATATGTAGACAGGTTGGTCCTGGGATGATTGAGAAGGCCGAGGATCATACGCATGTTCTTGAACCTCCCGCACCTGCCCCATCGAAATAGCGCTGGTGATAGCAGGGCAGGAGTTTAGGGGTCTGTTCGGAGGTGTCATGGGTTTGCGGAATCTGGTTGCATGGTTTTGTATATCTACTTGAGAGAGAGGCGTTTTGTAACTGGGAATTGGTAGGCATTATAGCGCTGGTGCGCGTCCAAAGTACAGCGCAAAGCGATGCAAATCAACCACAGGGACCATTTATACAGGTATAGACCGAGGCACTGTATCCGTCTGTCTCAATACTACTGTTTATAGACTTATGTAGGTACCAAACGAATTTAGAACCTTGGGAGTTATACACATATGATAATGATCTAGTCAGTCCATAAAAAAAACAAAAAAACCTAGATCACCCAATTATGATCTACCTGGCAAATCAATAATGATGGTCTTGTTGGATTCGGGTTTATACTATTTAGACAAATCAATATATGTACCTACCTAGCTTAAGTGGAAGAGAGGTGGCTCCACTTGCCCGGTCGGAAAAACTACGGCATTAAAAAAGTTTGGACCCTTCGGCATTGAAGCTTTCTAAAGCTTTCCTAAGACATCTATCTATTCCTCGCGATAGCCTCAACTTCTTTTGATTTCTGCTGGAACACCTGTCTTCCTTCTAGATTGCCATATCCATACCCTCTCTGTATACCTAATCACAATGGTAAGTCCCATGATCCAACACAGTTTATTCAGTATAGATGCGATCGATTCCTTCACGAAGCTCCAAATCTCGTCTGCAGGTTTCTTGGAGAGAAGAGCTCATTGCCAAGCTTGAGCACACTATGCCCACCTACTCATACCTAGGAGTGACGTTTAACTAATGAAATGGGTTTTTCTTCTCTGCTGTGTAGGCCACGTCTATTCGATCCATCAAGTCTCTTGTTCCCCTGCTGGACCGCGTCCTGGTCCAGCGCATCAAGGCTGAGACTAAGACTGCCGGCGGTATATTCCTGCCCGAGTCTAGCGTCAAGGAGCTCAACGAGGCCAAGGTCCTCGCTGTTGGCCCTGGTGCCCTGAGCAAAGACGGCACGCGCGTGCCCATGGGTGTCGCACAGGGTGACCGCGTACTAATTCCCCAGGTAAGCTTAACCGAGGTTATGAGATGCTGGATTGGTGTGGGAAGGATCATATAGTTCTCTCTCAGCGAACATGCATATTTTATTCTGCAAAGTCTAAAGCGAACCCGCTAACATTGGATGATCTAGTACGGCGGCTCCCCCGTTAAGGTTGGCGAGGATGAGTTCCACCTCTTCCGCGACAGCGAGTGAGTTTTTGCCGTCTCCTTCGTGTACAATCATGCCCCAGCCATACCCTCCCAAACAGCGTTTCTTAATCCATCTTATGTCTTTCACCTTGCTGACATGTGTCACTCTAGAATCCTAGCCAAGATCAACGAATAAACGATCCTTAATCCATGTAACGGTCAAGCAACGAATTCACGACAATATCATACTACCTACAATGTACCATAATTCTGCATTTGTACAACAATAAAACTGTGTGAAGATACGATCGCATAAGGCACAAGAGAAAGATCAGATGGTCCTCTTTGCCAAGACGTATAATTGGTAGACAGAGGGGTAGTAAGGAGGGAGGGAGACTTTGATGAAGAGAGGGTGGATGACACTTGTCTCTGGTCGAGGGCTTTGTGTATAGCTCTAGGTCGACGGTTCAATCGAATTCTATCTCCGCTCTCTAAATTTCAGGACTTTCGTGTGACGATCCCGTGGTGTTCACCCACTAGTTGGATGCTGACAACCACATTCTTGGAATCTAAAGGTGGGGTTAAGCAAGTATGCGCTTCTCCCTATATGCAAAACCTGTCTTCGAGGTTAAGTTCGTTCCATGGCTACTCCATTCGATCATCATATCATCAATGACCTCATCTATGTCCTCCACTTTCACATCGAAGCTACCATATCATGCAAGAGAACCTGTTTGTATCACCGTCCCAGTATCACTAGGCGACCCTCCATATTTGTCCTCAACCGGGATTCACCCCATTTGTCCTACGCGATATCAGGAAACGACTATCACATTCTCAGCTTCGGCCCCTTACATACGCATCCGCAAACACGTAGCGGCGAAGCTTATAATTTCTCTATTTATGCAGCTTTGATGCCACATTCTGTCCAACCTATTTCGCCTCCATCTTGGGGTCCTGCATCCGAGAGCCGGGTCGTTGCAGAACCTGGGGTAGCCCCATTGCTTGGCGGTGATCCCATATTACCAACGGCGATGAGATGATCTCCGGGGTGCACGTTTCGATGCATTGATAGATACTAGGTAGGTAAGTAGGTAGGTAGGGTTACCATCGCGGGGTAGATAGATGCTGTGTCTTGCACTAGCTATGCCTTGGGCTTTTGACCTTCCTTCTTGAATGGGAGCACTATCTACTACTACCTTAGTGTATGTTACTAGACTAGAGATGTGCTAAGTGGAAGTAGGAGTACTCCTCGTACACTCTCATGATAATAGAGAATCGAGAGTCATGCAGTTATGTGTGGGATTTAAATTAACTCCCATATGCCTTGCTGCGGGATGCTAAGTAGGGTATTGTATCCTGTATGAAATCCTGCTTTTCATTCTAAATTATGATTTGCAAGGTATCATTAAAGTGGACTCACCAAAGCGAAGACATGAATAAGAGTAATGGTAAGTAACGTGTGTGATATATTAATTATCTCGATGGTTGAATGAGATATGACGATTTAGATTAAGCCACGCGGTGCCCGGTTGAATGAAGTTAACGCAGGGTTACAAATTATATGCGGATTCATAAGGAAAACATCGACTGAGATATATGATAACTCAATCGAATCATGAAAATAAGGGTCATGCAGCCGGCATCGTCCCTTATAGTAGGCAGGTAGGTAGTAACGGCCTATTATAGACTTCACCAATGGGACTCCCAGAGCCCAGCACCTAACGCATTATTCCGCGACACCATATCCCATTGGAGAAAACCCCTGATCTGTTTACTCTTAGAAGGCGTCGGTTAGTCGTGACTCATTGGATTCGCTAGGCTCTGGAGAGTGTATTGCAGCTGTCGTGCGAGGCTACACCAATGCAAAACAGAGTTTCCCGGTTCTGTAGTAAGGGGTTTGGTTGGAGACGGGGGATCATGGAGCTCGTCTAAATCGACTAGAATCTGAACTATGCCCCTATCCCAATGCGAACGGAGGCAATAGATACCTGAAATATACCTGTTCTTTGACTTATGGTACTGCTACGTACCTAAGTGTTGAAGTTTGCTTGTTCTCCAGTGGTGCCTCGTCATGTATAAGAAGGGGGGCCCCGACTCTTATTGTTCTACCTCAAGAGTACAAGTGGCCACTGCCTATCATATCACTGGATATCTTACCATCTACAACCTCATCCGTTCTTCTGCTTCATCGTGAATGCATCCGTTCGCTGACCAGCTTCTGTGAGGCGTTCCCTTCTTTTATACCGTCTAGTCTTGCATTCCACCACGGTTGGTCCTCCTGAATTCTGTACTCTTTTTCTACGAGCAGCTATTGTGCAATATTTTTCTTTCCTTTATATCACTGCCGACCTTCATAAGCTCCGCTTTTTCAATAGCAAGATGAGACAACAACTCTCTTCCGCTTTGGTTATGGTGGCTGGCCTCATGGTCTCCGCGAGTGCCCATACCGTTCTCACGACATTATTTGTCGACGACGTCGGACAAGGCGAGGCTACCTGCGTACGCATGCCTCTGGACCCTGGAACCTGCACTGCCCCCGTGGAGAGCGTCTCCAGCAACGACATGGCCTGCGGCAAGTAGATAGTATCCATAACTTGACAAAGTAACAAGCTTATATATATATGAAGGGGTCGATGGCGAGAAGCCAGTCGCTTTGACTTGTCCCACCCCAGCAGGCGGAAAGCTCACTTTCCAGTTTCGAGAATGGGCCAATGCCGCACAGCCTGGTGCCCTAGACAGTTCACATAAGGGTAAGCCAGTGTTTTCAACCGCCCCATACAAAACAGAGTGTGCTGAGATAGAATATACAGGGCCTTGCGCCATCTACGCAAAGCAGGTTCACGACATGGCGAACGACGAGGTCACTGGATCAGGCTGGATCAAGCTATGGGACGAAGGGTACGATGCAATTACGAAGAAATGGTGCACCGAGACGCTCATCGACAACAACGGGCTCCTGTCCTTCGAGATTCCCGAGGGTCTACCGTCAGGCTACTGGATCTTCCGGCCCGAGCTGCTCGCCCTTCATGAAGCTAACAAAGGCGACCCGCAGTTCTACGTCGGATGCGCACAAGTCTTCGTGCAGAGTAGTAACACGGCTGCCCTCGACGTTCCAAGCGATCGGAGCGTGAGTATTCCGGGACACGTGCACGCCAACGAGGCCGGCCTCACCTTTAACATCTACGCCCCTTCCTTTCCGTACCCGCTTCCCGGGCCGAAGGTCTTCGCGGTCCCACCCCCCGAGAACGGAGAGGTCGATACCACCGGCCCGTCGATGCCGGGGCAGACGCAGGGCGTCATCCCCTCCCATTATATCGTTAAGAATGCCAACTGGATTGGCGTCGAGGTTCCGGACTACCAGGACGAGAAGGGCTGCTGGGCAGCTTCGGAGAACTGCTGGAAACAGGTTGGTCCCTGGAGCTCTTTATCCCCTCTTCTTAGCATGTCTCAGGGCCACGAATCATCTAAGTGGACATATTTTACTCTTGCTGCTCCTGCGAGCTCCCGAAGCTCCGAAGAAGTCTTACTACATGCGGATACTGCTAACACCAGTGCCCTAAATAGGCCGGAACATGCTACAACGCAGCGCCCCCGACGGGAGACGCTGGCTGTGTCGCGGTAAGTAACTTTTCAGTATCATCGTCTTGCAATCTTTGGAGTATAAGTCTCGGCTCGTTCTCGGGCAAAATACCATATCCTAGTACCTTTTCCACCGGGTTGAAACTCCGGGATACCATGACATTTACTGACTCCGAATGTTGTAGTGGGAGAAAAAGTGCAATGGGATTCAGGACGCTTGTAGTGCTGGTAACTTCCGGGGTCCGCCGAATAAAGGGATGTCATTAACGGTGAAGGAGGTTAACCCCCCGGCGAGCATTCCACCTGCGGTGAACGTCTGAGATTGGAGCGGCACCTATATGTATGGAGGCGGTTCTCTTGGCCTGATGAGATGGGGATAGGGTCATGGCATGCATGTGGCACACATTGATGATAGGTAACAACTGAACACATAGTCAATCTACCTACTTGCCCAGAACACTGTATCGAAGAGATACTAGACTATAGTCGTATTTTCCTTACTTGTGATGTGAATCTCGAAAGCACAACAACCATGTGGATCAAGACAGAAGAGAGACAGAATAAAAATAAAAATATAAAAATAAAATAAAATTCATTAGCCTACTAGCCTGCAGTTTAGGTTTATATTTACCTGCACCTTTCTGTCCTACCTGATGTAGTAGTGTAATGTGCCTATCCGTCCATTTCCTTTTGAGGCAGCTCAAAGGCAGTCGTTGTACATATTGTTATTCATCGCCGCATGCTAGCTGCAGAATACTCTTGCAGGGATTTTGGCATGGGGAAATGTACCCCGCGATCCTTTGTTGGGGGGCACTTTGATGTAGAAGAATTATATTCCTATTTTTGAATGTCGCAAGAGTCTGTGAAACATGGGTTAGGGTTAATCTTGGATAAAAGAATTGATGGGATTCTCAATATCACCATGCTATTGATAGAAAGGGATGCGCGGAAAGCAACGGGTATCAACGGCATTTGGAGTTTGGTACCTAAAAGCACGCGCAAACCGGCTCACGGATGTCGGTACCTGGAACTGAGGCATTAATAAGCATGCAGGCGAGGGGTAGGAGGGGCAAAGAGGGGCAGATTTTCTGAGATGCTTGGATAGGTACACGTAGAAGCGAGCAACAATACGACGGGGGAAAAAAAAAAAAAGAGGAAGCTCTGTACAGCCCATTGTCATGAAACATATCAATGAAAGACTACCTACTCAGTTGCTAGATAAGGAGAGAGAATAGCTAAAAGTTTGCAGAGAAGCTAATAGAGTCTAGCGCGTAATTGGAGAAAAAAAAGGACGTAATTTAAAATAGGTAGTCATCTGTTAAAGTGAAGAAAGTTTTCATTTCTTTTTTTAAATGTGCTTAAGGTTTATAGAATGCTAATTTAATGCTGATAACGGCACAGAAAGATGGTCTCATTTGGCTAGAGATGACGCAATTGTGTAAAAACGATTAGCCCTGAAGGGTAAATTGTAAACTGCTGATGACAAACAATATATTTTTCTTCTTGTCCTTTCTACGTATCTTTGTTCCGCGCCGACTGCTTGGTCACTCTCACCTTGCTTGCCGCGGTGGCCGCGGTGATCCTCGCGTAATAGTTGCCGGTATTTACTTAATAATTATCTAGGTACGTAAGTACCGAGTATTTGAACCATCGCTTCCACCGGTTTTTCTGGGCCTCGATCTCTTTTCTTCAACCTACATCTTTTGTTGTACGACTAATTCCTGCACGAACGCTTGAACTTCTGTACATACTATAATTCGTCCGCGATACACTTTCCACACGACAACCCGGCTACTGTCCCCCTTCGCCTTATCGTACACATAGAACCTCCAGTCCTGCGAGCTCTAGAAACTCAGCAATCATGCCTGTTCCAATTGACTCGTCTATCGAGACCCCTCCACGGGCGCCGACTCCAGTCCACGGCTTCGGAACTCTGGCCGTCCACGCTGGATCGCCACACGACCCTACGACTGGCGCTGTCATTGAGCCCATCTCTCTCTCCACAACCTTTAAGCAGACTGCTGTTGGCAAACCCGTAGGCATATACGAGTATTCCAGGAGTGCAAACCCGAACCGGGACAACTTCGAAAAGGCCGTCGCCGCACTGGAGCATGCCAAATACGCTGTTGCATTCGGGAGTGGCAGCGCCGCCACGGCCACCATTCTCCAAAGCTTGGCATCCGGATCCCATGTGATCAGCGTCAGTGATGTGTACGGCGGAACACACCGATACTTCACGCGCGTTGCGAAAGCGCATGGCGTTACAGTCACATTTACCCCGCAGATCGAGGTCGACATTGCAGAACACATCAGGGATGACACGAAGCTGATCTGGATTGAATCGCCCAGCAATCCTACACTGAGGCTTGTCGATATTCGCGCCGTTGCCACTGTTGCACACGCCCGGGGCGTCGCCGTCGTAGTGGACAATACATTCCTTAGCCCGTACGTCCAGAACCCGCTAGACCATGGCGCCGATATCGTTGTGCACAGTGTCACCAAGTACATCAACGGTCATAGCGATGTGGTGATGGGAGTGGCCGCGTGTAACTCGGAAGAGCTCCGAGACAAATTAGCCTTCCTGCTAAATGCCGGTGGCGCCGTACCTTCGCCATTCGACTCCTGGTTGGCACACAGAGGCCTCAAGACCCTCCATCTTCGTGCCCGCCAATCCACCACAAACGCATTGGCGGTTGCACAGGCTCTAGAAGCGAGCCCTCATGTGATTGCCGTCAATTACCCTGGCTTAGACTCTCACCCCCACCGCGCAATCGCTTTACGACAGCACCGGGACGGAATGGGCGGCGGCATGCTTTCGTTCCGCATAAAGGGCGGTCGGGTCGCAGCCGAACGCTTCTGCCAACTCACCAAGATCTACACTCTCGCAGAGAGCTTAGGTGGAATTGAGAGCTTGGTCGAAGTTCCCAGTGCCATGACACACGCCGGCATACCAAAGGAGCAGCGAGAGGCAGTCGGCGTCTTTGACGATCTTGTCCGTATAAGCAACGGTATCGAGGAACCCGAGGATTTGGTCCGCGATGTACAGCAAGCGCTGGAGAAGGCCGTCCTATCGGCTGCAAACGGTACAAATGGAACAAACGGCGTTAATGGAAAGTAAAATACCTAGATATAGAGCACCGAAACGACCAAAAACTACGACGATGAATTCATGACTTGCATTACAGGGTATTTTTAGGGTACGGATTTGGCGGTCTTTTATAAGCGAAATTTATATAATAGAAGGGGCCTCGGGAACGGAGATCCTTTTCTCCCCGCAGTTCACTGCGTTCAACGTAATCATTTTCTACATATAAGTAGCGCCTCTATTTCACAATTATACTACACAGGTAGATAAGGTTCTTAACATTCACCTGTCGACCTTCTTGGAAATTGTTTTCATGCTGTCTTGTCTGGACCTTATTCTCTACTAATGCTATAACATACCATAACATATCATGAATACTATCAGTGGCCTTGAAAGCTTGACGGCCTTGTCCACTCGCATTCGTGCCGGAATCCGAGTTAGCTGGTGTTGCGAGGCAGAGATATTTCGCCAAGGCGATTTGAGGATTTATACTGCGTTCTAGTCCCTGTATGAAATACGACGTTTACGTGGTATCATGCACGCAGTCACGGCGGGGAGCCCTTGTTGCGCATGTAGTAGCTGTCTGAGTCACAGTGGATATACACTGGACGCGGCTGCCTAGTGGCCTGGTGTACCTAGCTGTGGTAGGCGACACGCGGGAATGTCCCGAGGTCGGCTCCGAGATGGGCTCCGAGATTGGCTCCGAGTTGGTACAGTGTACTCGTTGTTAAACGGGGCAAATTATTAGATGGTGCAATAATACAATAACCGCCAGTGTGAGACTGACTGACTGACATTGGAGGGCCAATTCAAGCAATAATATTTATTCAGTGCATTTCCGAGCGGTTGTCAATTCGCACCTGTCGTCATCCGCGTGGTGTATAAGGCGGATTCTGAAACGAAGACGAATTCGAGGTGATTGGCTGTTACCGTGGTAATGGCATTTTCCACTTCAGAAGATGTCGTCTTAGGCTAATTCGCACATCATCGAAATAGAGCCCTTTCAAAAGACCCCTTGGCAGGGGTCATGCAGTAGGAGTTAGTGTCGTTGCTATCGGTATTGCAACACCTGACCGCAGGGATTCCTCCGCCGGTGCCGCCTACAGCAGTCACCGCTCTGCCAAACTACTTGTTTATCTCTTTTTTTTTTTTTGTCTTCTGATGGGAATCGCGTAGACTCTTCTGTGGCCGCGTTCCTCTTGGCATGATACCTCATGTATCAGTTTTTCCTCACCAGTGGCGACTGGGGCGCGCCCCTTCACCTTCCGAACTATCCTGGAAATCGCCAGTTCAGGCTGAATCTATATGAGTGAGTCCTGTCCTCGTGCAAAGCTCTGGAGTGCAAATGAATATGTCCTGATATCTAATAGCACCGCGGACCTCCAATGGGTGCACCACCTCTCACAGTTTGCGCAAACGGGCTATCTGCAGCTGACCATTGTTGTTGCCTCGTTTCTGCTTATCGTCAGGCACCTCCTCCAGAGGTCATACGCAAAGATAGCCTTGCCCGAGACCAATGCGTCTAGCATCTCTTTGCCCTATGAAATATGCAGTCAAATCTTTCGGGCCGCTACGTTAGCACTGATGATCGTTGCTACTGTTCAGATAGGCGGTAAATGGACCAATGTCGCTGTTCTTATCTATGCGTTCTTCCTGGGTCTCTTGCGATTGTTTAACGATCTTGAATGGAGACATGTCGCATTGCATCATGTAAACTTCCTCCTTGTGACTGCATTGCTTGTCATTGTCGTGGGAGAGCTGCTTCCGTATGTGGATGTCACGTACAACCGGTATCCAAATCCCGTCATGATAGGCAGCATAGCAACCTTAGCTGCAGCTGTCATCGTGGCCGCAAGTACACCAAGAGAATGGATACCACCGTCAATGGACCTTGATCTGTCCGAAAAGATCCCTACTCGAGAGCCTTCTCCCGAAGAAACCTGCAGTTGGATAGGGTACTATGCCACTTATGAATGGCTTACTCCTCTGCTACTTAGAGGCTTCCGCCGTCAGATGACGATAGAGGAGCTCCCAAACCTCCCATGGTATGATGAACCGTTCATTCTACTTTCGAGGATCCTTACAGCGCGCGCCAAGTCCAGCCGGAGTTTCTCGACGATAGTACGTTATATGAGGCCCGAATTTACCTCTATGGCTGTACTCGCCATCATAGCTTTTACCATTGAGTTATTGACCCCCTTCGCCATGTATAAACTCCTAGAGTATATAGACAGGCCCGACGATGCTAGTGTTAGACCTTATATATGGCTAATCCTACTGTCCATCGGCCCGTTCTTTCGTACTATCGCCTTCCAGGGTTACATATTCGTAGGGACTCGTGTGATTGTGCGAATTAAGGCCGCACTAACTCAGGAACTCTACTACAAAGCCATGGGGTCGATGGAGTTGGACGACGAGGCCTTCACGGAGATCGCGGCCTCAGGAAAAGATGCGGGCAAGCCGAAAAAGGCGCAGGCTACAACCGCCTCGGGTCGTCTCGCCAACCTCATGAGTTCTGACGTCGACGCTGTCTGTACCGGCAGGGATATTATAATGGTCTTATTTGGTGTTCCTTGTGGAACCACGGCTGTTCTGATCGGGTTGTACAAGCTGATGGGCTGGCCGGCTCTCGTCGGTGCTGCTGCTATGCTGTCTCTGACACCGATTCCGTTGCTCATCTCGCGGAAAATGATGGGCTATCAGCGCGAGATGAGACAGATACAAGACTCCCGCATTTCGGCTGTCTCCGAATACTTGTCCTCTATTAGGGCCATCAAATACTTCGCTTGGGAAGACGCAATCATTGAAAAAGTCGAGGCAATCCGTCGGGGTGAACAGAAGAAGATTTGGGGTCTGAATGTGCTGTGAGTAGTGTACCAACTTCTCACACCCTCGAGGAACAGGCTAATCAGCGTATCTAGTTTCATATGCCTAGGTCAGCTCACGGAATGCATTCCTACTTTCGCGCTACTACTCATGTTCGGGCTTCATACTGTCGTGCGGAAGGAAAAGCTGACCGCCGAGATTGCCTTCACATCGATAAGCCTAGTCAGAACGCTACGGCGCAATTTGTCAATGGCCTCGCAATACTCGAGGTCATTTACAGGAACTCTAGTATCTCTCAGACGCCTAGATCGTTACTTTGACAACGTCACGCCTTTGATACGTCACCCTGATGGTCCATTGAAAATCACGAATGCTTCGATAAGACGTCACAAGAAAGCCACCTTCTCTTTGAAAGATATATCTATTGATTTCGTCGAAGGAGGCCTGAACGTGGTTACGGGTCCCAGCGGGAGCGGGAAGTCGACCTTGCTAATGGGGATTCTAGGGGAAACCCTTCTTGAGGATGGCTCTATCACTTGCCCAAAGGATGTCGCCTATGCATCCCAGAGCCCTTGGCTTCAGAACGAGACGATCCGCGAAAACATTGTATTCAACAGCCCTTTTGAGCAAGTAAGATATGATCGAGTTATTGCAGCATGCGGCTTGACCATCGAGTGAGTAATTCTAGGAATCATTCCCTTCTATCTCTAGCAACTTGCAGAGTATAAAGGCATTTTTCTAGGCCGAAGTCATGTCTTGGGAGCTTCTCACCGTTTCGAAAACACTCCCAAGTCACAGACAGAACAGTAATTACTAACCCTAATTGTTATAGTATGGATGAGTTCCCTGAACGAGACGAGACCGAAGTAGGAGAAAATGGAGCTTCACTGTCGGGTGGTCAAAAATCACGAGTAGCCCTAGCTCGCGCTCTATACTCAAAGGCACCAGTTATTCTTCTAGACGACATATTCTCTGCACTAGACGCGAAGACATCAGCATTGCTCTGGAAAGAAGCATTCTGCGGCGATTTGCTAAGGGGACGCACTGTTGTGCTCGTTACTCAGCTGCCCTGGATTGCACCTCAGGCGGATCTCACAGTTGCCATGGAAAATGGCCAGGTTAAAGATCTACAACAGAATATAGGCATCACCCGTCATACCGTGACCGTAGACGAGGTTCTCCTTGACGAAGGAAATGTGGATGTAACTGTGGAAGTGGCTGCTGCCACAAATGCTACCGAAACGAACGGGACGAGCCTCAACGGGACGAACCACAATGGAACGAATCACAACGGGACGGCTGCAAATGGCCATACTAAGTCGGCTGCGGCCAAGCGTCAAGATGAAGTTACTCAAGAGGCATTAAAGACAGGACAAACCGCGCGCCTACAGTGTCAGTATATTTTCTTCGACCAGTTCTATATTCACCCTATCTTCACATTATTAACTGAACCATAGTCTTCTCTTATATGCGACTATTTGGTAGCCCTTTTCATGCCTTACTTGCCATCATGATGAGCGTACTCAGTAATGCCTCCTTTGTGGGAACCACATTGTGGCTCGCGGTCTGGGTAGACGCGTATGAAAAGAACGATGCCTACGACGTCGGCTTTTATCTCGGCATATACGCTGCGTGGACAGTTGGCGATACATTTTTCAACGGGTTGACGTATGTGATGTACGAACGCGGAGGCTGGATCGCGGCGCGCACTCTCCACAATAACTTCATGAAGGCTATTATGAACGTGCCCCTTTCATGGTTCAAGACGACGCCGGTCGGCCGCATCGTCAACCGTTTTTCACGGGACATGGCCTCCCTTGACACGGCTATAATAAGCATGCTGCGTATGACTCTCGAGAACGCCATTCGCCTTGTCTTTTCGAGCTTTGCTGTCAGCACTGTCCTGCCGGTCTTCATGTTTCCAGTTGCCGCGTGCTGCGTTGTGGGCATTATCGCGGGTGAGATCTATACTAGGACAGCGGTGGCTATCAAACGACTGGTCTCGTCTGCACAATCGCCCGTGTTTGCGCATTTCGCGGATAGTCTCGCCGGGCTTCAGGTTATCCGTGCCCGTAACGGCATGCCGGAGACTTTTGGAAACCAGCTCGCCGAGAAGATGCGGGTGCTCGAGCGGGCTTTGGAAGCTCAGTTTAACTGCAACCGTTGGATAGCGCTCAGGGTCGACATGATGACGACTTTGGTGACCGTCGCTGCAGGCGCCATTGCCGTGTCTAAAGCTGGCGTCGTTGCTGCGGGTATAGTCGGCTTCTCTCTATCAAATGCGACTGTAAGTCATTCTTTATAAGAATATCTATTCGCTTTACTAACCCGGTTCTACTTAGACACTGAATTCCCTAATTATCATCCTCGTTCGGGCAATGAATGAGGTTGAAGTTGAGCTCCAGAGTGTAGGCGCTTTCTGTGAAACATACATTGATGTCTAATAAAGCTGACAATACTTTGTTTAGTATCATCGTGTTAAGGAATATGCCCACGTCGAACCTGAAGAGAAGCCGGACGAATATAAGCATCAGGGTGCTTATTCAGATGACCCGGATGCGGTTTTGCCAAAGAATTGGCCGAGAAGCGGCGAGATCGAATTCCGTAACGTCACTATTAAATACGACGAGGATGGTCCTGAAATTCTAAAAAACATCAACCTCAAGTTTACAGCCGGAGAAAGAGTAGCCGTAGTCGGACGGACAGGCTCGGGAAAAAGTACAGTAAGTGAACTAAAAATTTTCCTCTATTCTAATCTATCCATAAAGAACACGTCTAACTCGTCGTCTTAGCTGGTCTTATCTTTACTACGTTTCACCAATATCGTGTCAGGCCAAATATTCTTTGATGGCATTGATATTACAAGCTTCCCGCGGAAGAGGCTCCGTGAAGCTCTCACTATCATTCCCCAGGAAGCAGTGCTGTTCAACGGAGACGTCGATTCTAATCTCGACCCGACGAACAAAGTTCCGAAGGAGACGGTTGAAAAAGCCCTCGAATACTGCAGCGGGATCGCATCCTTCGAGTTCCACCGCGACCAGGATAGCAATGGGAGTCCTAGTTCGAATGGCTCCGGCATCACTCTATCTACCGTCGTGAAGGCCAAAGGCGAGAACTTCTCCCACGGACAACGCCAGGTTCTTTCATTATGCAGAGCCCTCGTCCGCAAGAGCAAGCTGATGCTACTTGACGAGGCCACAGCGAGCATGGATTACGAGACCGACCAGGGCATCCAGGAGGTGCTACGGAAAGAACTGAACGAGCACGGAGGCGACAGGACGCTTGTTACCATTGCCCATCGCCTGAAGACCATCATCGACTACGATCGCGTGGTGGTGTTGAGCGCTGGCTCGGTCCTAGAGTAAGTCCAGCAACCTTGAGCCATCCATCTTTCCCAAGAACTACTCGGCTGATCACTGACTACTTCATTGTGCAGGGTGGGCAGTCCTAAAGAATTGTACGAGGCGAAGGGGCAGTTTTATGATATGATGAAACATAGCGGCGAGTTCGAAGATCTAGAGAAATTCCTCAACGTGAAATCATGATGAGAAAACTAGTTTTTTTATACTTCTTCTCAAGCTTATAGCTTATAGACATAGCAGATAGAGTTGTTGGATTTGTTGAGATTGTTCAGGTCTAAATTGTTGGAGTAACTACCTAAGTAACAGGTAACACTAATGACGGTGGTGGTGATACATACTTAGATAGTATCACATAGTGTACTGTTTGACTACACTAGAATCCAATCAATCTTGTGTGAGCGGGCGTCTATGGAAACTCGAGGATCTAAGGTTGCTCCAGCCTTATACTATGTAGTCTAGAAAACATGGTGATAACCTTGGTCGTATTCGATTTTGCTGGTATATATAAAGTATGTACGCAGTTAGTGGTGATCCCCCTAACATACCCCCTGGGACCCCCAGGACACTCTACCTCTTACTGTGCCTGCTGGGTACCTTGGCATTACGTGGTAAACTATACCTAGGTAGGTACTTACCTACCACCTAATACTTGTGTCGCATCCCGCGGACCGGAGAGAGATCCTATTTACTACCTACCTTCTATTCTACCTATCTAGGTTACATATTTATTCCATCTACCTTTGGCACCGACCTCGTCGCGATGCACCGCTTATTCGCGTCCATCAAAGTTTCAGTTTTCCCCCGGTGACTTCGAGCTTCCTTCTAAGTTTCGCTCCTCTAGGATAGGGTGATGCGTGCGCGAAATCTCCGCGAGTTAATTTAGTACTATTATCCCTGTTCTCATACCTCGTTCCTCGTTCCACGTTCCACCTGCCTCGAGCTTCATTCGTCCCAAGCCATCGATCATGGTGTTTACCGAGGTGCTTCGATCACAGACCGATCCGCAGACATGTTCCTTTCTACCCTGCTCGGAACCTCGTCGAGGTTGTCGAGGCGACGGGCCTCTTTCAAGACAAGCCGCTCCAAAAGCCAGAGCGAAGTAAGACAATCGTCACCATCGTCCTCTTCGCTATCACTCTCGCCCTCGCCATCGCAGTCGCAGTCGCAGTCGCAGTCGCAGTCGCAGTCGCATTTACAGGCCAACGGAGGCTCCTCTAGGCCAGAATACATCGTTGACGAGTCCCAACTAGAACCTATAGCGCCGCTTCCGAACGATGTCCTAAGCCTGAACCATGATCTCGAGATGCTATCCTCTCTGTTCCCGGACATTCAAATAGAAGTATTCCGCGAGATGCTCTCGAATCTCTCGGACGAGTCGAAGTTGTTCGTCATTACAGACATGCTGCTAAAGAATCCCAGCATCTATGTCAAGGGCCGCCGGCGCACCATAGACCAGCAGGCAGCACAGAAAACCTTGGTCTCCAAAGCCGAAACCTTCAGATCACCCGCATACAGGACAGCAGTTCGAGCATTAGCCTTGCAGGAATTCAAGGGTCTCTCCAGATCAGCCATCAATGCTGTGCTCTCCGAGTCAAATTACTCCTACCTCGATGCACGTCCGACCCTAGTTGATTTATCGTCCAAATCGTGGAAATTCGCCATCTCCTCGCTAATTTTTCGCCGGAAGCCTGTCACATCGTCTGAGGCTAGGACGCATCCCTTGGTTTCTTGGAAGATGTCCGAGGGTGGCTTGCTGGCGCCTGCGGTGAAAGCAACAGGCAATGCTGAACTCGACAGAGAGCTATTTGAGGAGCTCATTCTACCCCTTAAGACTCTCGAAAAGGACTCTAGGGAAAGGGCCGATCGTGCTCTTGCATTGTCTGTACAGACAGAAGAAGCTGAGGCCTGTGAGGCTACGTATGAATGCGCCTGTTGTTACACTGACTCCATCTTTGAGGAGATGACAACTTGCAGTGGTGACGGTCACATGGTCTGCTTTCGCTGTGTCCAACAGTCTATAACGGAGGCTGTGTTTGGCCAAGCATGGCAGCGCAGTATACATAAGGACACGGGCACATTGCGATGTCCCGCTGTTTCCTCCGCCGACTGTGAAGGATGCATCTCTTCTGATTACATCCGCCGAGCCATGGATGGAACAGAAAAGGGGACTGAGATATTGGAGAAACTCGATCAGCGACTAGCGGAGCACACTCTTCTATCAAGTGGATTACCATTGATTCGGTGTCCCTTTTGCAACTACGCAGAGGTCGATGAGCTATATATGCCGGATGATGCCCGCCGCCCCAAGGTTCGCCTGAGCACGATTCCCAACGCTACTCTCATTCTCCTCTCTATTTTGTTCTCTCCGGCCTCGTTGATCATAGTTATCATCGGCTTAGTTTGTCTCATCTTGAGTTCGAATAAGTCGTTTAGGTTATTTATATCTCAACAGTTTGCAGCATCGCTAAGCCGTCACCAGCGCCGGCGTCGCGGATTAAAGTTTGTCTGCCAAAATCCAGGATGTGGACGCTTCTCATGTATGTCATGCTCTAAAGCTTGGGTGGACATCCACTTGTGTCACGAGTCTTCCCTCATCGCTCTACGTACGCAAGTCGAGCAAGCCATGTCCATGGCAATAAAACGCGTATGCCCACGCTGCAACACGTGTTTCGTGAAGACGGAAGGCTGTAATAAGTTGACTTGTCCCTGTGGCTACAAAATGTGCTATGTCTGCCGCAAGGACATCGGCTCCCCGAAGGAGGGTTACCAACACTTCTGCCAACATTTCCGGCCCGAGGGCGATGGTAGGCAATGTACGGAGTGCGACAAATGCAATCTCTGGGAAACAGAGAATACGGATGTCATCTTGCGCAAAGCCAAGGCGGATGCGGAGCGCAGGTGGAGGGAAACAGAACGTCGCGAGCTTTCCAACGCGGAAAAAGCGTATCTTGAGGGTGGTGCTAGTCATGTCACTGCTGTGGGCTCTGCCCTCGGCTCCGCGATCTCTGGTAGCAGGATACCGACCATGGAAGACATCTGTGATTTCATTATTCAAATTTTCATCGTGTAATATCACGAGACATAGCAAAAATGACAGTAGCCAGGCGAAACTAGAGTTTATTAGGGTAGGGCTCAGGGCATGCATACATACACAAACCACAAGGACTACATCTCCTTACTTAATACCTTCTTAGAGGAAGCAGAGGCATGCGCATTACATTGGTTGGGCGTTGGAAAATTGGCAAGATCAATTAGCAGAAGACTCGATCATACCTCGTTCATAACATCCTGGATGAGTCAATCGGGCGGGGATCAAACTCATAGTATGTATGTATAACAGACGATCCCCAAGCAACCGCACCAGCATTATACATGCAATATTTATTAATAAACCACTCATCCGTTCTATACACAGTCTCGGTAATGCCAGCAGAATGTCGTGAATATTCGTGTGAACGTGTTGTGCAATCTTGAATGCAAAAATAAACTTATGCAATAATTAAAAATACTATTGTTGAGGATACATGCAAAATTATTATAATGTTGGCTGATATTCTCAAGTTTCTCATCGACCTCACCGCTCGGGGCTCTCGTACAGTACTTCCAAGAGCTCTAGACCTATTCATGAGATATTATTTTCATAAGATGTTCATGAGCGCTTCACACGAGGTAAGAAGTGAGAGAAAAGCGAATTAATAAGCCTATACCAACCTTAGTTGAGGGCCTCACGCGTTGGGTCACAAGATGATATATATGCCTCAGTTTTCATATGTCTGTATACAAAGTGACACAGTTATTCGGTTAGCAGCAACAGCTGTATATTCACTGCTAACATTTCTTTCCGACGTATGCATATAACTCCTAAGGCTTAGGACAAGAAAGGTCTGAACTTTTTCCTTTCCTATTCCCAATCTCTGAACAAGAGTAGAACTAGAGCAAAGGTCAGAGTGCTTAGTCTGGTAATCTAGTTATTATTGGTCTATCGGATAGAAGTACATTCTCGAAAATCCATCATGTTTGCTATATGAGCTCATCGTGCGCCAGTATCTTAACACAGGTGTAAGCTCCAACTTGAAGGGCATCAAACTCACTGTCTCGAATCAGTTTCACCGACAAGCTATTATCCATTAATTGGACTATTCCTATCCGGTCTCGGACGTGAAGTCAAGAGCAAACACTCGGATTTCGTGCCAGGCACTTATAAGGTCAGGCAGACATATAGATATATGCTGCCTGAGACAAAATGAAAATGCAAATTCATGAATATGTATATGAAGGTGATAGGAGTCAAGAGGTAACAGTAGAAGAGCTCAATAATGATTAATCAAATATTCAAGTATTGATAGTGATATCTGTTTGATAACTTTCCTGCCTTGCTTATAGCTAGATGAGCAGAGACACTGCTCACCCACGCCAGCTAGCAACTTCTCTCGCGGCCGTTAACGGCGAGACTGACGTATGTTATACTAAGCGCGTGACCTGAGGTAAATATCTAGGTGAATTATCCAGTCTGGGTTGACCATACGTTAACTCTCTTGCCCTTTACAAGGTCTCACGTGTGAGTCACTGATACTAGGGCCATGAATACGTGTACAGTTTGCTAGTTAGTAACGAGTAAGTCGGTCTCCTACTCGCTATCGTGATATCACGATGTTGGGATTTTGTGTTCTGCCACTTAGCTCCTCTCGTGCGTTGGGTACTAATGGGTCAATGGGCAGAACTAAGGTGTTTTACTATCCCTAATTATTGTCATGTGAGCATATATTGTGTAACTGACAGTCGCACGTATCCCTATCCTGACTAGTTTATTCAAGGTTTAGAGTGATTTGTGAGCCGTTCATATTTTCCTTATAACAACCACCTTAAGAGCTACGTCATAGTGTTACATAAAATGAAAAGAATATTTAAAGAAAGATCCTTCCCATCATTAGGTCTTCGGTGGCTTATAGCTACATAAATTCCTCCCATGAATAAACTTTCAAGACGAAATATTCTCCAACTTAGAAATCATGCCGAGGTCCCATAGAGATAGAAAGGGGAAGTCGCGGGACGACTCCTATTACCATAACGACTACTACGGGTATGTGGTTTCTCTTACTCGCCGGTTGCTTCCGAGCTTGCTAACTAGTGGTTGAAGACAGTATGATGACAATCAGTATCCCCGGTCCTCAAGTGTACAGCCTGAATCTAGAGGTAGACACCATCACGGGTCTTCGAGCGTACGCTATTATTCTCGATCCAGAGAGGAAGATGATTCGAGAAGATGGGAAAGTCAGAAGCCCTCGGTCGAATGGGAAAACCATGCCCAAGAGCAGGGAGTGGGTAGCCGAACAGTTTCAGGGTGGAAATGGGGAGAGCAGGATCAAACGAGGCGGATGATACAGCGTCAATGGGAAAGAGACCATGCAAATGGAGAGGCATATCGACAGGCAATGGAGCAGCAGATGGCGATGGAACAGCAACAGGCAGCAGAAGAACGGAGATGGCAGGAAGATGAGCCGATAGTTATCCGGCATGTAGAACGAGAGCCGGGAGTATTTCGGAGGATAGTGATCCGCCAGACGGGCCCCAGTGATGATGATCGTGGGCGATCCGGACACCACGGACACTCTGGGGGACACGCAGGATCTAGTAGCCACCATCACCATCACCATCACCATCATGATGACAGACGGGCGCGAGAAGAAAGAGCACGCAGGAGAGAGCAGGAAGATCGTGATCGCCGGCACAGGCGTCGTTAGCGGCCCCAGAGCCCTCCCCTTTTTTCACTATATTTCCCCCCTTTCGCTAACACTCTTCTTCTCCCCCCTTCTTAAGATTGTGGTACTATTTTCCTTCCATGCACACTAAAGACGTTCGTTATATTTTACGATTACTATAAGCTCACTCTTTAGTTATTGGATACGTAGAAAGAACCAATCGTTAACAGCTAATTCGGCATTCTCTCTGTGAGACTTACGTAAGACATTCGGGCTTTAGTTAATCAAGGGAAAATGTATGGCTACTTTGTTAATAGTATTTCTAGTCATGGAGCTAAATATGCACGTTAAACATACTAGCAAGACTTGAAGGAGGCACGCAAACATTTGACCTCGGGTATGAAGATGGTGTGCGCATAAAGGAAACTCTAGAGTACATAATAAGTCTAACAAACTTCCAAATTGCTACATTTGATCGAGACTTGTGAACCCCGAAAAGTACCAATCGTGTTTGAACTTGTTCATCCGGGAAAACAACCGGGTTGCTCAAGTTAGGATGGCTATGAACAAGAGTTCAATGCAACGTAGTGACAAATGGTAGGCTGTTGTGTGACAGAATACAATAGCAATTAATACTTTACCGACTACTCGCTATTGTGATAGGCTATTTGTTCAGCTTTCATCCCTCGTCTCCCCGAAGTTGAGACGCAAGGGAGAATATACCAAAACGTCGAGGCATACTCACTAATCATATCAGACCGGACGGTAGCGGTGAAACAAGGAATTGTACAATTCACCTGCTTATCTTTTTTTGTCATGCCAACACTAGGACCACAGAATCTAGCGTAACCAAAGAGGGCCAACAAACAAAATACCAACTCCGAATTGATGATATCTCCGAAATACAAATAAATCTCCCTTAGTGGAGAAAGGGAAACACATCAATGATAAGACTTCAAGGCGTCTCACAGGATAGACAGAGCGGTTCATATGGGCAGCCCAATTTCAGCCCAAACAAAACCACTATATCCGGAGACAAGAGGATCAAGTAGGGAACAGTCATTGGTAGAAAGATGATTTCAACGGGATAGAAGCGATGAGACTTATATGCATAAGAAGAGCTGGAGATGGCGGATAAAGGAGATAGAGCGGAGTAAAAGGGGGGAGACAGTGGTGCTCTAGAGTATTGGGCCATCAACAATCACGGAAAAGCCTGGCTCTGAAACCACAAAAAAAAACAATCAAGGAAATTAAGGGAGATCGCCATAACATAATCCGTTGCAACGCAATCATTTTGGTAAGGGCTATCTAGGACAGTAATACGAGGAGGCTTAGGGAAGAAGCCATTCTACACTTGGCCCCGATAATTGATCAACAACAATCACCATAATCAGGTTCTTTGACTTATTTAAACCCACATGCATTTTCGTATAAGTTTTCGTCAGTTCACATACAACGGTTATCACCGTAGACATAGGGTTTATAACTTTACTATGACGGATAGACAAGATCACCACGACCCTAGCCACCATCAACCAGACGCAAGACACACGGAATCAACAGGGGGAAGCAGCTCCAGACACGTACGGTTTGACCTCCCACCAGATACAGATTACCCACCGGATACAGATCACCCAGATACACAAATGGCAGAAGGTTACGGTTTCCCAGGAGCAACGGGAGGATATCCCGCCGCAGGGACGTCAGGGGCTCCAGAACCGTATCAATATTTTGACGCATCCGCAGGATATTCCGCCACAGGAACGACGACTCCAGGACAGTATAAATATTTCGACGCGTCCAGCGGATATACCTGTACGCCAGGGCGGACGGACGGAGGACTTACCTATCAGGATACAACAGCATATACCCAAACAGGAACAGTAAAATACACTCTTCCAGGACCAACAGGATACAACCTTCCAGGAGCGACGGGAAATTATGCCCCTACGGGAGCAGCAATAGGACATGCTTATCCAGGAGCCACCAGCCAAGGGTATGTATCATCCTCTTATTAGTTAGTGTATTGAATATCCAGCTGAGCCATCTCGCGAAAATCAGAGCATCCGCGGGGCCGAGCAGACTCCCACGCGCGCCAGAGGACCGCATGCTGGAAAGGGGAGCGGAGCCGGATCCGGAATTCTGGCAGGGGGACGCGGCCAGACGCACATGGAACTACGTGCAGAGCGGCAAGCCGACGAGAGGGGAGCACGACGACGTATCCAGCGCCGGGATGGGGAACAGGGAGCTGGACGAGGAGAGAGCGGAGAATATGAGAATGGAAGAAAGGGCTGGGCGGGCGGCGGCGGCGCACGACCACCACGAGAGCCGACGGAGACATGCAAGCCGCGAGAGGCATGGCCATCACCACAAGTCTGATAAACATCACAAGCACGACAAGCACCATAAGCATGATAAGCACCATAAGCGTGATAGGCACGATAGCCCCGGACGAGGCCATCACCGCCACAAATCTCACTAGAAAACTACGAAAAAAGGGGCCGAGCACATTTTCCTAGATATTTGAGTCTTGACAATACTACGATATCAGCCAACCGACAATTGCCAATGTTTGGGAATTAACATAGCTTGTCCCTTTGACTAGGAGAAGTATTACTGGAGATAGATTAGAGCTGGATGTATTAAGAGAATTCGAGAGATAGATTTAGATGTGAAAGTAAAAAGGATTTTAATTCGTGCTCACATGACATCAATGACGGATCTGCTGAATACAAGTAAGTACGTCGTCGACTTAGTATCGTACACTCAAATCCCATTCCGCACATTGGATTCCCCTCCTCTTCAAATAATACCGAACTCTACAACTTGCCGCCCTTCGAATCACCCACCAGCTCAGCAGCGGCGCCCGAAATGGCGAGCTTACCCGTCTCCTTGACCTTGGCCTGAAAGATGACCTTGCCACTGCCTTCCTTCCACATCTCCGTCACGAGCGTCTGGCCGGGGAACACGGAGCCGGCGAAGCGGACCTTGATGTTCTTGTACGGGCCAAAACTTTCGTACACGGCCTTGCCGGCGATTCCCATGAAGCATAGCCCGTGCAATATGGGTTCCTTGAACCCGCCCATCTTGGCAAAGCTGGGGTCAATATGAAGAGGGCTGCAATGAATTAGTTATGTGTATTGGAGAGAAGAGCAAGAAGCAACGGGTGATAGGTAAACTTACTTATAATCACCGCTCAAGCGGTAGATCGCAGCCTGCTCAGGAGTTGTCTTCGACTCCACCACAACGTCAGGAGCCCTCTTAGGAGGGACATTGGCAGCGGTAGCAGCACCGCGGTCAGCGGGCTTCTTTTGACCACCAAATCCACCGCAACCTCGGAGGAAAATTGTCGATTCGTTGTAGAAGAGCTCTTCACCATTTTCGGCATTAACTGTGGTCACACCTCTCTTCATGATGGCAGCAGAGCCCTTGTCAACAACTTCGATCAACTTGGCCTGATTCCTTGTCTTTGCCCCTGTGGGAATGGGGTATTTTTTAACTTCTAGGTACTGCTCGCCATGAAGTAACATCATGGGTGAAAAGTTAGGTACCACGTCGTCCATGCTGTAGGGTATGTCGGCGTCGAACGGCGGGATGACACCAAATGTGGGGAGTACTTGGAAGTTATCGTGGCCTTCGAAGACGTATGGAAGTTCTGTGCGTTTGGCACCGATACCTAGATTATATAGTATGGAATCACGATCTGTGTAGGTGAACTCGGTTGGCCTAGATTTCGCGTTCTTGGCCTTCTCTTGCGCCTCGAGATACTTGTTGCTCTCGCTAGATTGCTAAATCAAGAAAAAAGGGTTATCAACATCAAAGTCACATTCCAACTATCCTAGTGTAAAGTCTATATGTACAGTGGAGAGGGAGGCATCGAGGAAATAGAAAGGCTCATACCTTAGATGTTCCTCGCTTGTTGCCCAAGTTTGCTAGAACCTTTTCTATTGAAGATGAGGTCTTCTCGGGATTATCTGCCCGACCGTCCTCGAAGTCAATGATCTTGGACCAGTTTTTAACAACTTCCTCGGGCTCTAGCTTCACATCAAGAGGGAAGCCAACACCTCCGGAACGCTGCCACCTTGTGCGGCCACACCAACCGGAGCCGACTTCGTATAGACCACCGGTAGGGTTTTCGGGGATCTTGTCGCTAGAAAGAGCAAGAACCAGAGGAGCTATGTAGTCGGGCTTGAAAGCTTGTACTAGTTCTGGAGGCAGAATAGTGGCCGTCATCGCCGTTCCAGCGTTGGGGGCAATGGTGTTACAGTAAATGTTGTACTTAGCACCCTCAAGCGCGATGGCTCGGGACATGCCTAGAATACCCAGTTTCTAAATCTAGGTGTTAGCATCTACCCTTCAAATTGGCTCATTTCAACTTACAGCTGCGGAATAGTTGGCTTGACCAAAGTTACCATAGATGCCACTCGTCGAAGTGGTATTGATAATACGTCCATACTTCTGCTTAAGAAAGATGGGCCAAGCAGCTTTGGTGACCTTATAAGTACCTCGGAGATGGACGTTTAAAACCGGATCCCACAAACTGTCGTCCATGTTGGCAAAAGCCTTGTCGCGTAATATGCCAGCATTGTTTACAACAATATCAAGTCGGCCAAAAGCATCAATGGCACCCTTGACCACCTTGTCGCCGTCTTCGGAGGAAGCCTTAACACCAGCTGCCTTGCCTCCCAACTTTTTAATCTCCTCCACAACAGTGTCCGGGTTTACGAGATCGTTGACAACAACTGAAGCACCAGCCTTGGCAAAGGCAAGACAATAAGCGCGGCCAATACCGGCGCCACCACCAGTTACTAAAGCTACGCGCCCCGTAAAATCAATCTTCTCTCCTTGAGGGCTAGGGCCGAGTTTCATGGATTCCTCAAGAAGACCTACGAAGTCATTGACTCCAGAGGGATATTGGGGGTTTGAGAAGTCAGAAACCTTGCTCCACTGCTTAATAATGGCGCTGGCTGTGTAACTCTCATCTGCCTTGAGTAGTAGACCGCTTGATCGCTCCCATCTGAACTTGGCGATGTGGCCACCACCAGCCTCAAAGATAGCACCATTCTCACTAGTGTTGTTCTTGTGAACTAAGACAGCCACTAGGGGAACAACCCAGTCAGGCTTCAGGTTTTCCAACATGTCTGGAGGCATGACCGTCTCCGTCATGCGGCTGGCTGCGATGGGAGCAATGACGTTGCAAACGATGTTATACTTGGCACCTTCTTTAGCGAGAGTCTCTGTGAAACCAACCATGGCGAGTTTGGCAGCAGAGTAGTTGGCTTGGCCGAAGTTGCCAAACAGACCAGCGGCTGAGGCAGTGTTGATGACACGGCCATACTTTTGCTTGCGGAAGTAGGGCCAGGCTGCACGAGCACACTTATAGGCACCCTTGACGTGTACAGTCATGATCAAATCCCAGTCGGCATCTTTCATGTTCTTGAAGCTGACATCGCGTAGGATGCCGGCGTTGTTAATGAGGATATCGATACGGCCGAAAGCCTTGATGGCGGTTTCGATAATCTTATCACCGTCTGCAACGCTGTCATAGTTGGCTACAGCCTCACCGCCGGCGGCTTTAATCTCGTTAACGACTACATCGGCGGCCTGGGAATTCGTGATTGTGTTAGTCGGAGAAAGTCTTGAGGGGCCAATATGAGAGCAAGCAGGGTCTTTGGGCTTACTTTTGTCGAATTACCCTCGCCCTTGAAGGAGCCACCTAGGTCGTTGACAACAACCTTAGCTCCTCTTGAGGCAAAGAATGTGGCATATGCTTTTCCCAGACCACCGCCGGCGCCCGTGATGACGGCGACCTGGCCGTCGTAGCGTAATTGACCCGACATGGTGTGCTTAACTTGGGAGGTTGGGTATTAACAGAAAGACAAAGACAGAGAAAGGGAGAAAGTAACACAATGGGAGGACGGAGAGAATTGATGGGGATGGTGGTGGTGAGGAGGATGGAGGAAGTAGATGTGAGAGGACAATACCGCTGCGGTGAGGCCGGGTAAAGTATTGGCTGATTAAAGTAGGGACAAGCTACGCAATGGCGCCCATATGAAGAGATGCCGCCTTTGCACTCCGCTACAGGAATCAGCCGAGGCAGCTCTGGGAGCTCTGAGTGGAATGCCGAGGGGCCCCATCCACTGGTTGGCCGAGCACGCGGCAGCTCAGCCAGGCCCTATCGGGTTTAGCTAACACTCCCCGGAATTCACATGTCAGCTCCTGAAAGCAGGATGAGGTCATGCACGCGACTCGAATTTTTAACACATAGGTATATGCCCGGTAGGACATTGTACTACACAACAGCTATTAAAAGACATCCTGTTAAGCGAAAGTTTGATAGTTCTTTTTTGGTAGATGGAAGAAAGTGTCATTTTGAGATGTTCAAATTAGAAAAAAAAAAAAGCCAACGGGGAAGAGAGACTTCGGCGGCTATACTATGACCGACTGAAAACGTATTACATACTGCTCCAGCAATGCAATAAAAGGAGCAAAGCTGCTTAACTTATACATAAGCTGGTGGCGGTCTATTTCCCCACACCCGCACGACTTATTCCCCGCAACGTGACACTAACCTACCTAGACTAAAAGATATTGCCGACCGTAGGCGACCAAGACGACCGAGCGTACTTGTACGCTTCGATATTACCGTTAGAAATGTCCTTGACTAGGTAGTGAATGCTGTGGGTACTATGGTACTCCAGCTAAAACCTGTGATTATTGTAAGTGCTACAAATAGTAAACTAGTTTGACATACCTGACTCGTTTCCAAAATCGTAATCGCCGTTATCGTTTCGCTTCAGGCGATTTGTATTAGGTAAGTCCTGGGTGGCTTCGAGTCCAAGCTCAGGTCTTTGGGCTGAAACCAGCTAAGTCGTCTCTTAGCGAGTTAGAGTTCGTGAGTGTAGAGGCGTCGATGTCTCAGACTTCACTAGACAACTATTCAGTTCTTGCCTCGAACCATGAGTAAGACATGTTGACGGCCCTTAACCGCTAAGTTTGAAGGCCCGATAATGCGTTGTATATATAGACTTAGTATTCTCATCTTTATTCTTAAGAGTTTCTAAGAGGTTAAGGGATCTTTAGCACCTTGAAAAATTATCTATAATTCAAGTATACTCCTCAAGTCCTAGTTTTTGACCGTTTAATAAGAGGGCACGGAAGTTTGAGGCTCAAGCTTCGTGAGGGACAGCATGTAGCGGCCCAATCAGAATGCCACTAAATACTACCTAGCTCTAGCCTCTGAAGAAGAGTAAATTGTTGAGATGTTGCCTGACATATGGGCTAAGCCACCGAGAGGGTTATGAAAAAGGACCTGAATTCATTTGTTGCGCGAGTGGTCTGGGGATTGTTTCTTAGGTTTAAGAGTGAGTTCTACACTGTTATGAGAACACACTTAACAGCCTACAGGGTTAGTTACCTACAGTAAGAACGACCTATAGTATTTATTTTTCATAACTTTTTCGAGTTCCAGCTTTTATTGTAATTTGAGTGAGCATGAGCGCATGTATCTGAGGCTACCTTTCTACCTTACTATTGCAGATACATTTTAGGCGGTTGGCCCAATTATACTCGGCAATTTCATACCTAGGCAGGTGATCCGTCGCCATAACATGCTTGTTTCCCTCGTCGCGGCCATTCATTATAGCTTATTAGTCCGCTCTAAAGCGGATAATCTTATCCGCAAGCTATAAAGCGTCACCAACGAACAATTACACAGATCACTAAGAGAAAACCGTCTTCTCAAACTCAACAGAAAGATTAAAAAACAAAATGGTTTCTACCACAGATGACGAGATTCACGATGACAAGAGCCCGATTTGCATACCCTTCATACTAGACCGGCTCCAATCGCACCTGAAGTCCGGCTCTACGCGCCCCTTCATCATCGGGCTGAACGGGGTGCAAGGCGCAGGCAAGACGACGCTCGTGAGTAGGCTTGCGGAGGCACTGCGCAAGGACGCGGGTCTCGAGACTCTGGTCTGCAGCATCGACGACTTCTACCTCTCGCACGAAGACCAGGTCGCGCTCGCGGAGTCTATGCCGGAGAATGCGCTTGTGCAGGTTAGGGGGGAACCGGGTATGTTTTCCCAGCCCCTATTTCACTCTCATCTCACCATGTTGACTTTCACTTGGTCTCACGTCTTGATGGTTCAGTTCTCAGTTTCTCGCTCAACATCTTCGACCTCAACCCCATATACATAAGCTGATCATAGATACACCCAGGGACGCATGATATGGACTTGGCAAAGGACTTCTTCACAGCCATCCTGAGCAGCAGCGCAACGCGAGTTCCTCAATACGACAAGTCCCTCTTCTCGGGCCAAGGGGACCGCTTCCCGCGCTCCAGCTGGCCCGAGGTCAACGCGCCGGGGCAGCCCAAGGTGCAGGTCGTCATCTTCGAGGGTTGGTGTGTCGGCTTCCGCGCGCTAGCGCCCGCTGAGGTGGACGCGAAATACAACGCGCCATCGCGGACTCTGAAGAGTCACGATCTCGCGCATTTGCAGTTCATTAACGGGAAGCTAGGGGCGTATGACGCCATCACCAACTTGTTCGATGCCTTCATTCACATCGATGCCGAAGACACGGAATGGGTCTACGATTGGAGACTGGAGCAAGAGGTCAAGCTGCGGGCGCAGCGCGGCGCCGGCATGAGCGACGAGCAGGTTATACGCTTTGTCGACGCCTATTACCCTGCATACGAATTGTTCACGGATAAGCTGCGCAGCGGTGTGTTCACCGACAAGTTGCAATGCCAACTAAGACTAGTTGTTGGTAAGAATAGACACGTAAAGAAAACAATAACCATCTGATTTTGATACCCCCTCCTTTTCTGGTCCAGTACCTTCCCCCTTCCATTTTCGTGACCTGCTAGTGAGGATAACCAAGACACCTTACAGCTTATGGTACAGCATACTAGGAGCCAAACCGACCAGCCAATATCCGTATGATTGCTACCTAACAATTCATCCCCTGTAACAAGCCATGCCACTACAGATAGAGCAACAAGCTACCATGCAAAGCAAAAGTAGAAGCAAACCCCAAAAACTCCGACTCATGCAGTCGTGATTCGTAATAATGCCATATAACCCCAGTCAAAGGTCACCATGTGATTACCAGGTTCCTCACAGTACCTCCAATATTCACTCTTATATAGATGAGCAACATACTTGCTCAACAAATCCTTGCACGCCAGATCCGTCCTCTATTGGGTGAAGATCAATCGAACTCCTTGCCTAACATCATACCTTCGCCCTCACTCTTCAGGTCGGCCAGGGTCTGTCCAATGCCATGGATCTTGTTTCGTACAGCTTCTTCTCGCTCTGCAATCTCGTTCTCGAATGTGTTTACGATTTCTCGCTTTTCCCTCCGTGCCTCTTTAAATCGAATCATGATATCTCCGAATCTCTCGAGGAACCAGTCCCCCGACTCTTCCCAGTCAATGACGGACATTTTCGTGAAGAAGTTTACCTGGTCTGCTTCGTCTTTGGCTAGAAAATGCTCTAATTTTTCCGGCATACTACCTTGAGGCGGCTCGAAGACTGATCGTGCTTCGGCTTGGGCCGGATCAAAATCGAACTCTTCTTGTTTCAAAGTCTTGTAATCCATAGCCGCCAATGCCCCATCATCGTAATCTAACTCATATGAACGTTTCTTTGTGGCTGATTGGCGCTTCTCAGGTGAGGACCGAGGCATAGCGCTCTCGCGCAGACCAGCCTTGCCTTTACTGGGTCGAGTGAAGAGCTGTCGATTCACTTGAGTCTTCGCCTTCATATTAGTTTTTGTGACAGGCATAGGCGTCGGTTCTCGCTCAACACTGGCATTTTCTGATTCATCTTGGTGACTAATCATGGGCGTATCTGTGTCAGCAAAAATAGTTGACCGACGTGGCTGCTGTTCCGGTACTTGCAGTCTGGGTAAGCGCTCCGGCTGCGCTTGCGCTACTTGAGCGGGCTCCTGATGGTTGGGGTTTAGGTAGACTTGAGGGTTTAGAGGCTGCGGCATGGTAGTAGGATCACCGTCTGGGTAGATAATACGCTCAGGATACGATTCGCGCCTAGTTGGCCGAAGCGGCAATGTTTTAGGATGTTGTAGTCTTTTGCCCGATGGTGTCTTTTCTGGAGACGTATTATATGAGCTTTCATCGGCATATGGGTCATGTCCATTATCAGAGATGATTTCCTTAAAACCACCACGCTGACCTCTAGCATCCGGGGTCGAAGCGCTTCTGGTGAGACCAGTGAGACCATTTCCATTTTCGTTTCCCATCACATTAATCAAGCCATCAGGGCCAACGATGAAGGGAGGCGGTTGATCTGCCCGGTCTAGCTGTCTCGGAGCAAGACGGTGACGTGTACTGTCGTGTGGTTGGTAACTTAAAGCAGGATGCCCCTGAATTGGCACTTGGCGATAGGCAAACGGCGCGTTAGCATCAATGTTACTAGTAGTGTCACTAAACGCGGAGCCTTCTATTGTCGACCCCTCCCAGAAGGGCGCCGGTCTCTTAGATTGCTGTAGGGGTTCGGAAGAGATCGTTTTGCTGCGTGCAAGGTTCACAGACCCATCTCGGGTAAGGGGATGGGTGGAACGAGAGGATATGGGGATTCGCGCGGCCGTAACGGTCGCTGTGCGCTGGGAATTCGCATGGATTATGGGAGAACGGGAGCGGCCCGGTGAGGTCTGCTGTGTCGTTGAAGCTTTCGGCTGGGGTATGTTTACGTGGCGCGTCTGTGCCTGTGCCTGTGCCTGCGTCTGTGCCTGTATCTGCGCCTGAGACTGCGACTGCGACTGCGACTGAGACTGTGGTGGCGTCTCGAGCTGGCCCGGAGGAGAAGGATCGTAGGTCGCGGCAGGAGCAGAAGTGGCGACACCGGGCTGGCTGTGGCCAAGCCCCGGATTGTTCGTCACCCAGGCCTGCATCTTCGTCCTGGACTGCTTGAAGAAGGAGGCAGTAGCCGGCGGCATGTGGACACGACGGGACGGGGTTCGACAACCGCAGTGGCGCGGGCAGATAAGAGGTCAACACGACACGACTGTGTCTTGCTTACTTGGGGCTGGTAGGGTCTAGACTACGCGTTCATGTGGTTGTTGATAGGAGTACGTGTACGATCACGAGAAGTATCATGCCTGTGTGTGTAGATCTGCTATTGGGACTCGAGAGGCTCATAGGTGGTCGAAGCGAATTGGGTGGACGAGCGAGGTTCGGGCCCAGTGATTAAGTATAGTAGGTGTGTGTTATGGATCATGTTTCCATCCTGCCCAATTCGACGACGAGGTTGGGTCGCAACATGGACGGCCACGAGTCTGGAAAGATCTGGAAGCACGAGGTGTGTCCGGGGCGCCCGAGCAAGTTCGGATGTGGGATGCGGACAGCGGGATGAGGGATGAGGGATGCGGGATGCGGGATGCGGGATGGTCGATGTTCGAATGGTGGGGAGTTGTTGAGGATGGAAGCCTCGCACATGAGGTCTACGCATACATGCTGTCAGTCTGCAAATCCGCATCGCCAGTGGCCCCTGCCTGACCGTGTCATTGCCTGTCTGGGGAAATACACTACACGATCCCTACCTTGGTACCTACCTAACCTAGCGCGGTAGTGGGCCTAGCAGATACTGTAGGTACCTCTAGCTACCTAGGTAGCTCATTACCTTGGTACCTAAGTAAGCTAAGTAAGCTCCGTATAGGCTATGGGACACCACCTGGGCACTCTGTCCACACCTCTATTTTTGATGGGTAGGTACTTTAATGTTGGGGCGCACCAGCGGGGGTTACTTTCTGCACAGGGTACCTCCAATCTCGCCGACTACTGCATCTATCATAGGTCGATGGGACGGATTGAGCAACCTCCTCCAAACACCTTGCACGGCTCGTCGAATCGTGTCAAGCGATAGCCTCAACATGCGTTCTCGGTCTCATTGGCTCTCACACCTTCATGTTTGATGAGTTGTCCTGCATACGCCTTCCGACCCCGTGCTTCGTCGAGCCATTAACATTCCACCTGGCGTCTATCTTATTCTTCAATCCACATTGCAACCCTCCCCGGATCGTTTCATTCGCGCTTGCAACCGTTGGGCAACATGTCACGTCGACGGGCTGCAGGTTGAGCTCGAAGAGAGGCGGCCATATATCCTCTCATCGTCCAGACAGGACTCGAGAGACTGTAGGGTCGCTTTAGTTTTGTTGGTTCCAGCTCCCAGCTCCCCCTCCCTTTCCATTCCGCTCCTCCCGGTCTAATTCGTCCGTCGTGAGGCTTCCCCAGCTCTCGTAGAAGAGCCGGTATCGCCTTCAATTGTCTATCTGTCTGTCGCTTAAGTCTGGGGTGGCCGACTTTGCGATTTGCCCGTCAATTCTCTTCTTCATATAAGAGACTCGTAGCTGGATGTTGCGTTTGTCTGGGGTTTGGTAAGTATACCCAGGCCCTTGTCTGTAAGTCTCGTATCCCTGGCGAGCATACCATTCTTCCTTCGATGTCTGCTAGATGTGCTTAATATCACTTACTCTAGACATGACACATCATATAACTCACCACTGGTATCATATTTCCCATCCCCACGTCGATGGACGCTACGTCGCCCGCCTCGCTCTGCACCTCTTTGGCCATGGTGTCCAGCGCCATCCATTTCCCATTCATAGGTTCTTGCGCCGCTATAGATTCAACTTTGGCCATCGTCCCAGCGCCATACCCACCCCCTTGTAACACACTTGATATGAAAAGCTGGTGTACCCAAACTGTGTCGGGTGGAAGACCTAATCTCGCATCTTCCTCGGCATCATGGACGTCAAGCGCCACATGGCCGACGGGCATGAAGCTTCTGCCAGTTGGCTGCCGCTGCGCGAGCCGTATCTCTGTTGCCGTATCTCGAAGAGGCTCTGTTTCCTGTAGAACTTGAGTAGGAGTACTCCAACCTGCTGAGGGGTTTATGAACCTTGGGATGTGCCGCGATATGTTGTGCTAGCAGCGTGTTCCGATTCGGAACATCTTCCGCCAAAACCTAACCACGGTTAATTTTTTTTACCATCGCGCCAGTGCCGAAGGGCTCGAAGTTAACCTACAGCCCAGTAGAACATCTTTCCTCCCCTCTTCGCGGAGTCTACCCACTCTGGCACCTCGTTTGCCCTCCATCCGCAGGCCACTCGCTGGTCGTGCATACGTTGTACGTGTTCAGGGCTCAAGTGGTCCCACGGGATGATCTGCTCGGAAATTTGTTATCTTGAGACAATCGCAATTGAAACACAAGTCGCATATCCTTATCGTTTCAAGCATCCTGTGGTGCTGTTCAGTTCAAGCCTTACCTCGATCTTGCATGCATGCTTTGACGTCATGGCTAACCATTAATCGCGACGGGTAGGTATTGTTTCAAGGGTTTTCTTTTCCCCCTTTTCGTTTGCCTCTCCTTTCTTTTGCTCGTCCCACACCCTCTTGTTGTAGTCTGGTATTTCTGAAATTTGATGTAAGCACAAGTTTCTCGGCCACTGAGCCATGCTAGCAACCGATTTTCGGACGTGTGACGATTTTACCAGCCTAAGTACCGGTAGCTAAGTTGACCGCGCTTGATGTGTAAGTCCTAATGTGTTACGGTAATAATTCCGCATCTTGGCTTTCGACGGCTTTTCTCGGTTTAAGATATCTCTCAATTTCTAATTCTAGGCAGCGCTGCGTAATGTGGTGCACTTCATGTCGTCGTTTCATCATAACTTTGGAGCACCCCCGATTATCGGCAAGTCATCTACTCATATGCGTGCGCTAGGGTGGATTCCTGCGCTTCATGACATCTCGCCTTTGCATGCGATAATTCTCTAACCTGCCTACTTGCATCTAATGTAGGCCTGCAGTTTCTTAGAGTCACCGGGTTCACTTGTAACGTCTACCGGGAATTCTCGGTTATTGTCGCCGCCTTATCAGGCGAGGAGATCCCTATTTGCTGACCTGAATCTTCTGTGACGGCCGGTGAACTCCCCCCTTTTTCGTCTTCCACCCGAACATCGATCTTTGGCGCATTCCCTTGTGTGCCCAGCCTAATGAAGGGAGAAATCACGACCCCAGCTGCAGCTAACGCGACTGTAGTTTGGAAAGTCCTGGTGTACTTGAGCATCGGGTCTGCGATGCCAGCCGGTGTTGACTCGATGGAGCTGAACACTGCTGTCGAAATTCCTAGGACAACCGTGTTCGATAACCGGATAACCACATTAAAGATTCCTCCCGCTAGCGACTGTTGATGACTCGGAAGTGATTGCAATACATACATCTATGAGAAGTCAATATGATATTCACCCAAGGGACAAAATAGAGGATTAAAACTCACATTGGCCACATTGAACTGTAGATCTGCACCCGCAACGTTTAAAACAAGCGCAGGAAAAACAAACGCCCAATAATTACTATCAGCTTTCATGAAAGAGAATAATAGAGCTGCCGCAAGGTAGCTGACAGCACCGAAGATCATCAAAAGTGTATTGTTAACCTTGTGAAGAATCCGGCCTGCCAGTATATTCCATAATAACCCAGCTATAGCCATGGGAAGGAGGCGTACGGCAACATTTAAGGTTGATAGTTTCTGGACTTGTTGCATGAAGAATGCGATCCAGAACCCAGTGGCCTGGAAGCTCATGTTCCCGAGGAGAACAACGATAATTATCTGAACACCATTAGCAATCGTACATTGATAAAATTCACTTAAAACACACCAAGCTGAAATTACGGTCTTTCCAGATATGTGGAGGCATCAAGGGTGTGGGGAAGACTCTTTCCCAGAAGACGAAGGCCACCACTACAAGACATGTCGTTAGCTATCACCATTTTAAGAGTATTATAGTTAAACCATTTTAAGAAGTATTAAGAAACCTGGAAGTGGCCCCAGGCCGAAAAGGAGAATTTGCACTTTTGAAGTAGCTAAAGTGGGAAGAAAATGGTCACAAGAATTGCTTACAAAGTACTATACCGACGACAATCAACGCGATCACATGAGCTCGTGACCAACCATCTTGGGGGCCGAGCCTGTCCCTGTTTAGCACAACCCATGACACAAGGAGATAACACGTACGTTAGACCAGCAGCAAACATCCCAGTCCCTAGAATCGTAAGGACTGTCCCTACATAGTCGAATTGTTTTAATGCGCCCAGCCGTTGCCTCAACGGCGCGCGCTCGAAAGTTTCAACATTGGGCACGGCCCAAAAGGCAAAAACGGTGAAGACGGCCCAGATAATAGACAACAATATAAACGCGGCGCGCCAGTTGAAGAGTTGCGTCGCAACGCCGCAAAGGATGGTGCCAAACACGAACCCCAGCGGATTCCCGGCGCTGAAGGACGAAAACGCGGCATTTTTACGCTTCGAAGGAGTCGCATATGCAGCGCCCACTACAATGCTTGGAGTTAGTAACTCTGACATAAGTGCGCTGTCTGAATAGTTCGGAACATGATAAGCTCCCAGGGCATGAAGTTGACCTGAAAAGGAGATATATGTTCTCTGAAAGTCTCCAAACAATAATAAAACGACTCCGAGAAATTGCTTACAGATCCCAATCGCGGGCGGCACAACCATCGCCGCGGGAATACCCAGGACGCCACACACAATCAGTAACCAGAACGGGTTCTGCGCGAATGCTACGATGAGCGAGAACAGGCTAAAGCCCGCCATGCCCGTGATGAACATCGCCTTGCGGCCTAGCAAGTCGGCTAGTTGGCCAAGCGCAAGCTGGAATGCGCCTGCAACCAGTCTGTGTGAATCTTGTATGTCAGCTGTTTGCCGCGACCAGTTATCAGAAAACCGAAAGCGTGTCATGAGAAAAGAGGAGGAACCACGCACGAAGTCGAAGCACTAATCCACGAAATTTGGCCCTGTGTCATATGCAAGTCCAACGACACGGGGACCGTAATGATGAGCGCCGTGCCAGCGAGGAAGGCCGAGGAAGCCGTCGCCACCGTCGCCTGCGTCACGAAGGCGATCTCCTGCAGGGTGTTCTTGAAGCATTCTGGCCGCGGCCCAAAGCTCGTCGTGATCCTCTCGAGCTGCGACACGTCGAGCTCCTCGGCATCGCCAGCGCCAGCGCCGTCGGCGGCGGCACCTCCCATCGTCTTCAGATGTTCTCCTGCTTTCGAGGTAAAGCTGGCCGAGCTCTGCGACGTCTGCCCATCGACTCCGTGCCTCGGCGACACTTCTGTTGAATCGGGAATCTGCTCCGCTGGGTTCGCCATTTCCCCAGCGCAGCCGCCTTATAACAATATCTCGTCTCCTCCCAACAGGCGGTCAAACATACCTGCTGCGGATGCTTAGCGCCGATAGAGCCACAAAGAGGGCGAGGACCAATCAATGGATCGTGAGAAGAGACATGGAGGAAATTGGACGCAGCGGCATTGAGTCGAGCTTTATAAGGCTTACCGATCACAATAACAGTGCGTGATCGTCGAGATTCTAGATTCATTGGCTCATCTAACACTACTACCTAGCTTGGAGCCAATCTCTGGACGTGGGGCGTAATCACGTAGGGACCTATATCGGAATTATGTGATGAGGGTAAGAAGTTGGGTATTCAGTCTCTCTTCCTTTGTCCCCCGCATTTGATAGCTTCAGGCGAATTGGCGACTTCAGCAACCCATTTCCCAATCTCTTCAAGACGTGCCAGCACTAGCTAGTATCAACCACATAACACGGAAGATATACTAGAAAAAAACATGCTGCAATCTGCTCTCAGGTTAGTGCTTCCTGCATATCCGTAGGAATGTGGGATGCAGCTGTTGTCCCACTTAGTCCCGGCAGACAATGTCTTACTTACATAGTATACACCGCTTGACTGACCACTTTTGTGCCTCGAAAAAAAAAAAAGGTCGAGTATCGCACCTAATTTAACAATAGCTTGAACGACCTAGGGTGCATAGGATTTCTCCGAGAAATGGTAATTATGGGGGGCTTCAGCATCCTAATTCCACCGATCAATTACACTTGTGGAAGACGTGTGTGAATACTTTGAAAAAGTCTATTCAAATCACCGAAATTAATGTTAGTAGAGCTGCAGTAGCTTAGTATTCAGAGTAAATGACATGGACTATATGTACCATCATATCTTAGACACTGCTAATCGATTTGTCACATGGGAAGATCAAGAATTTAACAAATTAGTGTAAATTCTTTACATGAGCCGAAGCCGCACGCCAAGTTGTCTGGCCTCATTGTCTTACCCTCGATCTACATGAAACTCAACGATACGCCCTAATAGGATGGAGTGGGGTCACATGCAGTGATGATTACTTACCTACCTACCTACTGGGAACGACTTGACTTGTTCAATTGGCTGCTTAAATCTTTAATGGAAGCCGAACTGCGCCGTCGTTAGAAGACGACTGACTGTACAGTAACCAAAAAAACAAAACAAAACATACTACAGCATCGGTGAAAATGTCTCGCATCTAAGAGGCGGCAAACGCATACCTAATTTCCTATGTAAGTAAATAGGTATACCCCAGCCTTTCCTCCTTCGCTGTAGCCGCCAGCCAATACTACAGAGATGGATGGCATGGCTGGTGGTCTGGTCCATCACAGGTCCAGCGCATTCACATACAGCGGCGACACCTTGACCTCGCGCACCCAGAGATCCCACGGCCGCTGCACGGTCCCGGCATTCGTCGCGTAGCTGTCCTCGGCCTGCCGCGCCGTGAGGTAGACGAGGCCGTCGTCGGGACCGGCCCCGGACCCGGCGTACGCGCGCTCGATCGCCAGCGCGTCCGACTGCACCCGCGCGTTGAGCTGCGTGTACACGGCCTGGAACACGGCGCTCTCGATGGAGGTGGTGCAGACGGTGAAGCCGTGGCTGCGCATCAGCGCGACGGAGTAATCCGGCAGATCCTCCTTGTCCTTGTCCTTCTCCTTGTCCTTCTCCTCGCCTGCCGAGAATTCCGCCGCGAGAGCCGCGCCCAGACGGACGTTGCGGACGAGGAGGTCCTGGGAGTCGTTGCTGGCGTAGTATCTCGAGATGTCGAAGACGGGGACCCTGGTGCCTAACATCCTCCTCCTCCCGTCAATGCTTTCAGTCCTGTGCGTGTGTGTACCAGGATAAAAAAAAAAGAAAAAAAGAAAGAAAAGAAATCATGCTGTGAGCGAGCGAGCGAGCGAGCTAGTTAGCCAACCTACCCAAGAACCCCGCCATATGGATCGACGACTTCAGCGGGACGTCGCTGATGCTGTAGGGTATCACGGCCGGCGAGTGACTATGCACGACGGCGCCGATCCCCGGGAACCGCTTGTAGATCTCGGAGTGGATGTAGCGCTCGATGAAGCCGCCGGGAGCGTCGGGGTCGACCGGCGATGCGTCTGCGACGTAATACTCTACTATGTCGCTGGGGGAAGACACGAGGCCCGGCGCCATGTTACGGGACATGAAGAAGGTCGAGTCGTTGTTGGGGTTCCGCACCGAGAGGTGTCCGTATGCGTCGAGCACGGCATTGTTGTGGAGGATGTGCAGGGCGTGGATGAAGGTGGCGAATAGTTGGTTGAGGTTTACGGACATCATCTTGGCACGGCGATAATTGTTCACTCACATGGAAAAGTACTGCTACTCACCACATGTGTTTGAGGGGGTGATTTGGAGAGGGTTTCTCGTTATTCCCAAATAAAACGCCGTGATTGATAATCCAGGGATTGTATGCGATCTCCGGCCAATACTGCATATAAACCCCTCTAGTAATTCTGGGTATGTGGTAGGGAGGGGCGTATAGTCTCCAACAGCCTACGACGGGCCTATCAGTTTCGCGAGATTTACATCGATTAAGCTTCGGTCCCGTGGGGTAGCTTCATCACGACTATTCTCGGGTGGTGTAGTGAGTAGAGCTGTGCTTGACTGGGGGTGGTCACACTGTGGCTTCTTCTTCACACAATGTACCAAATGATATTAGATCTGAGATGTGTATGGTTGTGAAGCGTACTCTCAAGATTATGTGAAAGTCTGACAGTTGGTCGCCTCACGATACAGAGTGTCGTATTCTACACCTCAAAGACACATGTCTGATATGTCTGATCTAAATAGCTGAAATCTGGTATTTTGCCTTTATGTCCTTGGGCTTCTTAAAAAGCTGACTACACCACCACAATACCCTACTAGATTATCTAATCTTTCACACTCCTCGGCTTGATGCTGCTTCCATTCCCCCAGTGCGCTCATGAGGGTATCGCTCTCGATGATTAAATCAAAGTGTAGCCTCAAGAAGACCGTCATCCACGCCTGGGTAAGTTCATAGTCTCGTCTTGCCTTAAGACGACTTGTTAAGGCTCGAATAAATTGTAGTAACTCGTTTGAGTCGTCATCTTCACCAGACGAAAGTGACCGGAGTTCAAGATCTGCGGTAGCCGGAGCAAGAGCCTTTAACTGCTCAATGAAATCGTCATCTGTAGGAAGAGTCAATGAATATTGCATGGAAATAGATTAAATACTGAATATCTTACAGTTTCCACTAGCGGCCCCAGCCCGCAAACTACCTGTGAATGCTTGCTCCATTCTGTTTTGGTCAAACTTCGTAATTCTCGACTCGTTTTGGCTCTCGTTGGATTTTGCTTCGGGAGCATTCGGGTTCGAAGAAGGCGCCCCAGTTGTTGATGGAAGAAAGAAAGGTGCCTTTTCGGGAGCTTTCAGTGGTTCTTTTGGCTTGTTTCTCTTTTTGATCAGGTCGAGATGTAATAGAGTTTGCCATCTGCTTCTTGGGACTAAGCTCAAAGTCATCATATCAGCACTGAGCTGGTCTAGACTGGGTGCAGCAACTTGATCTTCATATTCTACCGTGTCGCCGTCTTCAAATGCTGCCTCCAGTAGCCCTTCGCCGCCTTCTCCCGAGGCCGTGGGCCCGGAGACCTGGTCCACAACGCTCTCAGATATTTGCTTCGTCGATACGTGTGTGAAAAAGCTCCTGTTGTTCCAGATATTAACACCCAGCTCGCCCTCAGATGCAGCAGCAAGATATTCGCCTGTGGCTGAGAATGCTAAAGCAGTGCAGGGTTTTTCGAGCCGGATTGCGTCGATAAGATGACTTGTAGGTAGATCCCAAACTCTTATTACGGAGTCTTGCGACGCGGCTACTATCCAGCGACCGTCGTTCGAGAATGTGAAATCATTGATTTTGCCCTGGCAACCCCAGAATTCACGAATTGTTTGCCTTGTTTCTATGTCTACCACGCGAATAGACCCATCGTCACACGAGAAGGCTATGAGATCGCTTGCAGGATGATAACGACAGCCCGTGATCGCAGTCATTGGGGCCCAGTTGATTTCGTGTACTAAGTTTCCCGTCAGAAATTCCCAAAACTTCACTCGGCCATCGAGAGAGCAGCTGATCACGAGGTGGTTCATCGAATCAACAACAATTCCAGTGACCGAATCCACATGCTTGCCCATCCCCGGGAGGAATTTAGAAGATGCGCGAGCTTGAAGTTGCATGACTGTGTCTGCCTGCCTCGCTTGCTGCATCTTGACCCGTCTAGCCTGTGCGGGTGACAATTTGGACGGGAACCGCTGCCTGTGCAGACCTGATTGCAAGTTGAACATGTCAATCGACCCACCAACAGATCCAACAACAGCAAAGGTTCCGCAGGAGCTCATCGTGACGGTTGATACATTCGCACCGTCACCGGTCTGAAACGCCCACCTGCCTGCACGCTTGCGTCCCCAGAACCAAGTGCGTGCAAATGGGTCGTCTTTGTGAGCGGTGACAACGCTTTCCCAGCCAGTCATGCCACTAATCTCAGCATCCAGTGACTTCTTTGGATCTCGCGTTTTCTCCCATAATGGTTGCTTTCCCGGAAGAGCGCCCATGCCACCATCTCGGTTGAGTGAGCAAGCGATGCAGGTAATTTCTGGAGCCTTTAGATCTTCAAGGGTCGTGGTTGGACCGTGGCCCAGGGCGTTCGTGGACAAAAGCCCATATTTCTTGGCTTTCTTTCGTATATTTCCCTGACTTAATTCGGTACTTTGGCCATCTCGGCGAAGACTCCATCCCCATAAACTCCTATCCTTCCCTCCACTAAGAAGCCATTTATTGCCTGCTTCAGCACCATCAAAATCCGAGGGCAAGAAGCGAAGAGACGTCACAGGCGCTGCATGGCCGCTTCGGGTCTGTAGTATCCTTGGTATAGGCGAAAACGGAACCTGGTCGAATATCCAGGTCTTAAGGGAATTGTCCCGGCCACTTGTGACGATGACGGGTTGACCTGCTAGGAACTCGACCTTACTCACGCCACCACGGACATTGATGCCGTCTCGCGTTGGTGGGTTATGGGCGCTCCTTAGGATGCCCATTACTCGACCACCATTATTTAAATCCCAGAAAGTTATATCGCCGCTCGCATTGGTTGCGGTTGCCATAACGCCATCCTCACGGCCGTCCTGCCCCGCGCCCATGCCGTCCGTTCGGAAAGCAATACTTGTCACAGGAGCGTCTTCTGCACCCGCGTTGACTTGAATAAGCGTCTTATCGGTGAGAACGTTCCGGATAATGAGTGGTCCCGCAGCATAAGATATAGCCATGAGAGACAATGCGTGTGAGGGCTCCATACACGTGACGGCACCGCATGTAGACGACGGAGGCAGGAGGGTGTGGATGAGCTTCCCAGTCGACACATTCCAGATCTCTATCCAGCCATCTCTACGCCCGACAAAAATCTTATTAAGATAAGTCGGCATTGTGCATATGCCTCCGGTGATCTCGTTGTCGCCCTTCCGAGCAGCCATTGTAAAGAGCGTAGTGTAGTGCTCAAGCGTTGCCGTCGTCCAGACCTCTATCCTCGTCCCCGAGCAAGCCACTATCCAGGACCCAAATACGAGGATCTGCTTGATAGGCTGTTCCAAGTCGGATGGGAGCTCCAAGTGGCCGACCTTCCTTCCCCGCTCAAAAATCCAGACTCCCTGGGAGGTACCACTACTGGAATCACCCCATGCTGCAAAGACCTTCTTTTTCCACGCGTAGGTGGCAGTAATTTCGAAAGGCGTCTGCGGCCTGGTCATAAACACAAGATTAAGACCACGCCTCAGGTCGTACGTCTGTAGCGATCGACCGGCCGAGGTGGTGACCTGGAACGTGGTCTTGCCTAGGGGGGTCGAGGTGAAGGGCACGCCGGTCGGGGAGACTAAGCCTACAGTCTATAGATATCGGTCAGCGCACGTCTTCATGGTAGCGACGAGAGTCTAGTTACCCGAAAGGGAGCGAAGATACGAGACCTCTGAGCGGGCTCGGCTTTGGTCTTCACGACGGAGCCCAGCTTCTGGCGCTTGACCAGCGGTCCCTCCTCGGCGGAATGAGGCATCGTGATCTCGAATACGGCTCGCAATATGTGTCGCCAGGGTTATTTCCCTCTCTAATGGTGCGCAGGCATCCCTTTCGAGGTAACGGAAGTACTAGGCCGTCTGTAATAGTAGAAGAGCTTCTACGACCGAGAAAGTAAGTGCGCACGACTGCTGTCGCGGTTCTGGAACTTTTTTAGTTTGCAATAATTTTGGCTTCTAATTGAGCCAATCAGAGGCTCCTATTGGCCATAACCCCTCCACAATTCCCAAGCCACCACCTACGCTAAGTATGTAAGTAGGTTGCAGTTAGGTTGCGGTTCATCAGTTTTACAAAAGTAATGCTACATCTTTAGTTGTGTCTTGTTTTGCCCTGCTCGCGATCCGTGTCATATTATCAGCTTTACTTAAGGAAGCACCTAGAGCCCCCGGCCACCTAACCGGATGGGCTAAATAACGGTTAACACCAGTACCTAGCCTTAAAAAAACAGATCTCCTTCTCTTACACTAAAGAGGTCTATTATCTATTCTTTAAACATACGTAGTCTCCCAAATTTCTATTTGTTTTTGTTTAAATTAGTTCGTATAAGTCATATAAAGGTAATAAATTATTTCCACCTCATTAACCCAAGCTTTAGATTAGATGTAAAGTTGCCGCTTATATGGCGAGTACGGCTAGCTAGGAACAATAGCTTTTATTTTCGAGCGTCTTCGCAGTCACCCGTTCGTAGTCACTTCGTATTTCCAGCTTGACAAGTCCTCTTTGAACTTCTGTCCTTGGGGACTTTCGCCCGTAACTTTGTATTTATACTAGGGTTCCTTTTGATAAACCGGTCAATCCAATGGCCACCGATCTTGTGGCAACTCCCCTGGGACCTCAGAATACACTGAGCAAACTGGACGATTTCCCAGCGGTATGGGCGTCGGCCAGCGCTTTCAGACTTGCGAATCCAGTCAATTATCTGACCTTCTATGTCAGAGTTGAAAAGACGGTCAGTTTCGTGCGCTCGTTTGCGTGAGACACCCCCACGAAATCGATCCGAGAGCGTTGAGGAGGGTATTCCATATAGGTCGGCTGCAGCCCTTTGTGATTGACCGTTTTTGACTGCTGCAATTGCAGCAGAAATTTTCTCTTCGTACTCTGAAGACATTGCGAAGTCGGTAGAGCAAAACGGTTGTTTTGATGGTACAATTGTTGTTGACCGCTATTATAACCCATCCGGTTAGGTGGCCAATCCGGGTAGGTGGCTATACTTCGTATGTACCTCTGCAATTACGGGCGATCCACTTTTCCCCTTATCTAATTGTTATCGTTATAGGTATACCTACCTAGGTATGTAAGTACCTAGTCTAGGGAAGTACTTTTCTAACCCGAGGCCATACCCTAAATTGGTAGTTAGGCAGATAAAATTTATAAATATAGGTGTTCCTTCCATATTTTTTGTACCCATTACATCAGAGGTTCACCTTCAAAAATGCATCTAACTGCCCCTCCCGTCTATACTTCTTCCGTGACCATAAACAGATATGCCATCCAAAAAAGATATGCCATTGGCTGCCTTACCCGTCCGCCACTCACTAGACCCTATTTGGTATACGTGAATGGATGAAATTTTTGGATCCCTGCTGTCATTCTTTTATACGAATACAGACGTCACGGTACCTACACTACATACCTAGGTAGGTAGGGCTGCCCCTGGCACGTGCGTGACAGATGTACATATAAATAATACGACACAATGAGGAATCGAACATGTGAAGCAGCCCGCTCACCTGCCGGCCCGCCATCGTCATCCTCATCGTCGTCACAACAATCATGAGTTGTCCCTATCTACACGTTCCTTGTCTAGGCAGCTCCCAGAAAAGGAAGTATACCACGTAGGCAGTGTGATAAGATGTAGGCAGATAACAGTCTCTATCTCCTCCACTTTAAACAGGTATCTAGATAGTCCAACCTAGATTATCTCACTCCTTCCCAAGAGCCCAACCGATCGACTCGCATGAACACTGTCGCCCGAACGTTACAGAGGCACCGTAATTCGATGATTACGATTGTTTCCTTAGCGGGATTTCCTCTTTGGTTAGTGGCCCGGCCATAACCTGAAGCAGCTGGCCTAATTGATGGTCGCCTCAATCATTGCTAACCGTATCCTCTTCAGCTTTCCATGCTATCTCCCTTTTTACACCGCTACTCAACTCTTACGTACTTAAGTATCTATTCATGTCCAGAAAAATACAGTCGTCGACGAAAAACAACAGCCTGGCACTCTCGATCGACACATACATACTATGCGTGTTGCAATCGGTGAGGAGGTCGGTATCAGGTATTAGTGTCTTCCGCAGGAGATCTGGCGTAAGCATGGCCAGTAGATCTACGATCTTTGCCCCAGTTTTGGCACTACCCTAGGTATGAGGTACTGTATGCAGGTACCTTATCCTACCTAGGTAGGTATAGCACCCACAATTTGCTATCTTTTTGTTTTGTTTTCTTTGTTTCCTCTTCCTCGAGGTAGACCAGAGCCCTTGGCCTCCCGGTCTTCGTACTGCAGCTAAGACGTCTGAGAATAGCTGAACTTCTAAAGCAAGATTCCGACGGCTGTCAGTTGAGGCACTGGGCAACAACTTCATCTACAGGAAGAATACGCAAAGCTGGAGTCTATGACGACATATTTTTTTTAATGCAATAATATCTATTCTCTCGTTCCCGCCCAGTTGCTTCCGCTCTTCTGTCTTACCACTGGATTACACCACAGTGAGACATCCGCCAGTTGCTTAGTCGACTTACAGGTGGCACTGGCTAGCACTGACCTCAGAGAGGGTACCGCCCAGATTAACTGACTAAGTTAGCCACCGACAACCGGGGAAAAAGTGGTCTTAGTTTGTTTAGCTTTGTTTCTTCAAAATGGAGGCCAACTCAAATTCAAACTCAAACTCAAACTCGATATCAAGCCGCAGCAGTTTTTCTACCAAGCGACTCTCCTCCATTCAGGACCTCAGTTACCACGGCCAACTGCTCGATCCCGCCGTCTACCAGCGTCCTTCGCCCTCCGAGTCGGACGGGAACAAGCGTGTCTCTGTCTCATCCCTCTTGTCTCTGGTATCGGCTCGTGGCGTTGCGAGCTCCGCCGCCTCCTCTGCCGGATCCGACTACGGCACCGTGCAACGTTCTACCTCCGGCCAGGGTCTCATGACTTCGGGCAAGGGTCTTGGCCCCTCCCCGGGCCAGTCAGAAGCCAGCCTCTCTAACGTCACTGTCACCACCTCGTCCAGTCCCAACTCCCAAAGTCTTGCTGGGAATGGCCCGCAGTTGACGCCGCACCACACAAATCCGCTCGACGCCGTGAGGCGCAGCCCGGTGCCTTCTCATCCTCCCCAAACCTCTAATCCCGCCGCTCGATCTCAGGTGAAGAGAGATCGGAGTAGAACGAAACGTCGCTTCAGTGGGAGCACTGCGACTAGCAGTCACAGTCAAAGCAGCGAGCGAGGTCCGCAGTCTAGGGAGAAAGAAGACACGAAGCCGGCACCCTGGGGCATCATTGGTGTCTGTGCTCTGGATTCGAAAGCCCGTAGTAAACCTAGCAGGAATATTCTTAACCGTATCATCGCTAACCGCGACTTTGACGTTGTCGTTTTCGGAGATAAGACTATTTTAGATGAAGGTACGTCACGTGCATCGTGTAAGTTGAGTTATAACACGTCATTTCTAACAACTGAATAGGTGTAGAAAATTGGCCGATATGTGATTATCTGATATCATTCTATTCCGATGGGTTCCCACTGGACAAAGCTATTGCCTACGTTAAGGCTCGGAAGCCATTCTGCGTCAATGACGTTCCCATGCAAAAGATCTTGTGGGACAGACGGCTCTGCCTCCGTATGTTAGACAAGATCAATGTCCCGACACCACAACGGATCGAAGTGAATCGTGACGGGGGGCCAGACTTGCTCACTCCTGAGGTTGCAAGGCACACCAAGGAAGTTTCTGGTGTTGAACTAGAAGCCGCAGATTTTGGGCAGTATCGCGCCCCTAGGCAGGTCGAGTTGCTTGATGACGGTGATATACTCAGCGTCGACGGTGCTCTATTAAAGAAGCCCTTTGTCGAGAAACCAACTAGCGGGGAGGATCACAACATTATTATCTATTTCCCACGGTCTGCGGGTGGCGGTGCACGGAAGCTCTTCAGAAAAATCGGCAACAAAAGCTCCGAGTTCGTAGAAGATCTCGTAGTTCCCCGTGCAATTACCGAACCGGATAGCAGCTTCATATATGAGAAGTTCATGCAAGTAGATAATGCAGAAGACGTCAAGGCTTACACGGTTGGGTCTCAGTACTGCCATGCGGAGACGAGAAAGTCGCCCGTCGTGGATGGCATTGTCAGGCGCAATACCCATGGAAAAGAAATTCGCTATGTAACAGCTTTGAGTCCTGATGAAAAGGAAATGGCTAGCAAGATTGCGAGAACATTTGGGCAAAGAGTTTGTGGGTTTGACCTGCTCCGCGCCGGAGGTAAGAGTTGTGTCATCGACGTCAACGGTTGGAGTTTCGTCAAAGATAATGAAACGTACTATGACCACTGCGCCAGCATACTCAAAGAAATGTTTATCAAGGAAAGAATTAGACGAGGTGGCCCAACTCCACCGCTCCCTTCTCCCACGATCGCTGACACCAACGATCCCTTCGCAAGGGCGCTTTTGGCGACCAAAGACAAAGAGCTGTTGCCAGCTACACAATCAACGTATCACTCTACATTTTCTAGCACAACCGGCACACTCTCCCCAGAAGATTCTAATAGAGAACCGAACGTGGATGAAACCTCACCTACCTATGCCGTAAAAGCCGAGACGACTATAGCTAATATAGCGTCGAAACTGCAAAATGGTATAATTAGTCCTCTTGCTCATCTCGCCGCCGCTGGCTCGGGCTACGGTATACCCGCGACCGCTCCGCAGACGCACCCAGGCACTCCGGATAATGAAACGGAGGAGAACACTGATCCTCGACCTTCACCACCTCCTCCGCCACCAAAGCATTCCTGGAAACTCAAAGGCCTTGTCTCAGTAATCCGGCACGCCGATCGCACGCCGAAACAGAAATACAAATTTACTTTTCATACGCAACCCTTCATTGACCTCCTCAAGGGACACCAAGAAGAAGTTCTACTGGTCGGCGAGGCAGCGCTTGCTAGTGTCCTGGACGCGGTTGATATGGCTATAAAGCAAGGAAAGGAAGATCGGAATAAACTCAAAGCACTACGAAACGTCCTCGTAAAGAAGGGCGGCTGGGCTGGTACAAAGGTGCAAATCAAACCAATGTTTAGCAAAAAAAAATCGGCAGAGATGGTACCTGAGTCAACAACTAGTGTTCCTGGAGAAGCACAAATTGACTCGTTGCCTGCAAAGACACCCCATCAACAAGATGGAGAGAGCTCATCTACAAAGCTAAAGCTATTCGAGAAAGACGAGGATGCTCAGCACGATGCTAAGGGCATGACTGATGATGAAGGAGAGAGGTCTCAAGAGAAGAATCGGCGGGCTACACCCCGGCGTCAAGATTCGATGTCCGGAGTAACAATGTCCAAATTTACAGCAGCAGACAACAGTTTTGTCTTGGATAAGCTGCAACTAATAGTGAAGTGGGGAGGTGAGCCGACGCATTCTGCAAGATACCAGGCCCAGGAACTGGCACAGAATATGCGGAACGATTATATGCTTCTAAATCGAGATATCCTTGACGAAGTCCATGTCTTCAGCAGTTCAGAACGCCGCGTTATAACGAGCGCTCAAATATGGGCGGCGTCTTTCCTAGACCAGAAAGAACTTCCGGAGGATTTTATTACAATACGGAAAGACCTGCTTGACGACTCGAACGCAGCTAAAGATGAGATGGACAAAGTTAAAAAGAAACTGAAGGGTTTACTGCGTAAGGGTAACGAGCGTCCACCACAGTTTGCTTGGCCGACAGGCATGCCGGAGCCGTCCGAGGTCCAGACGAGGGTTTTTCAGTTGATGAATTTCCACCGTGATGTGATGCAATATAACTACAACAAGCTGTATAGCGGCGCTGTGAATTCACTCAACGCGATCAATAATCTCAGCTCAGAAAAAGGTCCTGGTGAAAACTCCAGCACGTCAATCGCATCGTCACTTTCACAGGTTAATGCCATCAATAATATTCAAACTCGGTGGTGCTGTGGAGAGGACGCCGAGCTTTTTCGAGAACGTTGGGAAAAGCTCTTTGCCGAATTTTGTGATCACGACAAAATTGACCCGAGCAAGATATCTGAGCTATACGACACCATGAAATTCGATGCTTTACATAACCGCCAATTTCTCGAGTGGGTGTTTACCCCGCCGAAACACATGCTAGAAGAAGAATTTGGCATCACACTCAACCGAGATACCAAAAGCGCCCCCAAAGAGACAGAAGAAAACGGCAAGACGACCGATGACAAGTCCGATAAGAGCCAGGCTGTGGGATCACCGCCTAGCGAACGGACTGACAAGTCTGACTCATCGGAGAGGGTAGAGAGATCAGAGGCACAGAATGCTATGAGACGGATTTTTCGACGGAGATCGTGGATGAAGCAACCAAGTGAAATTGCACAACCTGATGAATATTTCCATCTTCAGAGAGGCAATAATCGGACCAAGGCGAAAACCGACGCGCGCTTCGAGCCCCTGCGAGAGTTGTATCAGCTGGCGAAGGTGATGTTTGACTTTATATGTCCTCAAGAATACGGCATTTCTGATAGTGAGAAAGTGAGTCTCATCTTGAGAAAATTTGTGGGCTGAAACTAATTTAAAGTAGCTCGAAATTGGACTGTTGACCTCATTACCTCTTCTTAAAGAGATAGTTCAAGACCTCGAAGAAATGCAGGCATCGGAAGACGCCAAATCGTTCTTCTACTTCACTAAGGAGTCGCATATTTACACGCTGCTCAATTGTATTCTTGAGGGAGGTATCGAGACAAAGATTAATCGTCGCACAATTCCAGAGCTAGATTATCTTTCCCAGATCTGTTTTGAGTTGTACGAGTCTGAAAATAAGGATGCGCTAGATGCACCACTGCCTGGCCAGCCAAGCTTCAACTACAGCATTCGAATCACTATTAGCCCAGGTTGCCATATTTATGATCCGCTAGATATTCAACTGGATAGCAAGCATTGTATAGGATGCGCGCCACGGCGAAGTCTTACGCCTCATGGTGACTGGAAGAAGATCATCGAGACGTTACGAGCAAAATTCCACCAGTAAGTATCTCTCTTCGAGCCAGAGTTTAAATGTCGAATTCAACACCACTTACACGAGAAACCACAGGGTAAAGCTGCCAAAAACTTTCTTAGCAGTTAATTTGTCCGACGCTTTCACATTCCAAGAAAAAGAACGTCAGAATTCTGAGGCCGACGTATTTGATAGGGATCATCAGGACGATGAGCACGAAGGCTTGGAAATGAGGGGAACCGAGCCATCGAAGTCATCATTATCGCGTGACGCTGGTGACGGCCTTGTAACCGACTCTGTGCGGGACGACAAACCTAGTATACCTACACCTATCGCCACGAGTAATTCTGAGTCCAGACCTAGCCAATCTCCGAGCACCGCTATGATAGGTAATGATGCTCAGGAATAGCTATCGTGATGACGTATAGGAGTGCGTCTCGACTCAACCTCCACAGCAATGCGTTATCTCCCCTGCCCTACTGGTACACTAAAAGAGGATTCGCGGAATGCGAGCCGATGGGGGTTTTAATCCACCGGCACGACGGCGCCGTTTACACGAGCTGGGAGCCCATGTTTCACCTAGGCGGTGAGCGAGTTTTGGTCAGGGGAATGGATCCCTTACGACCGGTTCTTCCGACTCGGTGTCATTAAACCCGCAGAAGAGGGCCGAAAAGACCAGGACACAGACATTTCGAGCATGCGACAATCACCGTCACCGCCGAATCAGCATTGAGTACTAGTAAGCGAGGACACGCACTTTTCATACAAGCGAGTGGGCGTAGACCAGTCGTGAAAGTTTTGTCCTCGAACCGGAAAATTTTTTTTAAATTAAAGTCGACGTTACGTATAAGATGATATCCAGGACTGTAAATTTTCTGGTATCATGGATAGGATGGTATTATGTTAGCTCGCGTTAGAATAGAGGAGGCTAGATTAGACGAACGGGACCAGGATGCCACAGATATGAGAAGAAGGCTCCTAGTGTACAGCAACACACACTAATAGGTTTCACACTAAAGCGGAACTGAGCGAACCATGCATTTTTCGCACCTCGCTAGATCACGCATTATATAAGCATGAAATCCGTACACGCCATTTCGTGATGATTACATATAGGTACCACGCCGTAACTGACTCGAGACCGGGTAGCCCGACCTTCCTCAACGAAGAATTTCAGCTGAGATAGATTTTAGTACAATCCCACAAAGATGCTAAAAAAAGAAGTATGCGTACTTACTGCGTACTTCGCCCTGGGCGAGGATTCGAGTTCACCTGGGCCTCCTAGCACACTATCTTCTAGCTTCACCTTTGTCTCCATGGTTAATCCCTGAGCCGAAAACTGTCAAATTCTGCACGGTTCGCGGTTGGGCCCTGCCAAGTCAATGCAAAAGTGCCGGACTCCCATCCCCTGCCAGCTTAGGGCGTTATAATAAGTGATATATAGATATAAGGTTGGGCGATGGGCAGCACATATACCTGGGATGTCGTTAACAGAGGTCAAGACTGGCGTGAATACGGATTTGGAGGGGGGGAGGGGGGGAGGGGGCCATACAAAAGAGGAAGTCGTGTGTATGAGGCACGGACGTTTGTTTACCAAAGAGAGCCACCATGAGTCGTAGTGCCACATATTACGTGGGCTGTTTCTGGATGACACGGCCTTTTGGGACTTTCTACCAACGTGCAGTGTAGTGGTATATGTGAACTAGTTATAGTGTAGTGGATACTAAGTATGTTTATAACACCGGCCGGCGGATGAGTAAAGCGAACATGGCGTGTATTGCCATGTGATGAGAGTCAAGGTCAGGGTTCCCATGTGCCCTCCGCCCTGTCACCTCGTGCCGTTCCTGTCAGTGCTGCTTGTGTATTAGGTGTAGACTTACTATCCCCGGTGTATTAAGAATCCTTTCCATCTAGTATAGCCCCCCTCCTTTTTTTTGTCGAGTGTGTGAGGCAAAAGTAGTGCGACGATTGTGGTATACAATCTCCGATGCTTCCTCTTCTTCCTTGTCTCGGTCTGTCGCAGCCTCGACTATTGCCCTCATCGGGCCGCTGAGAAGCATACGATCGTTCGTTCACTCCTCTTATCTGCGGCCGCCACTAGCCGTAGAATGATAAGTTAGTTATATTCATTTCAGGAAACCCGAGGACCCAGATCTTCGCCCCCGCGCCCTCTCTTCCCCCCAAATTTTAGACCGCTAACAGCGGCTCTGTTTGTTGTTCGATCTTGTATAAAGTCGGCGATGACAGGCAGATGGATACCGATTGCGAAAACGAAGTGGGGTGCCAGTGCTGTATGGCTGAGATGGAACCTGATGATGTGTGGTTGTGTGGATGTGCTGCATCGATTTTTTCTAGATGCGAGATCGCAAATGGTCGCATTTACCGTATTGGATAAATGAAACCCCCCACCCCACGGGTGAGATGGGGCGAGTGACCTGGGATAATCTTGGCTGTCTCTTTCTGGACTCTGTTGCAAAGCATGCTCAGCATCATCAACATCGTCATCAAATAGTGGGCCGCGTGATTGGGTATATGATACCGTACACTAGGGGATTCATGCAAGTCTGGCGCGAGATCGCTGCAGTCAGTATCGGTGACGTCCGGTCGGAGCCGGTAGGCGTGCTTAATGCAATGTCGTCTTGCTTGGTCTTGAGACTCGAAATTTCAACCACTCATGTTATGCAGACGGGGTTATGGTATACTGCGTAGTGAAGATGACGTGAATCTTAGGTGCTGATTTGTTCCTTTCAAGCGTGCGGCAGGGGTTATTACACAATATAATGAATGATAATACATCTTTCGCTTACAACCGCAGTAAGCGAGGAAATAAATCGTGATTTACATTGCATAGGACAGCAGCCGCCGACGACGAATCCAGTAGCAGGCAGGCAAGCAAGCAAGCATGTGTGTATGTATGTATGCATGGATGTGTATAAAGCACGAGATATGCTACACTATATGAATGGCGCGCATATAGGTGCGTTCATCGTACGAGCCACGACAGTAGCGCAAGAGTCAGTCAGACCCAAGGGTTGCATTTACGGCATATCCAACGGCGCAAGCCTAATCTTCACTGCCGGCTCCTGTTCCGTTGCTGGGATGGTAAGCCCACCCGCTTGCAAGGGCCAGAGGGGATGGCTTCCAGATACGGCTCAAGGTGAAAGTGATAGGTCGCTCCATACCAGATGGATCAAACCGAGCCTTGGTACTACTTCTGGTGGCTAGGGAAAACTTGGAACGTGTCAGCCATCTTGTGAGGACTTTGTGCCACCCACCAATGATAGTGTAGGGGTGAGGTAGCAAGGAATATGCGAAGAATATACATATGTCGGGAGTGATAATAACGTACCGATGCCATCTGGCACGTGTTGCTTATTAGTCTTGCTGCGGCGTGAGGCTCAAGATGAGGCTTTTGGTGGCGTCGCTGTCAAACCGTTTAAAGCCGTCGAATACCCTCACCAATATCGACCTCCCGCTGTCGACGCCTTCAAAGCGTTTGTCATGGGGTATTCGACTCTAGGCCCAACAAATACTCCATGGTTCATCCTGGGACTAGAACTGCCAATAGCGCCAACAGAAAATTTTCCACCAAGAAGGCTTTGAGGCTCGTCGTTCCGTTGGCATCACATCCTAACAATGGTCCTATGTACATCACCTTTTTTTTTCAAGTTTCATTCGATTTGAAAGGGCACAGACGGCCCAGATTGGCCGTCAAAGCGGGTGGAAGTGGCACGCCTTTACTACATAGTACCTATAGTGTACTTTTTAGTGTGCGTGCATACGCTCTCTGTACGCAGTAGTATAGGAGCATGTCCGCGAACATCATCAACAACGGCTGCCGAAGGATCCGCCGGTTGCTTGTCATAGTGTTAGTGTAATGTTTGACGATGGGCAATCCTGGTAGCGACCGCATCCATGCCCATCGGACTATTTCGAGGCCGTAGATTGTCAGCGTACATACCCGGCAGCGGCAGCGGCACCGGTTGGTCGATCATCTTATATGGGTCGCCGCGAAGAACACTTGATTCGGCGCTGGTTCGGGACCGCTGGGCCAGCTAGGGCAGGGCTAAACTTCAATGGGGAGAGTCTCCGACAATAGGTATCACCCGTCGTCCTGCTTGCTGCAAGGCGTCTGTCATTGTCGGATGCGCCTCTGCTGAGAAGCCTACGCCTAGACTAGAGACCTGCGTACGGAGGCAGCATCCGGTCTGAAACTAGGCTGGTTTGAGCACTAGCTGTGCTGCGTCGAAGAGTTCAGCACGTGGCCAAGAGCTGCGCGCACGCGCACTAGGGCGATGTAGCGTACGTAATTCGTGGATTGGCGAGTCGTCGCTCATGGACGTCGGGCATTGGTGTTTTGGGGGCTTCCGGCGTCAGGCGGGGCCGGAGTGCACATGCTGCTGCGTGCTGCGTGCGGACTGATGAAGGCCCTCATCCTGGGCAGTGTGGTATGCCTACTTATGCGTACTTGCACGCGAACAGGATCGCAGGGCCTCCAGGAAGGGGACACCATGGCCGAAACGAGTCCATAGCTCTCAGTCCGAGCGTGGGACGATCAGGAGGCCTGTGGCAGCTTGGATCGTGTGTTGCCATATAGGACGATGCTGTGTTTCTTGCCCGACGTCTTTGCATTATTGGTTGGGCTTTGGGGTATGTGCAAGGAAGTGAGGGGGAGATATGCAAATTGCTGCTCAGAGGAATCGACGTGCTCTGGCCAAACCAATGACATCGCGGCGTGGCAGTGTTGCAGTGTATTTCCTGCCTCTACGTAGTAGCATATCTCACTTATCTGCCTACATAGGTATGTATGTACCTAAGTACATAAGTAGGTACATACATATGTATGTATGTATGCATGTCCTGTACCAACTCTCAAGCTGCCATTACATGCGCATACTTATTTATACTGCGTGGGCAAGGCGAGTAGAGACACATGCATGGTAGGGGCGCTTCTTCAAGTTGAATTGTCTCCAGGTACCTGCTGCTGTGGAATGTGCACACAAGAGTCTAAACAGTACTTAGTAAGTAAGTAACTAGGCACCTTCAATCCCAGTCCCAGCCAGTGTTCATCAAACAAATACCCAGGTAAGTAGGATAGATACATCAGCATACCTACACGTGGTGTTGCAGTGTAGTGGGGGTCCCAATTGCCTCATTGGTAACTAGCTCCCGAGCAGAGCCCAACTGAGACAAACGCACCTACCTATTTAGGCACCTATAACGAACTGCCCGCATTGAGTATAGTGGCCAGCTGGCCAGGCTGGTTAAGGCATGGGAGAATCATGTTCGTCGGATAAAAGCTCTTTCTCAAACATCTTTCTTAGCCTGACGCCTTACATTTTACCAGTGGCTCCTGGGCTTGTCTGCATAGGTGCCTCTGTCAGGGGTAGTTTGCGAAGTTCTCGAGATTGTCGAGGTCCATCACACAAGTCTCAGGTTGTTAGCTCTACCAAGGTGCCTAACGCCTACAGCTACGGCCCAGGTACGCGTGTAGTAAAACGTCCACTCCCGGCACACCCTGCTAGCAGTACTGAACCAATATTGGTATTTCCTATTCAGGCCACATGCATGCAAAGTAGCCAACAGGAAGTGGAGGGCGGCAGATTCGAATCAACGCTTGCTCGAGTTAGGAAAAAACTGCATAATACGATGATGCGGCACATATACTTAAGGAGTTATACGTAGCTTGGAATATTTTCCCTTCATCTGCCCTGAATTAGCATGTTTGAGGAGTGGCTCCCGGAGTGTCCATTGAACCCGAGCCACGAGTCAAGCCCGCTGTCCTCGACCGCCAGGCTCCGTTACAGGTGATATCGGAACATGTCTGGACATTATGGTTAGATGTCGTCCGTTCCTCCTATATGTGCCCTCGTTAAACCGTCTAGACGGCTTAGTGTACATACTTCAACCTGGGTCAACCCGGCTTCGGGTGAAACGAAACGAGATCCCCGGGATGCCGACTGCTTTTCCGGCAATGAAGACCTTGTGCTAATTTGTGAGGCTGGAAATTACTCTCTTAGCCGCGTAATGACGACCCCACCATAGTGTTGTAAGAAGATATGAAACTGGAAAATGCATTACTTGAGATATACTGTACTTATATCTATACTTAGAGAGCTGCAGGGCTGGCCGCATTTTGGCCGCAGGAATAGCCGCATCAGCTCGCGGTCAGGAGACAGACTACACAGCTCGGAGCCACGTTGGAAGCGTATCACTGCCAGGGCCTCTGGGTGTCCTTTCTGTTGATGCTATTGGTAGGAAAATATGCTGGCATGGCGGAGGTTGATGTCAATGGCTTAAGTCCCACAATTCATTTCTGCAGAGCGCAAACCAGTTCAGAGCTCGGCGCAGGTTTAAAAAAACATCACATCTTAAGAGTGACCACCGCAACAACTAGATAGCGTTGTTTTGAAGAGGAGAAATTTTCCCCAAAACCAACCCATCAGCCCAACCCTTATCCTTTCCACCCACGTAAGTAAAGCGACGAGAGTTTTTATCCGTCTGTTCGACTAGATAGCCACTCCTCAACATCGCTACTTGCTATTGTATACGATCAAATGAGTCGGAGCAATGCGCTAGAAAATGTTTGTAAGTACTACGTACATGGCATTAGCCATTAGTGCCTAACCTACCTATCTAATACACATCGGAAGGCTGACAAGGCTGGAGCTCCTAGGACCGTCAACTCATTAGCAGTAGCGCCGTGGCTGCTTACGGAGAGTTTGGAAACCAACCTCATACAGGAGCGAGGCGGTCGCTAAGTGGTTGTTCCTCGCCCAACTTATTTATATTATCGTGGACGAGTCAGCCTCCCTCGACTGTGCTCAGATACACCAGGTAGCGGCGAACCCCACAGACGCGTCAACATTTGGTACTGACTGGAGAATTAGTAATGTATCCTCGATTCCAAGCTCGGTACTCGGAAGGAAGCCCCTCGCCATCATTCGATCGGATCGTTTGACAATATAACTGCCCGAGCATTCTACCTTATGAGGCACCCATCAGAAGTAAGGGATGCGTCCCGTGGTTGCACTGGACCTCCCTCGCTATATGGTTCTGAAGTGTGGACACGGTCGTCAACTTCTCCGTCTTAGCTCCTATAGGCCATCAAGGATGATGGTAAGCGGCACAGTAGTGTACAGGTAGTGTACACCCATGCCATGTTCAGGACGCCCCACCATTGCGTTGCTACCGTGCCTATGATCCCTGGCTATCACAATGAATTGAACGCAAAGTTCCTTTGCTAACCCGCCATTCCAAGATGGCATGTGTGGTATTGCCAGTGTGATCTCCGGGTGCCGTTGAAATATGCTGTTTCGTCTCGCCAGTATCACTTGGCTGCTACTTTAGGGTTGCACCGCCGAGGAACAAAGGGATTGAGGTGGGTAGAGGGAAAGAGCTGGCGATGCAATCGGCATGGCTGCATACATTTCAAAGCTTTCACATGACAAGCTTACCGCCTATGGTTGGCGTTATGGGTGCCTCTGCAGCCAAATCTCACACCGGATCGTTTAAATTCGCGCCGGTTATTCGACGGCCCTGTCCAATCGACCCAGCAGAAGCTTCAGTCTCGGCAGCCCACCCCCCGACAAGTCATCAACGGAGACTAAATCGAAGATGTCATTAATCCCGGGCACGTCCTGCCTGATAGGTCCAACTACCTTACCAAGAAGCTGACTAGGGTCGACTACGAGGCTGACTCATAACGGAAAGACGCTGTCCAGGAGGTACAGTGCAACGGTTCCAGCGGGAAAAACCAATCCTGTCGATGAGATGATGTCTGTCTGTCTATCATTCGATGCTGGGCGCCAAACTTGGGGGTTGTCCGGATGGAGGGGATCACCAATGGAACTATGGGTGCCGAGCTATAGCGGAGGAGAAAATCCGACCCAACTGATGCACTCACAACCGGTTTTATCGCACGTCGTCCCAAGCACACGAGCAAGAGGCGACGATTTGAACGTCTTCCACTTCGGTCAGTAGCGGCCGAGCCAGGAGCTCCGCCGCCGAGCCGTCGTCGGTGAGGACAGGTATGAGGGATCCTCCGACTTATAAGCGAGGGTGCTGGAATCACAGACACAGAATGCCTGCCTGGCTGCACATACCTCTCCTGATGTCCCGCTCCTGCAATAAAGCGAGTTAACACATGCGGCAACGCTAACCAGGGATTATGCAACGTCTTCGGTTCGGCCCTCTGATGACGCCTCTAACGCAAGTGCGGCTAGATATCGTCTATATAAATAGGCCACCACCAATGAGCGACGAGACTCGGCAAGAAATCAGACGACGAGTCGGCAATTCTCGATGCGGTGGAAAGTGTGCAGTGCAATGTCGCGCATTGAGGCAAGGGGAAAATCGTGTGTGAGGAAGGCTCCAGAACCGGTGTGCGCCAATGCCAATAGGAAGGGATCTTGTCTTCCACAGAGCCATCAGCTGATTAGCATCGGTTGTTGGTAGCTATACTGGGTCTCTGAGCTACGCGTTGCCGGCTCCGTTAGGTACTTGCAAGTTTCCTCTCCTGATTTCCCATTCCGTTGCCCCCTCGTGTTCTATACTACGTAGATCAGCATTTAGTGCTGCCTATATTCTACCTATCCAGGCAGTTGTATTATAGCTTAGTATGACCATTATCATTATTACACCTATAACGATTGTACATCTCTTTAAGGTTTAGATACCGAAGGGAACTTCTACAAGTACCTAGCACAAGCTAGTGCCCCTTGCAACCCTAATTCCCTAAGCGAGGGGGTGACAGCCACTCGGTTGCAGACGATGTCCAGACTTAGTGAGATTCGGCTTGATTTATTTTTGTGTATCCAAAGGACCTGCTGTAGAATATTCTACTTATAGTTGGTGGCATCACACGGTAGAGCCGAGGAGCCAGCTTAGTACAGGGGGGTCCCTGCCAGGACCCTCATACCTTACGTAGTAGGTAGGTAGGTAGATAGACACATGAAGTACTATGTAAGCTACTAACGGCTGGGTATACCGATAGCGCAGGTCGGGCGTACCCGACGACAAGTCTCTGCTCTCAGAACTGATATCGACATGGAGCTGAGATTCAAGCTGCCGTGCACTGTACACTGGACTACATCGCCAGATTATTACACGGCCTCGGAAAAAGTGGCATCAGCCGTACATATACTAAGGGCCACCATGCATGCAGAAGCGTATGTATATGCATGCACTATGCCCTACCTTGGGATTTGGTACCTTACTAGATGTATATGTGCCGCCGTAGGGGAGGTATCTGGGTATCTGGGTATCTGGGTACCTATAGTGGTGGACATTGCATGTATTCCGTAACAGCCACGGGCGTCCTGCATACCTGCATTCTGAGCGCACACGCACACACAGATGGATGTAGTACGTGAAGTACCGCGTACTTGAGTACATGCACATGGCAAGTGTGTTTGGCCAGCCTGGGTACCCACCCCACGGTAGATACCACTCACCCCACACGCCGCAGACTTAGGTAGTGAGTGACCTGATGTGCACAGCTGAGCTGCATAGGTGCCTCGTCCCTCCCGTGTGTCGCAGGCGTGATGATGTCTTCATTCAACGTCTAGAACCCAGAGCTCGACCAAAATGGAAATCCGAAAAGACACGATGCCGTTCATGCAGCAGCATTGTTGCAACAGAGGAGCTAGCAAGCAGCAGAGCGAGCGCACTCTCAGTCTCCTCCGTCTCCTCTGGGCGCGCAGGCATGACCCTCGTTCGCTTGGCCGGGAGCGGGATTCTGGGAGCGTGTGTGCCACATGTTCAACTGCCTGCGCCCTGCCACTGGGCCGAAGGAGACGTCGTCCCAAGCATCGTCTCTGCGCGGAATTCTGAACCCAGATGGGTAGATGGGTAGATGGGTAATGGGTAGATGGGCAGGCAGATGGGGAGGGCGATGGGTAGATTCCGCCTGCGAGTCTGTCCCACGCCGCCACGCCGCAGCTATCTCACGCCCTCCAAACCTCCCTCACTTACACGCATTATTATTATTATCTGCCCACCGTAAACGCCCCCCACCAATTAACACCGCCGGCCACGATCAAATCGCACGCCAATAGCCTATGCGTCTCCCATTCGTTCGTAATTCTTTTCTGCCGTTTGCATTTTAGACTAATCACGTCTGACAATTCGGCTCTCGGGATTAACCCTCAGAGCAGCCCAGAGCCTCCCATCCGATCCAATATCTAGTCGCTCTGCTAACGTCCAATGCATCTTAGTGCAAGTACTTCAATGGGCCCTTCTTCAACCCCAAGTCCATGTCTAGGTCGAAGCTCTGTCCTCTGTCCTCTGCACTCTGCCCAACTCCAATGCTTCCCCGGTCTACCGGTCTAGAGTCTAATGGCCTCTAGGCTGCGCTAACCCATTATTCTGCTTATTCTACTATTCACTGTAGTTGACTGATTTTGTTTGACCCAAGCCGGAGGAGTCCTGGCATGGGAGCCCACTCAATTGTGTCCTGCCCACGGACCCGGGCTCCTAGGCTGTTTGAGTGGTTGCCGCGTAACATCATCCCTGGTATTATTATCCACGAGTGGGAGGGAATACCTACCAAGAGAGTTACGGGAGAGGGGGAAAGACCCTCTAAAAACTAGAAACTAAGTAAGGGTTGAAAAAAAAAATACCTCGAGGCTGTCTCCTGGTACTTGGTTGCATGGTTGCATGGTTGCCGCTCGCTTCTTCACCTTAACGGCGCGTGCCGTATCATATCGTGTGTCTTTGACGCAGCCCGTTTTCGCCATATCCACTGCCGTTGCTCCCCCGGTAGTCGACCTCATAAGCCCATCATATCCTTTCTCGTATGTTTTATGCTATGCCCCCATGGCACTTACTCTACCACGCGGTTGAAAGACATGGGATACCTGGTGTATGCCCCATCCCCGTCCCCATGAGTGAGACATCATAGCCCGGTCGTAGCCTTGAAACTGGAGTAGTACACATACTATATAGAGCCCGTCGCCGTCTCCTCTGCGTAAGTAAGGAGATACGTACATACGATTCTGTTCACCGACTGACCCTTCCCTACCAACGCCCGGACATTCTAAGTACATCCTCTGACTGATACCCTGCAAACTCGCGGCAACCGACCAACAGCCTCGTTGAGCAAACAGAAGATAATCTCCCACGTTGACTGGTCTTCCGTTGCCGTGTTTCGATCCATGGCAAACATCGACCTATGCTGCTAGGCTCTTAGACTATTTAAACCTCTATATGGTCTCGTCACATCTTACTCCTGCTCCCGGACATTCGACAACACACGCCTACTTCTCATCTACATTCACCAAGTGAGCACCACTCGTCTTCGGATACCTCGCTCTACTATCAATCTTCTCCCTAGTCTGTGTCCACAAGGTCACAATTCCAGGCTTCCATTGAACTTTCAACTTTCACCAATTCATTCTCCCTTTTTTACCAACCCGGTCTCGGAGCTATAGTCTACAGTCTACTAGGTGTCCACCTTTGAACCACGAATTCATGCACCATGGCTGTCTCGACGAACTGCGCACACTCGTTCAAGATGATCAAGTCAGACAGTACCCTAGTTCAATGGACTTGCAACCTGTGCCACTCGGGTCCGCACTGGTGGATTTTCGAGTGCCGGTACTGCAAAATCCATTCTTGCAGGGCATGCATTCATAGTGCTTAAAAACCCCCCGTGAAGTTTTTAAGTTGGCGCTGCCCCAGAGGTTATACGGTATGCCCAAGCCCTTCCGACGCTAACGCCCAGTTAGCTTTCCAGTCAGTCGTGTATCACATCAGTATGCCGGAAAACCTGAGCGGAAAAGGTGCTAACGATCTCTCTCAGTGCCTGACCGTTGACCATATCCCATGATAGACAGCACCCGAGGGCCTAACGCCATACCAACCTCTCGCAGAGCTTCGACCTGGACGCCACCAAGCTCCCCTTCTCGCTGCTGGAACTTGTTAGCTTGATTTATCACATTTCGCCCGGTGACAGCTAGGATGTCCCCGATATTAGTCTGCCAAGAGGCTGCAGGCCGTAATGCTGCAACCAGCGAAGCCCTTACTTTGGAACACGCTTACGAAGTTCCTTCATCTTACCTGGCAGATATTGGGCATCTCGCAGAAACAACTGTCACTTTGTCAGCCGGTGGATAGTTTCCATGCGGTCCTTTTTACTGCATCACCATGCGACGTGTCACTTCAACGCTGGCTGCGTTGTTGGCTGCTGTTTCAGCTCCTCGGATACCTGGCTTATTGTATCTGAGGCGCAATCCGGTTACCATCATCTGCAGTCGCCTTTTCGACGACCTTGTTGTATCTTTGCGGATAAGACTTCTGGAGCATGGCCAGTCCCCCGGCCTTGCCAGTTTTCTTACTGTCACCTTCGATTTCGGAGTTGGGGTGGTCGATTCCCCCATGGCGTTTCATGTTAGATTTTCACAATCATTGCGCAAGCTTTGGACAACACTAAAAAAAGAAAAAAAGAAAAAAGAGAGAGAGCGAGAGCGAGAGAGAAGAGATAACGTGGAAAATGAAAGGAAAAGGGAGAAGGGGGAAAGTGAAAAGAGAGGGAAAAGAAAAGTTCGGATTATGGTAATGACTTCTTAGGTAGTGGAAAATCGGTGGTTCTGTTTGATGCGTCGTGTTAGCACAAAGCCGGAAATTCACTTTTCAAGTTTTCTGCCTTGTTTGATGTTTCGGTACACATTCTATTGATAGCAGTAGATGTTCCTCAACGCAATTTGCACGACTCCAAGAGACCAGGGGTCCTGTTTTACTCTACCAAAAACGTACCTTTTTGTTTTACCACCTAACCGTGGGCCTGGAAGTCAGGATGCATGTTGTGTGTCCAATCCTCAATGTAACTGACGGCACAGGGGATGGTGGAAGGTTCCATGCTTCCATTATACCAGTCTGTCAGTCTGCATGATGCATGCGACGAGGATCCCAACAAATGTCGTCCGAGAGCAGCAATACGACGTTCCCCCATCCACCACCGTCATACAGTGTGTGCCTGTGCTCTAACCCGGCGACTCTGAACATGATGACTTCATCTGAGTGGCACGGCCTGGATTTTGAGGCTGACGGGTTGTCGTCGTCGTCCGGCACACGTGGCAACGCTAGTAGGTCTGCCAACGGCCGTCAAATACGCAACGCAAGGTAAAGGTGCCCAACCATCCCTGCTGTGTAACAGTCCATGCTATCTCGTGTTTTCACCGTGTGCTCACCTGCAAGATCCCGTCACCTCGTGGGACGGTCGACTGGCGCGGCCGCAATCGTCGGGCCGTCCGAAAGTTCTATGTGTTTGGTTGCTCCCGATTGCATGTATATACATTGTTCGAGCCGCGCGTGTGTTTGGCGCAATCTTTTCCCCATGAGGGTGGGCTTGCGAGCGATGGATATAAAATCTCCGGCTATAGTTCAAACGGGGTCTTGGCACGGCATCAAAACGTGACGAACGCGACATCAGCCGTTGCTTGAGGCTTGTCGGATGAGCTGGACGTAAAACATTGACCCATTCAGATTATCTAGATTCGTTTTTATGTGAAAAATCGTGGCCGTCACCGACTAGACATGCAAGACGCGACCTAAATACTGGAGGGGGGGTGTGAGTGAGATGGTACCTGATGATGTACACCGATCGGTTCGGGCTTTAACGAGGATGACGCATGACGACGATGTTAGATGCTTCCCTAACCCACTCACTACATGATGCCCCTGGCCAAACGGTCGGCAATGGACCCGATTGCAGGCTACTATTCGTTGGGCTTCACGAGTGTGACACGGCGCGGGATGCCCAGCCTCACCTCACCTCACCTCGTCTGCTCCCCGGGATTCTCCTGCATCCGCCCCGTCCAACCAACCAACTCCCGAGGGGGAATCTGACAGATGACACGCAGCCGGGGGTCCCTGTGGGGTGAAATGGGAGTCGGCAGTTATGCATGGCTACATGTACACCACATGTCCATCGTGGTACAGATCGGAGAGATGCGTGGGGCGCCTAGGGGGAGAATTGGGATGATGCTGAATTGTCACAGCCTCATTCTCTAGGCTCACCGGCATGGGACCTTCTGCAGCTCTTCATATGTAGGTACGCATGTATGTGTGTATGTAAGCACTACGGGACACCGCTGCAGAGACATGGGGAGGAGAGGGCCAAGTCACACTCCTACAAGAACTGCCGACTGCCGCACGATAAGCGACGACCACGTACAGCCGCTGTGCCGAAGCCGAAGCCCCCTTTCTTCCTCATACCATTATTCCTCGTCTCGTCTCGTCTCGTCTCGCCGGGGGGGACATATGGTACCATTCCCCCAAATACAAGCCGCGTGTTCCCGCGATGTCACGAATTTAAACCCTGTCTGCTCAGAAGACCCATATCCATTCCCCCCCCCTACCACGCGATCCCCACAACCATGTGAGATGCCCGCAGGCAGAGCTGAGCCCTCTCCTCTCTCCCGGTCTCAGCTTATGCGAGCTATAGGTACTAATACTTCGGCCAAGCCCAGCTATCGCGATAATCCAGGCGCTTCGTGACATGTATCTCGTCCCCAACGGCAATCTCCATCCCGTCCCCGTCCCCGTCCCCGTCCCCGGAGGCCTCCTCCTCCTCCTGCCCAGGGGCGAGGAAAGCGTATCTCCCGAAGATAGGGGTATACTTATTCCCCTCGTCGACCCTGCGGTCCGCCATGAGTTTCTTCAGCACGATCCCGGACTCGCCTTCCGCGGGCCTGCCCTTGTCGAGGTCGATGTTGACGGAGATGCAGCGTCCGCAGTTGGCCGTGAGGGCGAGGCGGTGCTCCGCGCCGGTGGCACCGCGCGTGACGCCGAGCTCGGCCCAGTAATCCTCTTCCCACGCCGCGAGCCCCTGCTGTTGCCCGGAGGCGTGCGGGTCTTCGTCCACCACGATATTCGGCCGGAATCGCCTCATGTCCAACGCCTCGCCTTCCGGCAGTCTCCTGCTGACGTCACGCAGGGACGCCTTGGAGGTCACGAGGAAGGGCGCGCAGTCATTGAAGACCAGCTGGTCCCGGCCGCCGCTCCCGCTCTCTTTCCTCTCGCCGCCGCTCCCCAGGCCGGGGATGTGCGCCGAGATGCTCGACAGCCATCCGCCGCCTTGCGCCTGGGGTTGCTGCCGCTGGCGCCAGAGGTAATGCTCACTCGGCCTGTGGGCGAGGACGTTCCGTCCCTGGTCCCCGATGTATACCAGGATGACCTCATATCCGAAACAAGCCGTAAACCACTGATCGTAGGGATACCCCACTATAACACGAGATATATATATCAGTCTCGAGCGCGATTTCTATAGGGGTTGCTAGACTGGCGGGGAAGGGGTGTGAGACATGATTCTCGTTTCCCTGAAAAACGGGGCGCGCCTTTATATTCCAACACCTGCTAAAATGGGGGGGGGGCAGAGACACGGGAAAAAGAGGTCCTGGGAATGTCATTACTTACTCCGATACGCAACGGTAGGGCTCCCGCCCAACGACACGTCGACGAGGTCCCGCCCCTCGAGCTTCGGGAACAAGGGCACGCGCAGCGCGGTGCGCTGCTCGGGGGCCTCGGGCGTGAAGATGGGCGGCGACGGCACACGGTACGTGACGACGACGCCGTCGCCGTCGAGCCGCTGGTGGAAGAGCGCGCATTCCGGGAAGTACGGGATCTGGATGTTCCTGTACTTGCCGTCCGGTTGCACCTTGAGGAGCATGAAGCGCCGGTCGTGCTCGACGCCCTCGTGCCGCAGCCGCGTGCGCTCAACCGAAACTGGCGCGAGCGATTTGATGGGGTAGATGTATAGCTGGTTTGTTGTTCATGCGTGAGATAGATTGGATTTTATTGACGCCATGGCGGCGGGGGATTAGATAGTTAAGGGGAAGAGGGAAAATTTTCAGAACTCACCTCTGTAATCTTCATCTTGATGTGATATACTTTATATATCTCTATAATCTTGCTATAGAACGAATAACATAAGCTACACCTTCGTTTCCCGTGTCCTTGGTGAGATCTACTTTATCCTAGGTACTTAGGTAATAATTTCTCATGTCTCTATGAGCGTACTTTTAATATTCACTGCGTCTAGGCTGAATAGTTCATCGAGCGCTGGCGAGAATTCAGAATCAAGAAGGACTTGGCACTATTTTCGAAGTAGGACAGGAGAGAATGGCAAAGTCATAAAGCCCCTATTTGGGACGCCTGAAGACTCAACAATGCTCCTAGAGGCAAGAAAAGTGAGATTGGTATAAAATTGAATTCAGAAGAATTCGCCTTTCGTTTTCGAATGAGGTGACGGGAGAGAAAGATGCCCAACCTCCGCGAAGTATCCGAACCGCGGATAATACGGTAGTAAGGAGGGAAGCGCCCCCGCAGCCCGAACCGCACGGCATCATCAAATCAGCTGGTGTGGGGTTTGGGCCGGTGCGGGCAAGCTGGGAATATGCAGTGGAGCTGCCTAACTGACATGTTGAAGCTGGAGACGCTAAGTCGACTCGATCGTTCGGTACTTATTTCATTCGTTATCATATCTGACGATATTCACGAATAGTTGATGGATATGAGATCTTGGCTGATGATGTGGCATTTTTCGGGTTGCTATTCAGTGCGATGACAGGGGCATATCGGTCTATAGTCATGGTCTCACCACCTACGTAATCTGTAGGTACAGGTCAGCAGAACGCATGAGTATATCGCAAAATTACATACACACTCATCGAGAATTCGAAGCTGCTATAGAGTGATCCTGATCTATACCAGAAGAGGGATGAGCTAGCACGAGCTATATTTCAATATTCCCGATAAACCACGAACAATCCGACGCCTTCACTATCATCTCACATAACACAAACTTGTCAGAGAAGGGGAACAAGACACAGTGCTTCTGATAAAGATTAGGCATCCTACCATAGGCGATCACCAGGTTGTCTTTCAATAAACTGTGACTGTCATAAATCCCCATACATAGGTAGACGGATGACGGTTTCGTTCTTGATAACTTTCACTAGTATTACATCGACTTCTATCTGCTCATCGAACTCCCGTACCTGCTATAGGGCCGCTTTTAGATATCTTCACCGGCGAATAGAAGCCTCGTAGTATATAATAGCGAGCAAAACCCATTGGACAGTACGCGGTGCGAATAAGAGCCAAATGAGCTGCCAAAGCTCATGCAGTGAGCAGATGTACGAAATTGGAAGAGGGTTAAGGAGCCCAACACTAGCATATGAATATCTTGTGAATTATACAAGCAAATGTATATAAAGGATATCCTTTGAACCTTTAGAGGGTGATTATCTAGCGGTTATAACCCTTCCTTATCAAACGAGGTATCGAACCTACCAGGACGAGCGCATCAACTGCAGTGTTCAACAGAGAAATAATACGCAAGCAACAATGCTGCCCTCTCTTATGGGCACATCAGCCGAATCGGCGTAGCAATTATTGCGACACGAGCTACACTTGACCGGCCTGAGCGAGGGCGTTGACGACACGATCGGCAAAGTAGTACCATACTGCTCAAGAGAACTCGTACAATATAAAGTGATCGAAGTCAACACTCTGGATCACGGTGTCCTAGTTGGTAGATTCATGTTCTCGAAAGACCCCCTACAACAACTCTGACACCTATTCATCAAACAGAAGCTCAACATGGAATTAGCACATGTCTCGCAGAGTTTCGACTTCATCAGTCTCTAGAGGGTCAAATATCTCCTATCCTGCCTACTTAGAACACCTAGGGAGTCTTTAGCGCATGTATCAAGAACATTCGAATGTCCTGAGAGAGTAGACGACGCCGTCTGGCGCAGATGCAGAAGCGGTACACGCTGGCTACCCACTACCTAGGTAGGTTAAGGACAAGGGACGCTCCCTTACTAAGCTGAATCGCATTCTTATCCTTTTGTTAACACTTAGCGGTGTTGAGAGAGTCATGGCTCACTTCCCAAATTTGATAGTTAGGATATCTCTCTGATGAAGATAGCTGGAGCAATAGAATGTGTAGACCTAGCATTAAGAGCAACATCTCCTACCTCATTAGCCTATATCTTCTCTTCAAGTCCAGGTTCTCCCCATTCACGTTAATCACTACAATTCAAAACAGCAAGTAGTTCTAATAAATCACACACATCTAAATTTTCGCAGTAGACTCCGCATTTACAAGTTAAATGTGAATGTAAAAGCCTCTTACTGTAGATTCGTAGATGTCGGACGTCGAAAACAAATATTCAATTACTCGCATCAGCCTTCCCAACACATACATTAGGTCAATCCGATTAGTCTAACCCGACATATTCGCTTAGGAATGTGACACTGTTAGCAAGTTTACCGCCAAGATTGTTCGCCGTCGAGGAGATTTGATATCGTTCCGAAGACAGAAAATCCGTGGGCTTCTAATACGTGGCCGTGCTTGTACTTACTCTTACTCTTGTTGAGGTTACTCGTGAAGATCATGTATCGACTGCAGATACAGGCAGCGGTGCCAAGTGAACGTGGCGTCAAAATGATCCCATCGACAGTCAGATCGGAACCGAAAGCAGACTCGAAGTAGGCATTTCTCATGTTGGATCAGAATGCCTTTAATGTGGTACCCTCCCGCTGCCCGAGAACTGCCGGCGTATCTAAAAGTAGCATGTATGGTGAGCATTGGATTCAATCAGCCTTCAAGCCTAGCCTATTCTTGCTACAATCGGCCTATGTTGGTTCTTCCATTGGAGGCGCAGCATATATTCGTGGAACCATAGGATTCTTGCTAAGCATAAGGTCAGCACTGTCGGTGTGCTTTCCTAAGTAATTAGTAGGGTGAGTGAGGACAGGGAGACTAAAGTTCCGTTATACGAGCAGAAAGGATCGGTGTGTAGGTGTACCAGAGTGCCCAGGAACAGGAGAGAAGTGGCTTAGAAGATTATGATGATAACATCTCTGCTGCAAACAACAGGAAAGAAATTAAACTGGATTAAACACCCAGGTCTTGAGCTACGACATAATGATTTGGAGCCTCGTGTCTGGGTACGAGAGCAAATCGTATTTTGTTAGTGGATAGATGCATCAAAGTGCTAATTGTTGGGTCAAAAGAAAGTTCGAGGTTCCCGAACGTTACGCAAACCCGCATTGTAGTACGCGAGACGAAAATGTGCGTGGAGTTTCGTAACAATCCTGCAAAATCCAAGATCTTTCAACCTCTTCTTTTTCCGTCAATGGGCAGGTGCCGGATATCTTTATGGTCATATTGTTCGTCCTTGTGCTGTTCGTATTTGAGTATAGCCCAAGCTGGAGGGGTTTGTGTCCCGTCAAACGTCAAAAAGTTTGGTTGGTATATTGACTTTGGTTAATAGTAGGAATGACATCATTTTCTTCATCGTCAACATCCACCAGCAGTAAACGAGCCAGGGAACACTCTGTCTCTAGAGTCGGTCACTGAGTATTAGCTGGGTGGGTATTATCTTTTGTGGTAATCGGCACATGATCATCTCGCGCGGTGCGTAAGCGGCGAGGTACCAAATAATAAAACGAAAACCTCTCCGTGTACTATTCACTTTCTGTAGCGTCGATGTGATGCGGTGATATCATACACACTACACAACTTACACGGGGGACGTTCGTCACACTGACATGCCTGCGACGGACGTGACGAACGCATCCATACTTCGTGATGAACGAAGTCCATAACTGGGGGAACACCTACCCATGAACTCTCCCGTCGTCCGACTACTAGGCTGATACCGGTAGCCCGTCTGCAAGGTATTAAAAAATGTGGCTGACTCTAGAATGTGGGGGAGAACGCGGAGAGAAGCGAGCGGATCGCCGTCATACCGAAAATGTCTTCCCGGTCCAAGGATGAGCCTGTATTTGCTCACGGGGATCTCCATTTAGGTCGATTGCGGGGAATATGGGTTGCATGGCATGGCGAAAGCCATGATGCAGAAATGCCAGCTGAACATGTAGCATGCGCCAGCCAAGTAGTAATTATTAGTACGACAGTATACGACGATTGGTTGCAATATGCTGTCTCCTGGACGAACAAGTATAAACGAGCATAACAGTTAGTCTCGTGCTGTCAGCCTGTTCGTTACGAGAAAGAAACTCGCAAAGTACTAGTGCTAACGACGTGTAGACGTGTGATGCCGGTGAGACTCCGAGAGCACACGTTACGGCCGATCGTCTACTTACCAGCCTATCACTCTGAGCCTCGTGGCATAAATCCTCACATGATGATGGTTACGGTCCGAACCGGCAGTGACAACGTGACTGTACAACCCGACACCAAGCTTTTGTGAAGGATGTTATCAAACGGACTGCCATCGTCAACTCAGCAACTTGATCTGAGGAGCCTTGCAAGCGCGGTGGAATGCTAGCACAATGGCCGAGGCCGATGGCTCCATTTAGATGCGGTCGCGTCCCTGTTTTGTCAGACGCACGATGTAACACGGCACGATCACGCACCGGAGCGGTCATGGTGATGTCGCCAAAGCTTGCAGTGCAGATGAACGAGTTCGCCAAGCCAAGACAAATCTCAACCCAGTTACGTACGACGAAGACGGCGCTGTAAATAGCCTCCGGCATTGCTAGCGAGCACCGAGTGTCCGGTAGCCGCATTCGTTTGTGGCGTACCAGCGCGGCAGAGGCATTGAAGGGCGGTAAAGATGGCGTTGAGGCCACGGATTCGGATCTCTGCAATCCCAGAACAGCCCCTTTCCTTCCCCCGTTGTGCCCCTTTCTGTGCTCTCATTGGTTGATTCAGGCTCAACTGCCGCGCGCAGTTTACAGGGTGTCCAATCGCCGCGCCATTTTTGGGTACACACTGTTAGGTACACTGCCGGTACGGTACTTCAGGTAGGTACCTGTGGAGTGAAGCTGGCACACTAGATGTATTAGTCTAGTGCGTGCTTGGAGCCAAGATAGCGCTAACTCGATAAGGCTACCGTAGGTTCCCAAGATGATCTTTCTACCTACCAAAAGCGGATTGCTTGTGGCAGCATCTGTCTTGACCATGTGAGATGTTCTCCATCAAACTGTCTATTACTATTCGCGCTTGGCTTCTCGAAAGCAAAGCCGCTTGAAAGCTAATTTGCACGCGACGCATAGTACTCACAGATCTGTCAGGGATCTGTCAGGGACAGCCAGTGGCCTTCTCCACTATTTTTTTTGCATCTCATCCCTTTTTCTCTTCGCGGTTTCGAGAAGACGCGCTGCCAGCAAGTCATCTCGGTGCCGCGGTACAGCGGTATACACAATACGAGCCCACTGCAGTGGCACTCCCTAACACTATGCGCAGCCACAGACCAGCATGAGCCAGCATAAGGGCAATCTCGTTCTGAAACAACACCCAGCCCTATCAGGATCTCGGCTAGCTGTTTGCAACCAAAACAGCGACGGCCTCCTTTTCTTAAGCTAGCAAATATAGCTAAGCTTCCTTGCGCCCTTCCTCTCTCCCTTCCTTGTTCGCACCATACTGCGTACATAGCTAGCTACACTACACTAATACATATGTAATGTAGTGGACTGGATGAGGTGGCACTCGGCACAGCATGGCACTACTTTATCTACCTAGTGTGAGGGACTCCTCGCTGCCACCAATCACCAAATGCCGCGCCGATCGTTTCAAATTTTCAATTTTCACCTCTGCTGCCTCTGCCGCCTCTGCCAGGAAGCTCCAAAAACAACGTTGCCCAGGTGGGTGTATACCCTCTCACGAGGGACGGCCTTGCATATGTCGGTAGCCAACTGGGCATCATCAAGCAGTGCCAGATGACTCTTAACTCTCGCATCTAACAAACCAACAAGCCACTTCCTTGCGGCCAACCACACAGAGGTGATGTAAGTGTAGTTTGGTGGTGTAGTGTAGATGTTTGTCGACACGGACGACCGGGGTCGACTGGGGGCAAGGCCAAGTTGATACCGCTGGTACCTCCTTGGTACATCCCTTAATATTGGCATGTCTATCCACCGATCCAGTATACACTGGGTCATAGCATACAAAACCACAAGGAAAGTACATCTTCCTCTTTCTTTTATTTAAATCTTTTGCCGCATCCTTCGATTTCTGGGGATCGTCCATAATGTGGTCCATGCCACGAAGCTGATATTCATCATTCATTCTATTCTCTCATTTATCTCTCTTACTCACCATTCATTGCTATCATGGTTTCCTCGTCCGCCGTCGGCAGTCTGGCCGCGAGGGCCGTTTTCTATATGTCCTCTCATAACATATTCGATACCCAAGCAACCTATGATGCCAACACAGTCGCCGCTGTTCACGCTCTCCAGACCTGGTATGATCAGAGTACCGGCTTATGGGACACCACTGGCTGGTGGAACTCAGCCAATTGCTTGACTATGCTCGCCGATTATGCTATCCAAAACCCCCAGTCCGCCGCCTCGCTCAGCATCCCAAATGTCATACAGAATACATACGTACAGGCACAAAAAACCTCGTTCCAGGCTATCAAGGCTATAAGTAATGTGGGCCTTCCCATCTCCACCTACGTCAAGATGTCTAGGCCGTCAGGTATCTCCGAGAGAGGCTTTGACGATTTTCTTAATGATTATTACGATGACGAGGGATGGTGGGCACTTGCTTGTAAGTAGAACTGCTAATTTAGAATGTCCTGTCACGCTGCCACCTCCTGATTGAATGAAACTACGTTTCACGTATCTTCCATACGTATCTTGGCGCCAATGCTGACTCAAACGCGGCAGTAATTCGTAGCCATGATGTTGGGGACGCCGGCCAAAAATATCTCCAATCAGCGATTGAAATCTTTGAGGATATGAAAGGGGGTGCCTCCACCTGTGGTGGCATCTACTGGAGTAAAGTCGGCACCTATACGAATGCTATCGCCAATGAGCTCTATCTCAAAGTAGCCGCCTCGCTAGCCAATCGAGTTCCCGACAAAAAGGATTATTACCTCAATATTGCACAGAAGCAATGGGCTTGGTTCAAGAGCAGTGGTATGATCAACAAAGACAACCTCATCAACGATGGGCTCGACGAGACCTGCAAGAATAACGGAGGGAATACCTGGACGTACAACCAAGGAGTCATATTAGGAGGGTTGGTAGAGCTGTACAAAGCTTCCGGCGATAAGTCCTTACTCACCGAAGCCTCGACCATTGCCACCGCTGCCATTGTCCATTTAAGCAAGGATGGCGTCCTATACGAAGGTTGCGAACCAGATTGCGGCGCCGATGGTGCTCAGTTCAAAGGCGTATTTATGCGCAATTTGCGTGAGCTGCACAAGGCGGCGCCCCAAGATGCATTCAAGAGCTTTCTTCTCAACAACGCGGACGCGATCTGGGCGAAGGATCGGAACAGTAATAACCAGTTAGGTCCTACGTGGGATGGACCGTTTGCGACCGCCAGCGCTGGCACCCAAAGCTCTGCTATGGATGCTCTTGTGGCAGCAGTTGTTGTCGCATAAGCATCAATCTAATTTTTAGTCTATTTTTGTGTGCTTTTCTATGATACCACGGAGCCTTCATTGAACTTAGACGGGCGGCAGCGAAGGCTGGATCGGCGTTGGGATCACGGCCTAAACAGCGTTATATTACATGAGCACAGAATGCTGGGATTACAATCATCGTCGCAAGCGATAATTTATTGTTTAATTTATACATATTTCACATATGCATTGACTGCTATCAGTTAGGTGGCTTGAGGCCTTTTCCCCTTCGCGATTCTATTCACGAACCAATATATTCTGTTCTACAGGAAACCTGCTTGGGGATGCCATGAAGCACCTCGTGATACCAAAGTTCAAGACACAAATAATGATCGTCATAGCAAACTAGTTTCGATATGCTATCCACACATTAGCCGCCACGGATCTCGTTTCGGGATTTTAACATCACGTTAAAGGGAAACAGTGCTGATCACCCGGCTCCACTGATCGTCCTAACCTACATACGTATATAAAATACCATGCATCCCCCTTCATATCGAAATACCAACGATGGTCCGAATCTTCGACTCCTCGGGAGCAACTTGCAGACGGTTCAAAATTACGCACATAACTACGTGCATACAGCCTTTCTAGCATACATCGTCAGGAGGTAGTTTGTTTTATATATAATACGTCACACAGCGTTTAGCCGCCCGTCCCCGAACTCCCTCGTTGTAGTATGTATATTATTGGGGATGGCCGCAGGGTAGGTACCTTACCCAGTACTTCCCAACATCAATTTATTTTTCTGCACACCGCTTTATTGGGTACCTACCTACCTACCTACTCCCGCGAGAATCTTTATTTGGGGCTAGTTACTGAACTTGTGGGAAATCATTGGCCAGCAGCAGTTCGCTGTATCGTTCATGCAATCTTTATTCGATATTTTCTGTTACACTTGTAGGCTCACAAAGCAGATCAGCTTTGACGCATTTCAGAGGAAACACTTCCGCTTAGATTTTAATATGTAGTATTTATGTAATAGTTGATATTCGTATGGAGTTCTCGCTCCTCGGCTTCAACGATTAAAGTGCACGATTCAACTATGCGAAGCTCGCCTAGTTGCATAGCCCCCATAGCGGAAACGACATTTGTCTATTGACAACTCCTACCTGCGTGTGGTGATTCAACCTCGTGCGTTAGAAGGTAGAGAGTCTGGCTATTTACAGGTGTGAATATCGTCAAAGTAGAAACAAAATTTACAACTACATGCTAATTCCTAAATTTCGTATGGATACTCCGATGGGTTCTCCTATGTCGCTGCCTAAAATTCCGTGAGTAAACACAACTCAACTTGCGGGGGTTCGTGCTCCAAAGCCCAATCCTAGGCTCCTTCAAGTGCCGTTGAAATAGCGCGGCAAAATAAAATCGTCTTGATAAGGAAGAGGCCTCGAAATTTCATTCACAAGATGGACGCCTCGGACAACGATGCATTCATCCAAAAACATGCGGCGGACTTCATTGCCGACTTTGACCGCTCGCTAGGCCCGTTCCTAAGGAAGCCGAACGGCCAACTAAGGCGGCGTGTCCGTGCTAGAGAAACGCTGAGGTTGATGTCTCAGGTACGCTCGCTTACATGCTCGTATCGCATTATTCAGGAGACACTGACCTCCGTGATCCTAGGTGCTAGAGCATTTCCAGGAACTGCCACAGCTACTTGACCCCCATCTCCCCAGATGGCTCCCGGTCCTGGCAAGCGCTTACTTGGAGTGCTTGCAAGACCGCAAGAGATCAAGCAAGTTGACCACGAGATCCCAGCTGCTTTTCCCTCTCCCAAACGCCATCTGCAGGATCATCTACACGTTCTGCAAGGTGAGGGGCGAGAAAGTGATCGTGAGATTCCTCAATGTCGAGACGAGATATCTCGAGCTCCTGCTCCAAGCAATCGAAGACTCGGAGCGCGACACGGACGCCGCCCTGAAGGCCGAGCTACTCACCTCCTGGACATGGCATGAGAGATATGTAGTCCTTGTGTGGCTATCCCAGCTGTTCTTCGCGCCTTTCGATCTGGCTACCATTTCTTCCGGCGATGCGGATGAATTCGAACAGCCGGCTCTGCCGGGGTTCCGATGGCCGCAACAGGTGCCTCGCATCACTCTAAGAGTTATCCCCTTAGCTACCCGCTATCTCGCCTCGCCCGGAAAGGAGCGGGATGGCGCGAAGGCGCTTCTGGTTCGCTTAGCTATGCGAAAGGACATGCAAGAACTGGGCGTGTTGAGCGCCCTCGTGCAATGGGCTTTATCTACACTGAAATCAACGAACGACGCGGCGGCGGCCGCTGCGTCTTCATACTATTTCATCGGGAGCTTGTCATTCTTAGCGGGAGTCTTGCGCGCCGCTGAAGACACGTCTATCATGGACCAGCACCTGTCTGCGATTTTCTACGCTGTGCAGGCGATTCCCGCAGAGGACAACGATATCCATAAGGTCATAAATGGATCCGCCCTCGCGCGCAAGATGATGATCAAAGTCACGCGCTCCATCATCACTATAGTTCTACGCAAGTCTCGACAAAGCATGGCTGATACTGAGATGATAGAGACCACGATCGGATACCTGCTCGAGCGTCTCGCAGATAACGACACGCCGGTCAGATTCGCTGCCAGCAAGGCATTAAGCATTATAACTCTCAAGCTAGACCCCGACATGGCCTCGCAGGTCATCGAAGCCGTTATCGAGTCCCTGAACCGCAACGTCCTCTGGGTCAAGAACAAATCTGATCCAGCGGCCCCGCCCGCCAGAGATCTCACGGCCGTTGATCCCTTGGAGTGGCACGGCCTCATGCTGACCTTATCTCATCTTCTCTACAGAAGATCACCGCCGCTAGAGAACCTATCGCAAATCATCCACGCGCTACTCATCGGTCTCTCTTTCGAAAAGCGAAGCCCCTCCGGCGGCTCCATGGGCACTAACGTCAGGGATGCTTCTTGCTTTGGAATCTGGGCACTCGCTCGTCGCTACAGCACCGCGGAATTGCTTCAAGTGGAGACCCAGTCTGTTCTCGTAGCTAGGGGACATGATCCTGCGGCATCGATCCTGCAGGTCATTGCGACGGAGCTGGTCGTCACCGCATCTCTTGACCCGGCCGGCAACATTCGGCGGGGTTCGTCTGCTGCCTTGCAGGAATTAATTGGTCGTCATCCCGATACGGTAGAGACAGGTATCTCCGTAGTCCAGACCGTCGACTACCATGCAGTTGCCTTACGCTCCAGAGCAATACATGAGGTCGCCCTTCAAGCGACCAGGCTATCATCTCATTACGGGAATGCTCTCTTAGAAGCGTCTCTGGGCTGGCGAGGCATCGGGGATATGGACGCAGGCGCCCGAAGAGTAGCCGCCGCTTCTTTTGGGATTCTGACTGCAGAGTTGGCCCGAACAGCCTCAGTGAACCCCTTTGACAAGATATCAACATCGATCGAACTGCTTCTTTCTCGAATTCAAAGTCTCCAGGTACGACAGGTGGAGGAGCGTCACGGCCTCCTGCTGAGTCTGGCGGCGATTTTCAACTCCATTCCGAGTTTTATTGAAGGAGCGCTGGAGGGACAAGTCGACCGACTACCCATCTCAAAGGTATATAATAGTCTTAAAGGGATCTTGCAGGAATGGAAAGACACGAAATTTCGAAAGCCAGAGCTAATGGCAGAGGCCATAAGCACATTGATTGTCTCTGCTACGCCCATACTACTATTAACTCTCTTAAGCCATGAGCAGCAATTCTCCCAACTGAAGCCATTGCTATTACAGGGATCAACTATCGTCGACGATGGCGACTGGGGGTTTTTAATGAAATCTTTGAACTTTATTGACGCTGTCCGAACTCGCCAACACGACTTGTTCGACGATTTCCTAAAGACCGCCGAAAGCTGTGTGGATGACTGGCTCGACAGGAATGAAATCGAAGTCATACAACCTTCGTCCGAAGCTGCCCTGGTTCTTCTTCTTCTGTCAAGACCTACTAGACGAGTTGAAATCATACAGGGTTGGAGCGAGAAGGTTCGCCCACCTCGGACACCGCGAAAGAGACATGGAGACGGGTATTTTCATGCACTGACCCGAAGCCAGCCCGTCCTCACCTATCTTAAAAGTACTGGGAATGCTGACACTAAGCAAATATTAATACCTACGATTCTGGGAGAGCGGTGGGCAAAGGATAGTGATATCGAAACGCGGGTGGCGATCATACAAAGCCTTATCGACAAACAAGTCCTCCGACTAGAGTCTACCGAATTCCTCGGCCTAATCTCAGAAGGACTCGACGACTATACAACAAATGCGCGAGGTGATATCGGCTCTCACGTTAGGCTGGAGGCAGTTAAGGCCACGAGAACTCTCTGGCAAGTCCAGAGCGGTAACCAGGAACTTGTGGTTCAATTGTTTCCCCAGATCTTGCGTTTGGCAGCTGAGAAACTGGATCGTGTCCGAGCCGAGGCAAAGTCGACACTGGAAATCATCCTCCAGCCGAGGTATATTCATCACGAGACAACTGCATATCGATTGACTTCGTACTGACGCTGGCGTAGTGACTCCGAGACTTTTCATGAGCTGTCATTTACCTCAAGAGAATATTTTGGTTTCCTGCTTACACTCCGTGATACAACCCGGCTGAACATGGGCGCTTGTGATTCTACTCTCAGCATCGAAGGCTGCACATCCAGTCTACTAGCCGGCCTCGTCACATCAGCAGATACGGGGAATGAAGACCTTGTGGTGGAGACACGTGCCGCCCTCGCTGAGCTCTGCGAGACGTCGGACGAAGGGCTGCACCAAGTCTACGGCTCGCTGCTATACAACCTGAAGCTGTACGCCGGACAAGACCGGGTGTTAGTCCCTACATTGGAAGTGCTTGCATACCTGTCCCACATCGGCCAGCTGCAGCGCTGCTACAACACGGCTGGTCTTGGCGGTACCGATACCAATGGTACGGGCCGTAGAAGTGCGCACCATCTCAACCTTAAACAGCTCTGCCTCCTCGTGCAGAAGGCGGCATACAAAACCGGCAACGTTCGTAAGCTGGAGGCGTGTATCAAAGTCTACGGCGCTATTGCGGCGCTTCGGACCGAGGCCACGACGAAAACGGCAATCCGGGGAACATCAACTATAGGGATAGGCAACGTTAACAACACCGGCGAGATCAGCAGCAGAGACGGCAACGTTAACATTGCCGATCGGCTAGACACGCCCAAGACCGCGGACCTGGAATTAGCGGGGGGGAAACAGGATGAGGGTGTTGCGGAGGCGAAGAAACGCCTGGGCGCGCTGCTGATTCATCCTTGGCCTCGAATTAGAAGTATGGTCGTCGACGAGCTGTGGAGTCTCCTTGGATTGGGACTCGATTGTGATGAGCAGCGCGACGAGAGACGCGAGATCGACGAGAGGCTGGGGGACGATGAGACGCAAAAGAGGAATCTTCTCCTCAGTGTCGATTGGGGCAAGGCTGATAGAACCTACGTCAAAAGCGTCGTGAGAGAAATTGGTTTAGACTAGGTAGATTAGAAAACGCCTTTTTCTCCCCCCCTCTCTCTCTTCGTCTCTCGTCAGCACAGGCACAGCTCGTTTGTAGTATAGTAGGTATACTAAAGAGTGGATATTGGAGAGTGATTACGATCGCTCTCTTGAGTCGGATAGTCTCTGTCTAAGTTAGTAAGTACCGACAAATTGGTTTGGGTTGTGTTGTTACTTCCTTCACCACGTGGTCCTGGGATCTAGGTAGTCGTTCAATTAGACTAGACAAATCTAAGTACAAAATACTAGGTAACTGACTAGCCCAAACTATCACGGATAAGAGTACCAGAGAACGAAGAAAAATGAGCAGGAGGATTCTTAGTTATATCATTACTGTTCGTCAGTATATAAACACTTGTACATATGTGGTTTGGGGTGCGAAGTGGTGACTACTTTTCGCTATAGCGTTATTTATTTACTCTCGACTTACACTACACTACCTACCTAGGTACCTAGGTAGGAAGACTATCTACATGGCTGGCGATCGTATAGGTGCCATATGTATACTCATATGACTACGCATATGGTACTGTACCTACCGATACACTAGACGAAAACACACAGCCGATGTTACCATACCACACCGTACCATATCTCCACGCTATACTTACATTGTACTACCGGTATCACTGCATCTACCTACCTACCTACCTACCTATCTAGATTAGGTAAGTACTTATGTAGGCACCAAATGCAACCGTGCTGCTGGTTATCTCTGTTGGGTTGTTGGGGGGAAGAGGAGGAGGAGGAGGCGGGGTGGGGTTCTTGTGCTATATAGATATCTATACATGTAGTAAAGTAGGCAGGCAAGAGGTATGTAGGTAGGCTATCACACAGGTAGTGCAGTGTAACAGTTATCGTATTCGTTGTGTTGTTATTAAGACCAAACAACGAACAAGATCTCAAATCGACATTTAACCGTAACATGCGCATGACCTCATTTCGGCGGAGACAAGCGTACGGGACAGGATCACGTACACGTACTATTCATACTTACATATAGACTATCTGCGTAGTGGCAGTAGTAATCAAACTCCGTTCCTCCTTGCGCCATGGTGTAACTTGGACTTGGTAGCAGTAGTAATCGCGCGCGGACAAGCTTGTCTATAGGTACCAACATTGGCTACGAAGCATTCCGCATTCCTACAGCGCCAAACAACGCCTCGTTTAGGTTTTGGGAGTGGTATGTACATGTATGTATGTATGTAGTGCATGCGCGGCACAGACAGATTGAGAATGGAGGGAGAAATCGATTGTTTTTCGAGCGGATTAGGTATGCAGGGTTGATTGATTGAGGAGTCTGGACTGTTTTCTCGTCTTGGGTATGAATCAAGCTGTGTCTAAATAAGGCACTAACACAACGTTGATAAGAAGAGGCGTGAGACAGGGAGGCAGGTTAGGTAGGTACTGGTACTTTGTATAGATACGGAGGCGACCGACAGACATGGCTCACGCTATGATAAATCCGGGGAAGCGCCGCGGGGTGGCGGTTTTGGTTAATTGACATGACTGGGGTGTACATGTATACATTATACATGCTGCGTGCTACAATTACATGCTACAATAGGATGCAATTGTGTGGTAGCGATCTAGATAGATAGATATTAAAGCCTACTGACCTGCTGCTTTCAAAAACACAAGGACGAATGACGGACGCCGGAAGGTTGAAGTATTTATACTCTGCATACGGTACCAAGGGAAAACAGGTAAATATAGAATATAGATAAATTGGGTATCATCTACGCAGTATACCAGAGACCCAGGCCAATCACCTCAGGAGCCGACGACCCGACATCCCGGGCAGATCTCGTGCTGGTGAGAATATGTAGGTAAACTTGGTTGGCTATTAATTTACTGGTTAAGAAGGTCACCTGTTAAGACTAGCGCCGTCAACTCTGACGTGTGTGTAGGGCTGCCAAGGGCAAGGGAGAGCATAGACCAATTATACATATAGTACCGATATTGTAGGTGTCGATGCTTTGGCACGTGGATTGTTAGCTGGGCCAAGTGATGCCTCCTTAAACCACAAGTTTACACAACCCAAGGTGGGTGTTTACACGCTGGAGCGCGTGTCTCGTCGTGCACTCTCCGGGTTGTGGTATAAACAGTGGAACAACCTCGGCTAGTCTAGCCGAGTTGGTAGTTGCGGGGACTTTTGCGTTGCAGTTTTCGTCGTACGCAGCCTGCCTCAAGGGCTTGGGGACAATTAATGAGGTGGTAATCACGAGTTCGAAAAGGGACCTATCGGTAGACGATGCAACATTCAAAGGTCGCCACGAGAAGGGTCTTCTTGCTTGGATCATGGTTCTTTAAATTTGAGGGGCGACATCCCATCTACACGTGTTGTCTAGTGTGCACCAGAGACTGCGTACAATGCTTTGGCGTACGGCTAAGATTGCTTTGCCAAAAAAATGACGTTGCTCGCCCAAGGTACCTATACTAGCTCGGCGACCGTACTGAGGATGGCAAAGGGTCGGTCCGAGTCGATTGTCATGAAGAGCTCAGTAATGACCAAACAGCCGCTGTCGTGACTCGGAGCTCTGCACGTTAAAAGAAGTCCGGACCGTGCTCGGAATATGCGGCTCAATAAAGGCTGATTTGCTCTTATTCAAATCCTATGCGACACCGTCGGATATAATAAAGCCGATTGATTGCGCATTTCCGATACTTCCGTATGATAAGGAGAGGGGGGTGGTTAAGGCGCAGAGGACCGATCCGCAACGGCAGTCCGTAGGAAGCTGAGGCACCGCATCCCGGATTTGTCGCTGCTCAATGCATGAATAAGAATAACGAGAAAATACCTACTGCGTATCGTATAAGCAGACGGCAGGCTGGCGGTGAGTGAGTGAGTGAAAGGCTATCCTGGCCTGGAGAAGATCTTGGTAGGCTAGACTATGACCGCCAAGAGCCGTTGTGCAGGCTAAGTATATTGACGGTGTAAGTATTACAAAAATCATGTCATGCTATCCACAATGTCGGGTCTCTCTAGGCCATGTCGGTGAGCGATGGTATTCCCTGTTGTTGCAACGGCTGACAAAGCTTGGCATCTTAGACTAGGTAGGTAAGTATACGTAGCTTACTTCTGCTCAAGCAGTCTCTTGTGGAGGCTCATGAAACAAAAGGCGTTATGTACTTGCCTAGTATATATAAACAAATAGATAAAAAGATAAATAATAAATAAAAAGGGCTGAGAGGCTGATCAGATATACGTATATACGTACATAGGTACTATGTCGATCCTAAAATCAAATACTTACCCTAGTCCACGCTCCTTGCTACACTGATTTGCGAGAAGATACTCACATGTACTACCTATTATGTACGGCGATAAGCATTCCCACCAATCCCGATTCGTACTCGATCCCTCGCTCATGGCTCGGCAGTCGGAAACAAAAGTAATTGTCATCACCCACCTCTGCGACAAGTTATCCTACGCAGTACGTACGTCAATCTGTCAAAGCCCTTAACGAGTCAGTTCTTCCACCTGATTTAACGATCATCCCATCATCCCATCATTGCCCCAAGCTTTAATCCTATAAAGGACAAAGTGCAAGAGCTACTCTACTACGGGATGTCATAGTAGGTATAGCATGTATACCATGTGTGCAAACTCCAAACTCTGAGGGGGAGGCGAGAGAACTGAACGCGTATGTCGGACTTCCGCTCTTGGCCTGTCGTCTGGACCTTGCGTGAATTGTCCAACAGTGGATTTTTCGGTTAGCCGGACCAGGCGACCCCCATACTGCAGCAAGGGTCCTTATCGACTGCCCTTGCTCGTGGGGGAGGAGTTGCATGTTATGAACAGGATCATGAGCACTTCTACGAGTACATGGGAAACCTAAATGCAAACCTATCCTCATTCGCGCTATCTCATTATTTATCTCTGGGCAAGAATTTTCGATCAGTCAGGAACAAAATGTTCTGCCGCAGTGTGCGTCTGCAGTTTGGCGTCAATGACCCAGCCATCACGGAGGGCCAGAGCGTACCCTACACTAGCTCGGCCAATATGCAAGGCATTTCAGCGATAGAGCCGTTCCTTTTGGCCTCTGTTATCTGGCACTGCCAATTACACGTAGTGCAAGTAGTGCAGTGTACGCTAGTACGCTTGCACGTTTGCACGCTTTCACGCTTTTCTCGATGTCGTTAGCGGGTGATAATGAAGGACAAGCTATGACGAGTCACAGCCAAGGTCTGCTGGACAGTCCCATGGCTCTCAAGTATCCCAGCGGCTTGGAACATGTTGAATATCCTCACGGCCAATGAGGGATGGGGAATTGGCATTCACATGTTCAACGAGGTAGACGGAATCTGGGGTTACGCAAGAAAGCCAGGGAGGAGCTGATGCATTGCTGACGGTAATCAATCAATCAGCTGTGGTTGTGGTGATCTGGGCGCTTCTGCCGATTGCCTACATTCTAGGCGAGCGAGCTGTCCTCTCCGTTGGTTGCTGGTTAGTTGTGTCTGCCATTCCGTCGACTTATTTATAGGTAGTAATACCTATACGCATTCCCTATACCGTGCCAGGGCGGCGTATGTATCGATGCCCACATGGTTAGGCGGTCACACTATCATCTTAGTACCGGCCGGCAACAGACAACGATATCAGATCGCCAATGTGGCGGGTTCAGCTGCTGAAAATGGTAATTACTCGGCTAGGCTCGATGTCGAATGGTTGATTGAGACAAGCGAGGATGGCATGACTTTCTTTTTTTGCGCCACGGTCAAGACCCTTTCGTCCTGCTTCTCGTCTCCTCCTGGAGGGCAAGACTTGACTTGGTCGAGGGTCAGGACATACTACATAACCGAATTACCTGCACCCTGTACTGGTGCATTACATCGGAAGTATGTAGCATACTGCGTATGTAAGTAGCAAGGTGGTGAGATTTTCCCAGTACCCGGTATGCTGTCTACTTATACGTAGGTGTGTACTTATTGTCCTGAGAGCACACGAGGATTTTGAGAGGAGCTTGCCCCATGCTTGGCTTCGTCCAGCACCAACCACCAACAGGCAGCCGCACAACATGCATGAGATGGGGGTTTTCTTTCACCGCAAGAGATTGAGCCAATCCAAGGGTATGGGATTCCTCCTGATGGTGTTGTCACACAGCACCGGGGTAATATGCTACGCTAGATAGATATTGTTAGTTGCACACATGTAAGTAGATGAGGCAATGGTACGTTTGTAATCTCGATCGGGGAAGCACTTCCGCAGCTGTGGGAGCTGTGCTGTACTGTACTGAATGCACTACATGTAGAGATAGAGATAGAGACGCCTAGCGAGGTACGTATTGCGTACGTCCTCAGTAGTAGCATATAGGTATGTGCGCGCTATGTGGTGTTAGTGTAGTGCCGAATCCAAGATCCAAGACGGCCGTCGTCTTCGTCTGATGCTTGTGGCGGTCGGTCTGGATTGCAAGAGTGCAAGATAGTGTGCACTAGACAAGAGCTGTGGCCAGAATCAAGCCATCGTTATCTCCTGGTGTTCGCAGGCTTGCACTGGAATCACTCCTAGCGCCAGCGTTGGCCCAGTAGTGGGACAGCCTAGTAACGGCGATCTTGGTACCCAGTGGTAGTGTAAGTGGCGGAGGTACGGCCAGATACATCCAGCCACTCGCTACGGACATGGCAAACCAAAGTAGCGGGACCTGCGAGATGGGGAGCCCTGTCCCGATGGATTCGCGATGGGGAGCACATTCATGTCCCACGTCCAGCCGTGTAAGACAACCCAACCGGGGCTGGGTTCGTCCTCCCTGGGCATTGGCCAGTGGACAGTGGACGCTAAGTCCCCTGGACAAGACCCTGGTCCGCCCTGGAGTATCGGTACCATCCACCCTCCAGAACCCTCTCATTGGTAGACGGTACCTATCAGCCATGGTGCGACGTCGTGCTTGGTCGGCTCGACGCCCTCTTTCAGACCCTCTCCCGCAACGCTAAAGCAGACAGATACCTACTGCGGCAGTGTACTAAGTACAGACCGCAGACGCAGACGCAGGAGCAGGAGCAGCAGCAACAACAGGATCATGGTGGGGAGGTTGAAGCCCCAAGACTCAATAATTAGGTACCTCCTCGCCTGCTACCCTCAGCGCATCTCGCTACCCACTTGTCTCACCTCGTCCGACCTTTCTTTCATCGAGCTCGAGTTCGACTCTCGTCGTGGCTTTGCGACGTCTCAACCACCACGAACGAACGGCCTTGGTGGTAGTGCTCCTGCTACCAGTGTCGTCGCGTCTTGTTGCTTCTTCCATTGCGACTGCTAATTCCACAGTAGTTTTTCTACCATGTACAGTTTATCGCCGTCACTTACGACTCGTTATTGTATTACATGCAGTCTATTATCACGGGAGGTGGAAGCTCGCGCTACGACGACTGCTATATATGCATATGCATCTGCATCAGACAAACTCGAAAATTCTGCTGCTAGTACGGGATCTCAGGACTTCTGTCGAAGACGTTCCTAGCAGTTATCAAAACATTGCCGGCGCAGTGTGCGCTCGAGTTGCAGTGGAGACGCGGGACCGAAGGACGATATCTGACATCGTCCTGTCGTCTCGTTGCGCCGACATTTGGCTTCCAGCAACTGAATGTTGCGGCAGGTAGCGGTGCACCTCACATACACGCCGTCAGAGCAACAAACATCAGGTCTGCCAGCTCCCGGGGACGACCGCGAGACCCTCGCTCGTCCCCTCTACGGAGGTTGACGGGCGTGGCCACTGTTGACCAAAGACACCATGTCGTTGTACTCGTCGCCGCCGCCGCTTCATACCTCGGACGACGATAAGCCCACGCTGCTCGTCTGCTGGTGGATTACACTTTTCTGTGCCACCATCATCCTCTTACGTGTTGCGGGTCGGTTTATTCGATCCGAAAAGCTTTTTCGAGAGGACAAAACTGTCACCTTCGCTGTCATCCCTCTCTTCCTTCGCATGGGCCTTGTCCATGTCGTGCTGCTTTGGGGAACAAACAATGCTCAGTTTACCTGGCCATTGACCGAGACGCAGAAAAACCACAAGTCCATCGCGAGTGGGCTTGTTATAGCCAGTCGTGTATTATATGCAGCAACGTGAGTCTCATCTCCTTTTTATCTCCAGCTAAATTTAGTGGTTCACATTTATTCTCATGTCCCCTAATCCCACAACCCCCTCGGTTCTCTCGGGTTTTCCTCCGTGGTATAGCCTTAGCCTAAGCTAGGAACTGGAAGAAAAGAGTCACAGGATTGCCTCCTAATATACTTAGATATATCGAAACTAACCTGCGTGCTATCAAAGGCTCTGGATTCTTAAGCTTGCCATCCTCGATTATTTCCAGCGCTTGACGAGCACATTTTGGAGGCGGTCCCATGACATCGCGCTAATTATTATACGTATCATTTTGTTTTTGACGTTTGTAGCTGTCCTCGGTGCGAATCTGGCTGAATGCCGGCCCTTCAATCGCTATTGGCAGGTTTTGCCTGATCCAGGCGGCCAATGCCGCCAAGGCTACGTCCAGCTTGTTACCATGGCCACAGCTAATATTTTAACCGACCTTGTCCTGGTCATCTTCCCTGTGCCTATCATCTTATCTAGTAACATGGGCCCGAAAAGGAGACTTGAACTTACCTTGCTTTTTTCCTTGAGCTTAGCTCCCGTTGCCACCACTATTTATCGAATTGTTTACGTTTTCCGTACCCATGGTAGCCAACAGACGCGGTCTCTTCTTGCATCAGTGGAGCTACTCTTCGCCACCACAGCGGCAAACGCATTAGTCCTCGGCTCCTTCGTCCGTGATCGAGGTACCAAAAAGATCAGATATCGAGCCGATTCTGTCGCTGGTGACTCCATGGAAAGAACATCGTCGAGGCGCCCCACGATTCACAGGCATTGGGGAAGTGATGAAGACTTGGTCAGAGACATAGGCTTGGGAGTCAATCCGAGGTATTTTGATCAAGACGAGGAATCGAATCCGAGATTCGAACCAAGACCCGCACCGATCTCTAACATGAACAATTGGCAATTCGATCAACAGGAGGCGATAAGTGGTGCGCCAAGAGAAAATGCTTATCTCCATCAAGACCAGTTCACCTCTTCTGGCCAGAGCAACTCAACTAATACTCCAAGACGGGTCTCTTTTCTAGATGTAGGAGGCTTACTAGACTCGGCGACGAGCGACACAACTCTGCGGAGCACTCGCAACAGTTTCAACTCAAGTCAGGATCCACTATCCCCATACCGTGCAACGCCATCACCAACCATGAATGCGAGTGGCTCCGGCTTTCGAAGAGGCTCTCAAACGCTTTTGCAAGACTTGGGTGGTCTCTTCCACCCTTTTCAGCCGAGGCGTGCCAGGACACCTCCTAGCGGGACCGAGCTACAGCCTATACCACAACATCCTCATGAACCAGCTTATGAAATGGACGAATATCGGGGTGGTCCAATTTTAGTCGACGCTGGAGGCCTCCTCAGATAATGCGAGAATTCCGCTACACCTACCCCTGATTCATTTATTCATTACGCCATTTCCATCCTTCTACTATCATTTGGCCATTACCGCTATTAGACCTTCACAATTGGTCTACGATCTCATGAGATTTACGACGTTACGGCGAAATCTACCATGAAGTGTAATACAAGCTTATCTATTCGTATATATCAAAACCCAAGCAGATTGGGCTGGGCATCAGGCGTCACGCAACGGGTTATTTAGTTTCCGTCATAGGAAATGGATTGTTTTCATCGGAATTGGCTTTAGAGACAATGTCACCGCCGCGGCGTTTTCGGTTTCACAACACGGGCAGGAATAACTCGAAGGGTAAGGGGTTCACCAGAGTCATGATTACACGTCCTATTTCGTGATTCCTCATTAGCGAGAGATGTCGAGATTCAGGGCAAGGAAGCCTAGGAATTCAACAAAGAGAGGTGTCGTGGGTGGCGGGAGAGAATATTAAAGGTATCGGAAAGGAGATTAAACAAGATGCTGGTACAGCACTGGAGGGGTTTTTCTCATATCGTTGCTCGTCTACTTAGACCTGCTGTCGCTATGGCGCGACGGTTTTCCGACTGGATTTATAGATACCCCCGACTGGCACTTTATGTTTCTATATTATGCGATACGCGTGTGAAAGGCTGGTGGCCAATTAATTAGCTTAGCTGTACGAGTGATAACGATCAAGAAATACGGTAGTCATGAAATAGAAAAGACTTTCTGTGACATCTTCTGCTCCTTCTGATTGGCCCTGCCTTGAGACATCTATCCGAATACGTGAGTTCTTGGGAAGGTCTGTTTTGTTTAACTGTCCATTGTTACTCTGAAGAGTTACACTGCGTCTAAACCTGGGATTCTCGGACTAGACACTTAGAACGGAAGAAGCTGGCTGAGCCCAACGGACAATAGACATCTTGGGAGTCAGGTTCGATTCCCAACAGTATTGTTGGGTTTCACATCCACGAGTTGGTTCATGTTTAGTATACCTAACGTATCCATCGCATTGACTTTGCCGTAGCACATCTACCGACGTCTTACTACATCGTAGTCTGCCTGCTTGCCTGCCGGCCTGTTAGCGGACGACGCGCTGACTCGAAGTGAATAATAATAGTGGCGGCTCAATTAATCAATCAATCCATCCTCGGAGCCTTTCGTCTCTTCCGAGATACCTATACCAAGAGAAATCGACGTAGATTTTTAACCAATTGCATCTCTTATCTTCCCTTTTTGTGCGGCACGGGGGGTTTCGCGCTTCCACGCCACACGAATAAATACACGTGTAGGTCCAGGTACTTCGGGTGGGATTTGGAATCTTTGGGATCAGGCCCGGGGGATATCCTGAAGGATCCCATGTGTGGATTATATACACTACACTGGCAGTCTACGCCCTGGCTACGCAGTAGGGGTCCCAGCAGATATCGGTAAAGATAAGGGAAGGGAAAACAGGTTTATCTTGCAGCTCTCGATTGTTTACGCAGTAATGAGTACGGTACATTCATTATCTGGGGTAGAGACATCGGCTGTATATCATCTGCTGAAAGAGCGAAATCCAATATACTGTCTCTTTTGGATCTATTTTCTGTTTTCTTTTTATTTCCCCTCCCTCTCCCCTCTCTATTTAATAGGTAGCTCCTCGTTATTCAAGTGCTTACTCATATTCCGTGTTAATTCCCTTCCTACTGCATATCACTCTGTCCAAGACATGTATGAGTGAGGCGGCTTACATACCTACAGAAGCTAAGGTTGAAAGCCAGCTCAGATGTCTTGAGAGTTCGAGAATACACGAGACCCCCTCGGACTCTAACAGCAGTCCGGTCAATCTGCCGATCGAACGATCAAACGCCCGATTTGGCGTCCTGACGAGAATCCTATGTGTCTTGGCAAAAGAGATTTGTAAATTGATAAGAGTGTATGTAACACGTGCATGTATGTATGTAGGTCTTTCTCAGCATAGTTAGAGATAAGTTGCCACTGATCCCTTGCTATTCTGACGAGATAACGAATTTCGGATGCAATTGTTCATCTACACAGGGACGTAGGTAGTTTGAGTAAGACAGGTTCGAGAATGAGCACAGATCGGATAAAAGGCATTTGTTTTAAGTCAAATATCTATCCCCTCGAGCCAGTGTTAAGTTTCATCCAAGAGCAATAGTCTTATAGACAACTAAGGTATTATTAGTAAGGGGTATTCGGTATATATTAGGACATACGCAAGGCACAGGTAGGGACGGCTCGAAGCGGGTGTCGACACCAACATCGGAAAGCTGGTTTTTAGTTCCGAACATCCAGTTAGGCATGAGGCTGAGTTCAGTCATCAAATACCACGTTCTTGCTCACGGGGCATAATAGGATCTTAAAACCATGAACTTTGAATATATTTACTAGGCCTCTCATTGATTAGCATCGTTAGGCCATCTGTCTAACGCTTCTGTATACTGGCAACTATATTCACCGGTTCCCGGTTTATGTGGAAGACTAGGGGGCAAGCCTTTAGAGAACATTAATCACGTTCAGTGTAGATACACATATAAGTGGCTGAAGTGATTCAACAAAAAGAATTTGCTTGGTACCCTTGAACAAAATAGTCGATCACTTCTCGTTGCAACCATTTTCAATACGACAAGGATGTTTACGACTGCCTGGTGTTTCTCGACTTGATCGTGCCATAAATTACCTCTCATTATCAAACGGGAAACTGAGCACTGAATCTCAAGCACTCAATTGCTGGGAATCAAATACAGTCTTCTTCTATCGAGAAGGCTCAATCAGGGTCAAAAGCCATCAAAGAAGCCCCCCTAAAGCTTTACATACCGATAAACGCCATTATACCATCGAAATTTCCATTGTCATCCTCGTTAGACGCCGTACTCTGCAAATGCTTTTCTGATCTACCGTCTTCTCTTCCGCTCTGGGGTATTCCTTTTTTATACACACAGCCGGTAACTAGCGTAACGTCCCGCCGTTTCACTGCTGCGGATAATCTTGACGACCTGTCCGCGTCGCATACCGAAGTACTTGGCAACAGGATCCCGCTGGAGAATACGGGGCAACTGGGTCTCCTTCAGACGATACCGCTTCAGCAGCGCCGTCTTCTCCTCTCTGCTCAGAATGACGTGGCGGGGTACAAGCTCGTGATGGGTGATGTTGATGAGTAGGTCTTCCTCGAGGAACCACTCGATGCTAGTCCATTGGGCGAATTTAGGGATCTCCTTCTTGGCGGCAGACGAGACGTTACCGCTCAAAATCATCATACCGGTTCGGTAGTGTTCGTGCGAGCAGAACTTTGCAAACTTGCGCATAGCCTCAGCGCCGACGCTGGGGTCGTCGTTGAATTCAACCCAAATAGTGCCGACATCTGGTTGCGGATCGGGATTGCTGGGGGTTGCTGGAGGGGTATACTTCTTGAGCATCTCGGGGCTTGGTCGAGCAGAGAACTTCATTCTCTCGCGCCTGTACACGGCTCTGGTCAGTCAAGATGCGGGCTGTTGGGCGCATCTCTTACTATGGCAAGGGCAAACATACGAAACGGTGCCGTCTATGCTGGTGTACTGCGTTCTGAATGCATCGAGAGAAATCTTGACCTCTTCCTCAGCCAGTTCGTAGCCCTGAGTCCATCAGCATCTCTACTGCTACCATGCACAGCTCACAGCAGGGGTGGAAGTCGACATACTCGGTCTTGGACCATCTCGTGAGCAGTCCTCCACGCGCGCCAGGCCTTCACTATGCTCCTCTCGTTCGCCTCCGAGTTCATGTTGTCCACGTCCGCCATCTTGGCACCAGTCGCGATTACGTGGCGCGCAATCTATTTAATCAACCGTATTGCGCTGGGCGAGTGCACCTAGATCCCCGGGGTGTTCTCTTGTAAGAGTCGTAGCAATGTGCAGAGAGGAGGAAGACAACGAGATGTGGCAGCATGCAGTGAAATCAACAATGACCAAGGGGAGCTGTCTCAGCCTTGCTTTCCACGGTTAAAAAAATCCAGCAACTTTTGCAGGGGTTCACGAGCAGCCGGGGTCTCCACTATATAGTGCTACATAGGTACCTAGGTACTACTTACTTTACAATGCACAGAAGGCTCCATGTGGATTGCAACGCAGGTACAAAAATACTAGCCAACCTACGTATACCATCGGAAATCCCTATATCTGTATGTGCCAGGACCCCTTACATAACTAACCTACGCATACTTACTCACCTTGAAAGTATCTGACCACTTGACAACTTTTAACTCTACGAATCATAATAATCCTTTTATAGATAGATATAAGAAAAATAATTCTGGTATTTTAAAATTAAAAAAAAAACTAATAGTCGTTCATGACAGGCATTGGATAGTTTTGCAGCAACTTGTGAATCGTTAAAAGTTTAGACTTCATCAGTGTAACAACGTGACCTTTACAGCCAACACTTCAAGGTACCAAACTGCTCGCGGCTATGCCTAATCTGGGTTAGGTTTAGGACATCTAGGAAATCTTAATGGCACGGGTAGGCTGGCTACAAAGGTGCAGGCAGGTGCGGGACTGGTTCGGCTCGAGCGGACCCGACCCCAAAACGCCCAGACCACATGAAGGCGGCATGAAAGGCCGGCGCTCATTGGTGAATTGGGCTCAAGAATTAGAGGAATTAGGGATGGATGGTACACTGGACGGCGTGCTGTGCTGCACCCCAAATTTATGCCAAGGAACAACTAGAAAAATTCCATCGCCTGGGCCAAAAACCTAAAGAACTGACACTGACAGCCTTCTGGACCCTGAGATCTGGCCCTTCCTCTCTCTACCTAGGTAGGCTGCCGATCGTTGTTCTCACCTCTCACCTGCTATCCGTTTCCTCCCCCCTTACTTGTATATGATAGAAGTAGGGTGTAGTATAACCAGTCTACCGTTAGTTTGGTAGCCTCTCTTTATCGTTCGGTGTGCTGGTTTCTTATACGTCTGCCATCCAATATACTATACATCATTATCCATCTTCCATCCCATCTCATCGGCGGCCACGCACGTCTTCCTCAACCATGGCCGACACCGCTGCCGACACCGCTGCCGCCCCCGCGGCTGATAAGAAGAAGGTCGAGAAGCCGGAGAAACCCAATGCCGAACTCTTCAATGAGCGTCTGGCCGTGGCTGAGAAGGAATTCCAGGACTCAATAGCTAAATACGTATGTCTCAGTGCTCAAACTTGGCCTGGGCATTGGTGCCGGCTGCGTGCGCAACCCGTGGCAATATGCTTACGCCCTCGTTTGTAGAATGCTATCAAGGCCAAGGTCGACCTCGCTTCCCCCAACAAGAACAAAGATACTCCGTCGCCCGCCCAGAAGCGCCGCCAAGAACTAATCGCCGAAGCAAATGATATCCGTAACAAGCAAGGTGTTGGCAAGAATGCGCGCAACTCCAAGCTCGATCAGATCAAGCGTCTCGACGAACAACTCCGGTCCCGCATTACCGAACAGAAGAGTGCTCGTGGCAAGGTCGCCTTCAAGAACGTTGAAGAGATTGATCGCAAGATTGAGGCTCTTGAGAAGGAAGTTAACAGCGGCCTGATGAAACTCGTCGACGAGAAGAAGTCTTTGAATGAGATCTCGAACTTGCGCAAGCAACGCAAAAACTTTGCCCAGTTCGATAACTCCCAGAAGGCCATCGATGACTTGAAGGCTAAGATCAAAGAGATCAAGGATGGCATGGATGACCCTGAGTCTCGTGCTCTCAGCGAGCGCTACTCCAAGGTCCAGTCCGAACTAGACTCTATCAAGGCCGAACAAGACGAGGCTTTCAAGAACCTCAACTCTTTGCGTGATGAGAGAACCAAACTACAAGTCCACCAGCAAGAGAAATTCCTGGCCGTGCGTAAACTAAAGGACGACTACTACGCTGCGAAGAAGGCCTTTAGCGAATACGAGCGTGAGGCGCGCCAGAAAGTTCGGGAGCGCCAAAAGGCTGAACGGGAGCGTTTTGATAAGGAGAAGAAGAAAGAGCGCGCCCAGAAGATGCTCCAGGAGGCCAGCGACCCAGCCTACCTTGAGGAGATCCGTCGCGCTAACAGTCTGCTCCATTTCTTCGACCCATCATCTGTCTCGACCGAGAAAGCTCCCCTTCTCGCTGACAGTGGCTTAACCGCTCAAGCTTCGCGCAAGGTCGATGACTCTGGTTTGAAGGGTACCAAGCTAGTGCGAAAGGAGGACCGTGATGACGACTACCTCCCCGCTATTAAAAAAGGAAAGAAGGGCAAAAAGTCGGTTGCCGTTGAGAAGAGCGGTTTCAACTGCCCACCTTCGGTCATCGACGACTGTAGTTTCTTAGACATCGATCCTCCCATGAGCGCTGCTGACGTTCCGACTGTCATTGAGAAAGTGAAGGCAAAGCTTGATCACTGGAAGTCTGATCAACAGGCTGAGACGCAACGAGTAGGTCGCCTGGATGGTATTCTACATCAATTACACTTTTGCTAACTATCTCTAGAACGTTGAGAAGGCGAAGAAGGAGATCGAGAAACTGGAGGCTGAAGAAGCCGCGGACGCGTCGGGAACCGCGACCCCTAACGGCGTCAATGGGGATAAAGTTGAGGCCGTTACCTCGGATCTCAAGGATGTCTCGTTAGAGCAGAAGAAGGATTAGAAATCCATCGGCTTCTCCTTGCCCAGATCCAAATCAAAATACAACAAGCCAGACATTAACTCCCAGGGAGAACCGGCCACGGAAAATGATTACTCCGAGATGACAGACTCTACCGATCCTGTGTCACAGGACAGTCACCAACTGTCTGGGATTGACGCACACGTTGCTCATGCGCTGGATGAGCCAAAGGTAGAAGGCGTCTTGCCGGCAGATGCAGGGTTAACCGTATAGATCTAGGCGTTTCTTGCATATTGTTATCGTCACCACGAGAACCCAATCATCTCCATTGTGGTCAACGTTTATGTCTTCTCCATCCTATCCGCCGTTTCATCATATTTCATCGCCTCCATATTGACGAGCCCCCTGGGGCATTAGCTACCATAGCGATTTAGCAGCGAGAATAAATAACGAGTCTCATATCAACCTGATACTCTGTAGATATGTCATTCCTGCCCGTCCAATTGACTATGCCTCTTAAACCAAGCCAAGATAGCACCAGGACAGTTGCATGTGCCTGATCCACAGCTATGCCTCTCTCAGCTAGGTCATCGTGTAATTCCCCGAGCGGGTTCGATTCCGCTACTCCCCGGGGGGGGTAAGACGCTGTTTCACAAGAACATCCGCGTCAATTCGCGTGCTACACGTGGACTGGAGCCCACGAACAACGCGAACTCGCATGCTTCAAGATTTCCTAGACCCGACTGATCGGTGGTTTAGATTCTGGGGCTGGGGGAGGGGGAAAGAGGGGAGGGGGAGACGAGGCGAGGCGAGACGTCCCACCCCGTCGTGTAATGAATCAAGTGGTTGGTTAGTTGGGTTCGAGGTTGGGCCGCGCTGCGCTGCCTCCTCTTGTTTGTTGGCTTGTTGGTTCCCCGTTATTCGTACGTTAGATAAATCACTGAGTGAGTAAGTAAGTAAGTACATGTAAGTGAGTGAGTGAGTGAGTTAGTGACTTACATACACACGTACATACTTACCTACCTAAGCGTGCTGCACGCCAAATCGGTCTCGTGATCTGTTCTGCAGCGTGACAACTTGTTGCTTGCTTGCTTGCTTTCTTTTAACTCACTTGCATACGTGCGCACGCACGGCAGCGCATACCACATACACACATACATACATTCAAGTAGGCAAGTAAGTGCGTAGGTAGGTTGGTAGGTACTCACTTACAGTGCACATATACATATACGTTTGTGTGTATGTACATGTGTAATACCTATTTAAGGTACCTAGGTCCACGTAGCCTGGTTTACTAATCGCTCGGGAGCTCATGAACTGTTTTTGGCGTTGCTCGTGGCTATATGCAGACACCTCGTCTATACTACAAACCTAGACCTAGACAGTATACGTACATACACGGATATATGGACGGGATCACGCTCGATGGAGAAATGGAGTATGGAGGTTTGGAGGTTTGGAGGTCATGTTGTATGATGCTGTTGGTACATAACTGCGCATATGTATAGTACGTGCGTAAGTGGGTTAAGAGGGAGAATAGATAGATGGACAGACAGATAGATAGCTAGATAGCCAACCAACCAGCCAGACAGCCAACTACATAGCACGCAATGCTCAAGGTGCGTTTTGTTGGCGGCATGATGTGACGCAACGCGTACCGCGGCATCATCACCATCACCATCACTTACCATTACTTACCATTGTCATCGCCTGATCTTACTGTAGCGTGCCTTGCTGGGTCTCCTACCTAATATCCGACGTATGACAGATTCCGAGGATTTGGGGTTGGAATCCGACGTCTACAGTACTGCGTACAGTATTAAGGGGGGCCGTGTAAGGATCATGTAATAGGTTGGTAAGTAGGTAGGTAGTATGGGTATAGGAGGCGGTCGTTGGTGTTCATTCACATCCAATCTCTCTGTTACCTGGATGGTGGGTGAGGCGATGAGAGGTCGCTACTTACACACATACATACATATGTACACGCATACATACTTACATACTTACAGCCTGCCTAGGTAGCGAGGCAGATGCGCACGTACGTAGGTAGGAGGTGGTAAGATGGGTGGTGCTGGTGGTGTTCCACTGCCTCCAGCCAATCCGCAGGGACAGCTAGACCGAAAATTCGCGACTTGCATATTTACAACGTCTAGTCCAATGTAAAGCAGGTTTATATGGTGCGTATTGCCAACTTAGGCACAACTGTAGGACGGTAAGACACCATTTCGATCATGATATAATTAATATATACGCACATCCGTATGTATGTACATGTAGCTAGGTACGTAAGGTTCATTAATGGCTCGTTTTCATTTTCTGACAGAGAAGTGAAACGTGGAACCGATCACGGGAGTCAACATGTCGGCCATGTTCTATTGCTCATTTGTTTGGCTTTGTATTCAGACACGTTGTCGACCCTATCTACGAAACCCTCTAAGTCTTTAGTCAGCTGCTCACGGTTCTTATATTTCGTGGGATTCTCTTGGATGGCAGCGGTGGCTAGCCAAGACTAGAATCTTAAGCCATCTACGTGTCGGCTTATTGTAGTGGTAAACGCCATACGGCAAAGAGCCAGGGTGTAGAAGTATACGTTGTGCAACACTTCATATTCTCCAATACCGAAAACCTAAGCATTGGATGATTTGGAAGGCCGGGGGGCCACTGTGCTCACGAGACGGCAGCTCTAGGAGGGGAGTATGTTGATTATTTGTTTCTTGTCTACTACTCTGTTCAGCCCGCGAGGCCTTAATGCTGGTACCGTAGACAGACAGTCGGTAAGAGGCGTATTTCATACTCTACCCCTGTCTGTGGACCGGTGAAGTACTCATAGTCATCCTCATAGGGTGTCAATGTATTGATCGAGAGCACAAGACCATCCGTAACCTAGGCTCATTTGACAAAGCCTAACATAGGCATATTCCAACCTCCCTAGACACCCTTGTACTAGCAGCCGTGCGCCTTGGTTGATTCTGGCCAATTCTCTTCAGGTAGAGCTTATTACCTCCCCACCTGAGCTCGTATATCCCACGATCAAACAACTTAGTTGAGACGAGCCTCGCTTTATTCGTTCCTCCATTTATGAAGTATTTGCCTTGAAACTCCATACTCCAATACCGCAATCTTAAAGGTAACGAAATTCGAAAGAAATCAAACACCTGCAACACCGTCCGGACCTAGATGGATCGAGATACGTAGTCTAGAGGCTCATCTCCTTGAACCTGCAAGACAGCGGTGAGTAAAGTGGCACGAAAAAACAAAAGAACCTTAAAGAAGTGTGCCAAAAGATAACGGTACCGGCGCTATGCAAAATGATTATGGACCTAAGCCATGATTGTTTCCCAGCCAGCCCTGAATGTATTGCAGAACGTGGTCGTCGACTCATACAATCGTCTTCTCGTGAAGTACCATCCTCTTGATATCTAAGATGTGATGGTAGTAGTCTTGCGGTATTGTTGTGCGAGAAACAAGACCAAAAAAAAGGTGTATTTTGTGTCCAACATTCTTTTATAACGCTCGAGTCGTGGGGAGTCAACAGACTATTAAGCCGCTGAATCACGAAATGAGTGTCCGCTTCACTGTGAGATATGGTGCTTTTCAATCGGAGCCCTTCGGTTATCCTATTTAGTAGTTATAGTAGCTCTGAGGCGGTGCTGTTGGAGGTCGGAAGCCCCCCTGCCTTCTTGATGACCGTGGTGCCGGTGCCATTGGGTTTCCGGCGACATGCATGGGAGGAGGTGCAGGCGTTCTCCTTTCGATGGCGATGGTTGGTGGCGGTGGTGTCCTTCTATTACGCGCTCTCTCATGTGCGCTTTCCGGGGCTATGGTTGAGTTCCGTCTATGCGTCTTCCTCGCTCCATTCATTGCACTTAGTGGCGGGTCTTTGACGGCAGGGTCTTCTTCTGGGGGAAGATTCATCTCGACCAAGCCGAAGAAATACTCTAGCACTTCTGGATACCGCTGGACACTAGACTGCCAATCTTCATCGATGCCCCGCTTGAGAGTCGCCTGAGCTGCCTGAATCTCACTTGGATGTGGAGGCGCATGATAATAATGATAAGCAGTGGCTGTTAACCGTTCCATATGTTCGTTATGGGCAGCCTTCCGCCGCTCTGTGAGCAGCCGGAAATACTCGAGTATATAATCCTGGGCATGTGCCCGAACCCAGGTGCTAATACGACATTAGTACGAGGTAAAAGACAGCTATGTGTCGGCAGCGAGGTTTAGCCAATGTGGGCCATGTTCTGAGAATAGCTTACCGTATCTCTGTATAGACGGTCTGCATCATGCGGTGCTCTGCTTGCTGAACTGCTGCTTCAAGCCCCTTGGCCTCGCAGTCACAGGCAAGGGTGGCAGGGGCATGGCAGATGGCACAGTCCGGGTCCATCCTAATGATGGACTTACGGTGTTTCTCCCTAGAATACATCTTAGCGGCGTGAAGCCGAAGGCGGCGGAGGCGAGGACGGCCGGTGTGGGAGGTTGGTACACATAAGGTACGGTAGGATTATGATGTGCTATTCTACAACGTATCCATAAAGTGACCCGAAAGGGTCCATGGAGCGAGAAGAGGGAAAGAAGATCAGAAGTAAGCAGAATGGAGACTGACCTGTATTATGAAGAGAAGGCCAGCAACAACACACAGCAGCAGCAGCAGACACTACCAGGACGGTAGTGGGAGTGTTGCAGCGAACCGCGTGGTGGCAGGAGGGGGAATTGGACAAGAGGTGTTCAGTCTGTGGCTAGCTCGCGATTGTCCTGCAGGAAACAGAATTGACCGCCCGGTCGAATGCGGCGAAAGGAAAAAAGAGGGCAGCAAATAAGGAGAGGGAAGAGCAGGCTTGGGACCCGATATGGCCGATATCACGGGAGCCGAACAGCTCTGTGGCTCTATAGGAGTGTGGGGTATAGGGACAACCACGATACACAGTACGGAAGAAGCCAAGATCGGAGAGAGGGAGGGAGACAGAGGAAGGAAAGGGAGAGAGTGTGGGAGGACGGTCTGACTGGCTAGTGTGCTGGACTAGCTGGCTTTAGCTGGCTGACTGGCTAGCTGGGCCGGTTGTCTGGCTCTGTCTGGCTCTGTCCGGCTCTTTGGCTGGCTGGCTGGCTGGTTGGCTTACTGACGAGTGAGTAGTACGACAGTCGAGGCTAGCGAGAATACAGAGGCAGTAGTCAGTGGCAGTGAGTGAGGTACTCAGAGCGATAGTAGTGGTGGTGCTGCTTGTGGTGATGGTGGTGGTGGTGGTGCAGAGTGATGGAGAGACGGAGAGGGCACACGAGACCAATTGACGAGAGTGAGAGAATCAGCAGAGGTCGCAAGTGTAACAGCCCAGCGAAGCCCGAGGAGCAGAGGTCTGTCCACGTCCGAACGGGAGATAAAAATTTGGCTGTCGTGGCTCGAATGGGCGGCTGGATTACTGCTAGTATGCAGAGTGCATGAGAGTAACCCAATCGAGCGTTCGCAGATCCGCCGACATTGCTGCACACCCCAGATCTTGAACAAGCCGTTGGTGAGGGGGGCGGGAGACGAACCGGGGGGCACGCCACGGCACAACGAGGGTCTGGAGACAGTTCGAGATGTCGGCCGAGGCGAATAGATAAGGGGGGATAGGAGAGATGGGAAGGAGATGATAGATGGGCAAGGTCGATATGGGAGGAGTCGATATAGGGAATTGGGGAAAGGCGTTTGTTGGTGTTATTGTTGTTGTCGTTGGAGGAGGAGGAAGAGGAGGAGGAGGTGGTGGTGCTTCTCTTTCTAGTATAACCTACTTCTTCTAAGTACTTCCTCTTCCTCTTCTGGGTAGTCGGTAACAGTCGGTAACGAGAAAGCGTTGAAAAAAGAACGGGAGATGAGAGGGGCCGGGGGTCAGAGAACCAATCCAAGACTGTCAATGGATAATTTCGATATCTGCTTTACGTACCTATTCACCTGCTTACAGTAAGTACTCTCTCTCTATACTTAAGAAACGAACACAGGCTACAGGCGATCGAACTATACTGCGTGCCCAAGTGTACCGTAGCCAGATACTTACTTAGGAGGTCAGTGGACTACCGTACCTAACCCAAAGTTAGATAAGACAACTTTCAAGACTCTGACAGACGATTGGATACAAGTAGAACCTCACATGGCGCTATGCTAGACCGGGCTATCCATACACAGTACGAATACCACGCCACGCCATGCACCACATACAGTGATGTCTTGGACACTTCATCTGGTGCGGTGCGGTGCGGTTTATCGTGCTACCGTGCTACACCGCCTTTGTTGGCCACCGATGACACCGGTCGCTTACTGGGTAGATGACGCGCTTTCAGCGTTTAGACTATCTAGTATATATGTAGAGGTTTGGGGTCTACTGCGGAGTGTAGTTAACGGAGCCAATGGGCGGCTAATCGGGACAGTCAGCCATTGCTCATCAAACGAGAGAGAGAGAATACCTAGGTAGGAGGTATTCAGTCCAATCTCAAATTGACAGTTGACAAGTTGACAAGTTGACAATTGACCCAATTGCCAACAAACTGCTAATCAGTCGTTATGGGAGCATACAGAGCATACATCACACCAGTTCAGAGCACCAGTTCTCCACGGAGCAGGTAGCAATGGTTTTTGGATTTGGTCTCGGTTTTGATGTGTTGTCAAACACCCACCTTGCAAGGCCCCTTGTCCTTGGTCTCACTGGAGGAAGTGTTTTCTAGTGTGGTGGTGTACGGAGGAGATAGGTATTAGGCATGTAGTTAGTCGCTCTATCGTCTATATATAAGCAAACTTGGTCCCTTGCTCCCGGCACGCTGCCGACGCTAGTCCTTTGGGGGTCTAGTGTGGATCGAGTTGTAAGCTTCGTGGAGGTAAGGAGGTCTTTATCTTATCGCTCCAAAATTCCAAAATTCCAATATTCCGGGAACGCGCTCCGTAATCTGTACTACCTAAGCCCGACTGCATTCAGACACTATCCAGGTGAGATACGCTAAGGTAGAGGTCCTCACGAGCTCACTTCAGCAACTCATTGTCCAATGATGGAAAGTCGATGGGTGATCGCCCTTTGAAAAAGGGCAAGACACAGCGCTCAACCCAATCAGAGCCTCCACACGATGCCTCCGAGATGCTCGCCGGCCTCGGCCCTCCTCCTCCCATTCCTTTATCCGACACTATTCCGCTCCCTCCCTCGCATATCCAGAGCCGGGCTCTCAACCCCCGCATCAGCATCGACATCTTTCGCCGAGAATAGCAGCGACAGCACCGAGAGTCTGACACCGAGTGACGCAATACCAGTGTCACATTTGAATCCCTCTCCAGATGACTATGCCATCTCGAGCTTTGCCGATAAGGCCAGGATTAAGATTCTAGCTGGTGCAGGTGGTCATGGCTGCATTTCGTTTCTCCGAGAGGCATTCATGGCCAATGGGCCCCCGAATGGCGGTGATGGCGGACACGGCGGTAATGTGTACGTACAGGCTGTCCACGGCGAGTCCTCGTTACACAGGCTAGCCCGTAGTCGTACTCTTCGTGCTGGCCGTGGCAAGACAGGGCAAGGCGGCAATCGCGGTGGTGCCCGGGGCGACGATGTGGTCATCCAGGTTCCTATTGGCACCGTCGTCCGGGAGATCGAGAGGATAGACCCGGTGGTGGAAGAGAAGATACAATATCGTCAGGCGAGAGAGAAAGAGCGCGAGTATGAGAAGATGGTCAGAGAGGCCGAACGAACCCCTAAACCAACCTCTAGAGCTTACAAGAATGCAACTGATAGCGGGAGCGAGGCCCTGCGAAACAAAATAGACTTGTCCGAACCACCTGCACATCCAAATGGGCATAAGTTTGTGTTGTACCCAGCCATGTCACCCAAGGAGCGTGGTAGCTTATCGCTCCCTCGGTTACCGAGGCGAGAACGCTTGTATGGTCAACCCGAGGCCCCCATTCACCTTGACCTCTCTGTTGCATCTCCCCGTCCTATTTTATTAGCAGCAGGGGGTCTTGGTGGTTTAGGCAATCCACATTTCGTCTCTAAAGATCGGCCTCGCCCCCTATTCGCAACTAAGGGCGAAAGTCCCGTGCGCATGGAATTAGAATTCGAGCTTAAACTCCTCGCAGATGTGGGCTTTGTCGGGCTTCCGAATGCTGGCAAGAGTACCCTACTACGTGCCCTGACACGTAGCCGTGCCCGCGTTGGCAATTGGGCCTTCACAACGCTTCAGCCTAACATCGGTACTGTGATGCTCGATAACCATAAGGCCCGCCCAATTGTAAAACCCCGATCATCTAAGTTGCCTTCACCTTATCATTCCGCCATCCACGATACTGCACACGGGTCTCTTGTCGTGACACATCAGGCCAGTCAAGTACAGGGTGATGAGGCACTAGAACCCCGGACACGCTTTACCATCGCAGATATTCCTGGTCTTATTGAGGGAGCACATTTGGACCATGGACTTGGTATCGAGTTTCTGCGTCATGTCGAGCGGGCAGGCGTTCTCGCCTTCGTGATTGATCTAAACGCAGGCGATGCAGTCAAAGCACTCAAGTCTCTGTGGACTGAGGTTGGTCTGTATGCACGCATGCGCGAGGATGAAGAAAGAGAACGAGAAACGAATGAACGGATTGATTGGCAAGGAGACGGAACTAATTTGGCAAGGGGCCGGATGATAATGGCAGACCTACCGCAGCCGACAGCTCAGCCAACTGGTTCACACATTTCTTCTAAGCCCTGGTTCGTCGTTGCCACCAAGGCGGAGCTACCCGGAGCTCAGGAGAACTTCAACAAGTTGAGGGAGTATCTGGAAGCTATCACAAATGATAAAGAACCCCACCCAAGTAACGTCGAAGATGCCTGGACAAAGGAGTGCGTTGCGATTCCAGTGAGTGCCATCCAAGGGCAAGGCGTCGACGTAATAAAACATTGGACGTTAGAACTATTAGATGGTTAATATCGGCAACGATTAAAAGACCCGAATACTACATTATATAAAAAGAACTTTAGAGTCTATTTTAGGACTTGGAGTGTATCAATAGGCAAGTCAATATAGCACACCTCTTATAGTGCCGATAAATCTCCTCCGCAGCATAAGTTCTGTCGTTCAATAACTTCCTTCCTAACTGGAATAATTGTGTCTATACCATGCGGATCCAGGCCAGGAATCTTGTGATTAATGTTTACTCATGGACGCATTCTCCATCCTAGCTAGTATAATAACAATTGTCGAACGCTGAACGCATTCTGAAAGATCATAAGAGCATTCATTGTTGGTTCAGAAGGGCTCTCTGGAATCTTCGTGATCTAGTCAGTGAAGTAAGTCGTATCTTCCGTTCACAAATTGCGTGTAGCTGACGCCAATTGATGATAGATGAGATCCGTTTGCGCCTTATTTCGGGATGCTGCACACCACTCCTGCACATGGATTCCAGCGCGCAAGCATCTAGTACCTAGGACCACGGTACAATCGTAATCACCGTAATCAGTTTCATGGCAACCTATTAGATCTGACACTCGGATACTCTTCATATCTCATCTTGCCATTCGACGGCAGACCCGGGGAAGTACTTCAGAATTCATCGGATGTTATTGGTGCCGCATGCTTCGAAAGCACTTATTCACTCCCTTATTGAGGGTGACCCGGAAGCCATTACACCTCACCTTTGAATGAAAGATTTGATATTTTGACGATCATGGTGAGTGGCTCCTCGGAGTTATGCTGAAGTTGGAGGTCAATCGAAGCCAGTCGAAGAAAGGAGAGCGTAGCAGAGTCTGGATTCAAGATGGACTATCATTCAAGTTTCCGAGGAACGTGAAATCTGCCCCGTTGAGAAGCTCATGCCAGGGCAAACGGCTAACTACGAAAGGGTCTATAGTGTTTGGGGGCTCATCATAAGTTGCGATGACGAAAAGGACAGGATGCTAAGGGGAAGATTCTGCTGCTGGGAGCCGATAGTCTAGATACAGCGAGGAAGCAGATGGACAATCATCGCTGCCTGGCGCATAGGTGGAGTAAGGCGCAAACGGAGACAAGAGATAATAATACCTTGTGCGAACCTCGAAGTCCATTTACGTGCTTCTATGTCTTTCTCCTGAGGTCCTGGCTCTTTGATATCAACATGAAGATGACGGAAACATGGAGAGACATAGTGTTAGATCATCGTTGAATCAAATTATAGTATTTTGAGTCATTTCTTATTTTGAGGCAATCTGTTATACATCTCAGTAGCATCGAAATCAACGAATCGCCTAAGTGGCGGCCCTCCGTAAGGCAGATATCATGTCTCACTTACATGTAACCTTGGCAAACGGCCATGACCGCGACCACGACCTTAACCCTGATAGCGAAAGCCCTGTTCCAACATAATGTAATTGCTCTAGTATCAACTTTTTTGAACAAAAAATATTTATAATTAATAGAATGGGAAAATTTTCCTTAGACGGGCTTCTTAGCATCTTACCGAAGACGACCTAAGTGAGATATCTACTTTGCGTTTGCGGTTATAGATCGGATCGACCGGTCACTTTCCTCGGCCTCGTGCAGAATCTGGCGGAGGCGCAGATAGATCTGGGCTAAAACCGGGCCAATTATTCTGTTTGTAAGGCCCGGAAAAAAACTAGGTATTCTCAAGAGACATCTGCTTTGACACCGAAGCGTGTACACAAGGAAGAAGCCTGGGTACATGAGGTACCTTAGAAAACAGGCCGTTTTATTCTGTATTTTATATACGTACCTCTGTAGGCGCTATTCAACCTTGATTACGTAGAAGTGCAAAAATTTAAGACGCAAGCACCCTCTGTGGTGTTGGTTGCCTAAGGGATCTTCTCATTTATATTAGTAACCCTCTCAAACCCACGTTCCTTCCTTTTCCCTCATGATCGAAACTTCTGTGCGCTCATCTTCCTCTCTTAACTAAACTCATACCTGCTTACAACACCAACTCACCTCAGCAACTTATCTTCAACGTATTCTACTCACCTATTAACTTCAAAAATAAGCTCGCGAGTATGGGTAAACCAGTAGGAGAAGATCAGCCGGGTCACGGCAATCTCTCCATCTTGACCAAGGTTGATAAGCTGCGTGAGCTTATAGGCACAAGAATTGCTTTGCCTCAGGTATGTCTTGACATCCATCTCTCTCTCTCTCTTTCCGTTAGTAATGCTAAGACTGGACTACGTAGCTTGTTGTTGTTGGGGACCAATCTTCAGGCAAGAGTTCCGTTCTCGAGAACTTGACTGGATTTGCATTCCCTCGCGATGCTGAGCTTTGCACGCGATATGCTACGCAGATTACTTGTCGTCGCGAGGCCCAGGAGAGTATTTCTGTCTCTATCATCGTTAACCCGGATGCCACCCCCGAATCCCGTGCTAGCGTTAAGGACTTCCATCGTACTTTCACCGAGCTCTCTCCGGAAACCCTGGCTGAGCTCTTTAGAGAGGTGAGTTTATTACTCGGTATAGTTGATAGAAGCATTGCTCATTACATATAGGCGAATAATGCAATGGGCATCAGTAGTGGTAGCAATACTACCACCGCCAGCGGTTTTCCACTACCCGCCTTCAGTGAGCATATTCTCAAAATTGAGAAGCTGGGTCCCAATGTAAGTTTCCAATGCCCTCTTACTTCGCTTTTCTATTCGGTCTTCTTACGAATTACAGGAAGAGCACTTTACTGTTATTGACGTTCCTGGCATTTTCCGACAAGAGACTCAAGGTGGGCGCAGAATTTTAGATATCTATCGTTTGGTCTAACACGTTGCAGGTATCACTACGGAGAGCGACATTGAGCTGGTGATGAATATGGTCAAGCGATATAGTAAGCTGCATTCTCATCAAAGACTTAATCTGAGTGGTATGAGCTGATGGTGCCTGGTAATAGTCCACGACTCTCGGACCATGTAAGTGATACCCTTAGTAGTAGGGGGTATAAGTACTAAGACTGACGATTTGTGTAGTATCCTAGCTATCATGCCTAGTAATGTTGACCCGGCCACACAAGAAATCTTGAAGTTGGCCAAAAAGGCCGACCCAACTATGACCAGAACAAGTAAGCCATTCCTGGAGTCGTTTCTTCCTGTTTTAGCTGCCTATAGATGCAAAATCTCCTATCAAGGCAACACGTGCCCACTTCACTTGAAAGGGTAATTTCTGACTGCTGCGAACTATAGTGGCGGTCCTTACAAAGCCTGACCTGGCCATTGAAAAGGCAACCCAACAGATTGCTATTGACCACGTCTTGGGAAAGCGAGGCGAACTTACATTGGGTTACTATGTCGTCAAGAATCGAGGACCAGACGATGCCGATATGACACTAGAGCAGGGACAGGCACAAGAACGCACATTCTTCGCTAGCGCTCCCTGGTACGCCCTGGCCCATACGGGGAGAGCTGGAATCGGTTGCCTCAAGCAACGTGTTCGTGAACTCCTAACCGATCTCATTAAGAAGGAATTTCCTAAGCTCAAAGCTGAAGTTTCTAAGGAGCTCGGAATTGTCAGAGCGCACCATGAAGAGATGGGTCCGTCCAGAAACGATCCGCAAACCCAGCGAGCGTACCTCAACCGCTTGAGTGAAGCATTTCAATCCCTAACCAGAGACGCACTCAATGCTTATTACAGTGGCGACGAGATATTTTCGTCCAGGCATGATCTCCGGTTAATCACCCGTGTTGTTGAGGCGAGTGAATGTTACGCGAATGAAATGCTCATGAATGGACATATGCGACCATTCCAAAGCGACCCGAACAATAATGTAGAGGAGCGCGAGTCTATTACTGACGGCGAAGAAAAGCCAGCGCAAGATGAATCCGATGAAGCGACACTCTCTGATTTCCTGCCAAAACACGGTGTCGATTTCGATGCGGTTGTGAAAGAATATCCCGAGCTCGAAGAAATCATTGACTCTTGGGATTCTATCATTGAGGAGCCCAAGGCGAGTGGAATACTGGAGTACATCGAAGAGATGTACAATTCAAGCCGAGGACAAGATTTAGGAACAGTAAGTCACGCCCTGAAAGCTTGATACCGCCAACTCACACTGTGGATAGTACGGAAATGGTCTACTGGGAACATTGTTCAAAGAGCAATCGAAGAAATGGCACAAGATTACCTTGGAGCATATGGGCGTGGTCATCTACCATGTCCATCGCTTCATCTCCCAAATCGTCAATGCGATTTGCCCCGATCCACGAGTGCACGAGGAGCTGTGGAATGGATATCTCTTGGAAGAATTGATGGCGTCCTACCGTCGAGCTATGAACCACGCGAGATTCCTGCTACGCATTGAACGCGAGGGGTCGCCGTTGACGCTCATGGACTCGTTCAGCGAGAACATACAGCAGCTACGAACGGACAGGCTGATTGATTCGGTTGCAAAACTAGGTGTTGCAAGACCGACAGAACGGGATGGCGAGCTTACTGTTGCAGAGTCGAAAAAGCAACTTTATGATAGTTTCATCTTCTTTAAACCGTCTACGCTGCAGAATCTACCCATCAACAAGGGCAATGCGGCCCAGGTTCGAGAACAGATGCACGACCTTCTGTCAAGTTACTACGAGATCGCACGCCAGCGATTCGTCGACGTGGTGTACCAACAAGCTGTGAACCACCATCTCCTCTTTGGAGACAAGTGCCCGCTTAAGATCTTTAGCACCGAGATGGTTCTGGGCCTCAACGAAGAGCAGCTGGACATTATTGCTGCTGAAGACTCCCCTGTCAAGCAGCGCCGCAAGAAGCTAGTTCGGGATATTGAGAATCTCACCAAGGCCCTCAAAGTTCTGAAGGGGGTTCGTTAGCTCGATAGTGTACCGAGGCATCTCTGAGCTCCGCAATAGTGGCGCTCGGCTGCTCGGCAAGTTTAAGGGATATCTGTCTATGGTGTGTGATGTTTTGTTTTTTTGTCTGACTCGGATGAGGTTTGCATCAAATGGTTTTCGAATATCTAAAGCTTGAGGACCAGGACGCTCGTGTGCAGGTTTGAGGTGAACTGCATGTTGTGGAAGGAAATCTTTCATGACGATCTCCACTGTCTCAGCATCATCTCGATAGGAATACGCAGATGAGAACTCGTTTTAATACATCAAGAAAATGCAATTATATTGGAAGTCTTCATTCTTGCTAGTTACCCCTCGTAGTCCTCAACTCGTATGCGGCAATTGCATTTCGACGGGCCCAGATTGTTGTTATACCCAGCCGTATGCGGGCGTACTGCTGCAAAGTTACTTATACGATCCAAAGCCTCTATAAATGCTGTGTAGATATTGTGTATGATACTTAACAATTTAGTGATTATCAATCACGTATCTATAATCATGGCTATAATGGTATTATTCGGAAAGAATAGTTATGCCGTCTGGTTCAGTCTATCCTAATCATCAACCTTTCTCCAAAATGTGTTGACTGATCCTTGCAGTAAGCTCGCAGGTGACAGAATCGCGCCCTTCACCTACCGCATCTAGCGCTACTTCTCCGCATCCAACTACTGCGTAACATCTAAACGTCCCAACAGGCAATGGTAGCGTCCATTACCCCTCGTGCTCCGGGGTCCCTTATTTAAGCCGAGGCCCCTCGAGCTGTGAATTGCTGCTCCGTCCACGTGTAAGTGTGCTTACTGGTGTTCGAAACACTGGGAAAACGAGTTCTCGCTGGATTCGCTTAGAGGCACGCGCTCATCGCTTTCCATTACGTCCTGGTAGTAGTAAATACCTGCACACCATCAAGATGTCTCCTCACGCGACGAATGGGTCTCCAAGTATACAGACAGCCGCAAAAGGCCAGGTAAGGCTTTCCGGTCTCAACATTATGGATGGTTAAACTCTAACAAGTAACCACGTGCAGTTACCTCAGCTGCCAACCTTCGCAGATCCATTAGATGAGCGTCAATACGTTAAAGAAAGACTGGCGCTTGCGTTCCGGATCTTTGCTAAGCAAGGGTTTGATGAAGGGTAGGTCAGCTAACTTCTTAAATATCTATTTCACGTTAGACACTTCGCTAAGGATAATGGGGCCGGTAGCGTTGCGGGACACATCACGGTTCGGGACCCCGTCGACCCCGACACGTTCTGGGTGAATCCTTTCGGTGTCGCGTGGCCGCTACTGAAAGCATCAGACCTCATCCGCGTCGACCACCATGGCCAGATAGTTGATGGCGGATCGGTACGACTTCTCAATGTGGCAGGTAAGTGGAGCGACTAACGAGACCCGGCCGGATAGACCGTAGTTCATCCTACGGCTTACATCTGACAACGCGCAGCGTACATGATCCACTCCTCCGTACACAAGGCTCGGCCAGACATCAACGCTGTGGCACATAGTCACTCAATCTACGGGCGTGCATTTTCGACGCTCGGGCGCAACCTAGAGATTACCACGCAGGATTCGTGCGCCTTCTATAACGACGTCGCGCTGTACGATAACTTCGGTGGCATCGTTCTAGGTCCGGAGGAAGGGCTACACATCGCCGAATCCCTCGGACCGAAGAAAGCTGCTATCCTTTCCAACCATGGCTTGCTAACCTGCGGTGGGTCCGTCGAAAGTTGTGTCTTCTGGTTCACGAGCCTCGAGAAGTGCTGCCATGCCCAATTACTTGCTGATGCGGCTGCTGCCGGGCGCGGCGGCAAGACTATTAAGGTTCCAGATGTCGAGGCGGAGTTCACCTATAAGGCGGTCGGCTCTGAGATGGCGGGCTGGTTCAGCGCGAAGCCGGCTTTTGATTTGATGGCCCACGAATCTGGGAGTGACTACAAGCTGTGACAAGAGACCCAACACATAGTAGTTGTGGTCGGTCCAAGTTAAGTCTCCTGTGGGTAATTAGTCTATCTTTATCTAGGCAGTGGGCATGGCCAATGGGCATTTATCTATAGTCGTTGAAGTCGGACGAGTAATAGTAGGAAAATGTCAGAGACGGCGAGATGGAAGAGGGTAAATTGAAAATATGACTTACCTAAAATACTTAAGTTACGAACCACGAGAGAAACTCCACGAAATAAACGAGGCTAAAATAGCATGGATGTGCAAGATATGTGACCGCAACAGTAGAATCTGGTATGAAAACGCAGTAACTCACCAGATGAAGCTATAACTTGTTGAGGTCTGTTCTGCAAAGGCACATGCATTTACCGAGACAATATCGCTAAGGAGATATTACTGTTTTATGTTAATATTCAAATATGCAGTGCCCCACATTGCATGTACGGCGTTTTAGTGGGGTTAGAACAAACTTTCTACTGAAGGTCGAGAGTTCGTCAATTGGAAAAGCTCCCAAGAGCAGCTTTGCGAAAAACTTATTTTATTCATTGCCGACATGGCACTGAGCCTACATTAGACTATTTCTAGGGCTACAGTTCTTCATCAGGTCTACACTACAACAGGTTCATAGTCCTATGCAATCAATCAACTGTATCTCGACTGGTATAATTTGTAGGACTTCGCGACCGTGACCATGGGTCGCAAAAACCATAGAGTATGTTCTAATGCTACCACTGACCTGACCATGTTCTCAGAAACCTTGACTGATGTGATTTTAAACAGGGCGGCCGTAGAGGCGGCGACCGTAAAGGCGGTGATACTCGAAAGCCTCGCATCGATGCCTACCGATCCCATCCCGATCTTCCCAAGAAGAACGACAAGCTGGAAACCTTCTATAACAGCCTTCTTCCTCTTGACGATGTCGAGAAAGCCGAATTCTGGGGAGCGCTGCGCAAGGACTTGCCGAACTCCTTCCGTTTCTGCGGGTCCAAGGGCCACGCCGTCGCCGTCAAACGCCTTCTAGAGACGCGATATGCACCTGAGATCGAGAAGATCGAACACTTCAACGGCGACGTCGTGCAAGCTCCTCAGCCTGTCCCGTGGTTTCCTGACCAACTGGCCTATTCCATGACGACGCCGAAGCAAGTCGTCCGCAAGTTTCCTCCCTTCGCGTCTTTCCAGAAGTTCTTAGTCTCCGAGACAAGCATCGGCAATATTAGTAGACAAGAGCTCGTAAGTATGATCCCGCCTCTTGTTATGGACGTCAAGCCTGGTATGAAAGTCTTGGACCTCTGCGCTGCTCCAGGAAGCAAGTCTGCCCAGTTGCTCGAGATGATCCACTCTGGGGAGGAAGCCAGAATTCGAAAATTTATGGAGTCATTCGGCGAGGCTGCGCTCCCAGGGAACGAACAGGAAGAGGTAGATCCTACGGAAGACTCCGCCGACGATGGGCGGGCTACCGGGCTCCTCATCGCGAACGATGTCGAGTACAAGCGATGCCATCTGTTGGTCCACCAGCTCAAGAAACTTTCTTCCCCGAATCTGATTGTCACAAACCACGATGCAACGCTCTTCCCATTGCTCCGAATAAATCGGGACCCAGAAAATCCTAACGTTCCTCGATACCTCAAATTTGACCGGATCCTGGCTGACGTCCCTTGCGCGGGAGACGGAACACTGAGGAAGAATATCGATCTGTGGAAGAATTGGCAACCTGGAAACGCATTGGGTCTTCATGCCACGCAGGCTAGAATTCTTGTCAGGGCCCTGCAAATGCTGAAAGTTGGTGGCAGGGTGGTCTACTCCACTTGCAGTATGAACCCCGTTGAGAACGAATCCATTATCGTTTCAGCGATTGAACGTTGTGGCGGACCGGATGTCGTCGAGATCATCGACTGCAAAGATAGACTTCCCTTATTGAAGCGTTATCCTGGCATGCACCAGTGGAAAGTCATGGATAAATCAGGCAAAATCTGGAACAACTGGGACGAAGTTCAGCAGCATGTTCTGAATGGAGGACAGGCACCTGGCAAGATCTCCCAGACTATGTTTCCCAGACCCGACACAAGCGACTGCTCTGCCCTGCCTCTTGACCGGTGTATGCGAGTTTACCCTCACCAACAAGATACCGGTGGGTTCTTTATCACAGTGCTGGAGAAGAAAAAGGAGTTCAAAGCCAAGGATGAAGTGAAATCTCAATTCGGAACGACTACGGCTTCGTCAAATAGCGCTTCCGCATCGGAGATGGAAATTATTGAGGAGGCCAAAGCTGCCTTTGGAGAGCCAACAGACGAGATTCCCTCTGTCGGTTCTAAAAGATCTCTCGATGAAGGAGAGTCGGAATCAGCCCCGAACAACAAGAGGCAACGAACAGAAACACCTACAAATGAGAAAGTAGAGAATATTGTTGCAGCCGTACGGAACACTAAAACAGTTAAAGCCGAGGATCAAACCGAGTCCCCAGCTCCGAATGCTTCTACTGATAAACGGGTGAAACGCGCGGAGGCCAATTATGAAGAGCCATTCAAATATTTGCCAGTAGAGCACGAAGTGGTCCAGAATATACGCGGCTTCTACAAGGTATCAGACCGATTCCCCTCCGACCGATTTATGGTACGAAATGCTGTAGGCGAGCCTGCCAAAGCCATATATTATAGCAGTCAACTGGTGCGAGAAATATTAGTCGAAAATGAGGGACGTGGAGTTAGGTTTATTCACGGAGGTCTGAAAATGTTTATGAAGCAGGATGCTCCATCCGCTGAGGTATGTCGTTGGCGAATACAATCCGAAGGTCTCCCCATCATCGCTGGCTACATTGGCGGTGAGCGGATTGTTCGGTTGACGAACAAAGAGACTCTTCATTTACTCCTAAGAGAGATGTTCCCCAAGTTCATCAACGAGGACTGGAAGAAGCTCAATGAAATTGGTGAGAGAACTAAAGATATTGGTATGGGCTGTTGTCTTCTAAGCATCGAGCCTGATGGCACCGATCCAGAATTCTCGGAGCGCATGGTTCTGCCTTTGTGGAAGAGTTTCCACTCGTTGAACCTCATGCTACCGAAAGAAGACCGAGCCGCTATGATGCTTCGTCTTTTCAACGATACCTCGCCTGTCATTAACCGGACACTGAAGGAGTCAGCTAAGTTAGAGGCTGAGACTGCGGGTTCCGATGTGAAGGATGAGCTCGAGGAGGAAGAGGTTGAGACCGAAGCTAAAAATGGCGTAAAAGCTGAGGACCCTGGTGATGCCACGATGCATGATGGTGATGCTGAAGTGGCGCCAGAAAATGCGTCTGAGATACCGGAGGTTCCTACGTAGAGTGTCATCTTCAAAAATCATGTTACGCCTAAACCTGAGGCTGTACGTTGGGCTCTTAGGCGTTAAAAGTTATGTAAGACTAGAACCAGGGGCCCCGGCGTGGCCACATGTCATTTTGAGGATAAGATATAGGGATGATACGTGATCTGTCGCCTACATGACTGCTTTTCAGTCTACTTACTAGATAGACTGCAATGCCAAATAGATATCATGTTGACGCCTATAATCATGATCTTAAGAAAATATAAGGACAGTGAACTAGATATTGGCGTAATACATCGTGTACACACATATTCCAGCTATCATGGTTTATTCACCTGACATATGTGAATCGTGAAGAATAGGTCCAGTGGCGGAGAAGTTGGTGCGTTCCCCGTAAAACCTAAGAACCATACAAACACATAAATCATGCACACCAGTAAACCGGTATTTTAACATTTTACATATATTTATACACTTGTATACTACTCGAAGGACGGCGCGCCCACAATAGGGTGTTTCAAAGAAGTGCCTTTTCCCTGGGCCCTGTAACGCGCTCGAACGTATCGAGGGCCATGGTCAAGGAGTGATGACCGGACGTCTTGCTGCGCAGCACGCCATCGTACTCGAGGACTTCGGCGAGCGGGACCTGGGCCGTGATCTGCAACATGCGCAGGCGGCCCTTGCGGGTCTCGCGCAGCGACTTCTGGAACTCGTACGAGTCGGGCGGCGCGTAGATGTCGTCGATGTTGATCTCGGCGTTGCCGTCCCCGGCGGCGTTGGCGCTGGTACTGCTGCTGTTGCTGTTGCTGTTGCTGTCCTGCAGATCGCGCACCTCAAGGACCTGCCCGCCCCTGGCTGAGTGCAGATCGTGCTGGATGGCGCCGGCTGCTGCCTCGGGACAGACGATGGTCGCGCGCATCACGGGCTCGAGGATTATTATGCCGTTTTGCTTCTGTGCGACTGCCAGGGAGTCCTTTACGGCCTTTTTGGCTGCGCTGGATAAGTGCGCGCCGGACACCGCGCCGAAATAATCCGTTTTGCCGTCATAAGTTAGTGTCACAAGACAACGGTATAGAGGGGAGCCCCGGCGCGGGCCCCGAGCTAGACCCGCGATAGCGCCATTTAGGAGGTGCTGGCGCGTTGCGTCAACATCGAAGGCGTGCTCTTCTCCGGGGAACTGAATTCGGATGACATTCCCGTCTCGTTCGATATAAGAGGATCGTGGGAACGCGTTAGTATGATGGCTCTCAAGAGGTTCGATGACGGCCGTACATGCCGCCGTTCCTGTATTGCCGGCTACTGTCTTGTCGAAGACGGCGCGTGTGGAGGGTGTCTGCATGGATAGGCTCTCCTTGTAGTCGACTACGATCTTGCCCCATAGCGCTTCTGCTTTGTAATGGTTCTCTAAACGATCCCGTGCGATCTCGAGATGAAGAGTTCCCATGCCTGATAGCGTGTATTGTTCAGTCTTCTCGTCCTTTGACCATCTGAGGCTAGGATCTTCTCGCGAAGCATTCTCTAAAGCAGTCTCGAGGATTTTGGCCCCTGTAGGTGTGGATGCATCTAAAACGATGAAGGCTACAGCTGGTGGGATTTCAGGTGGTCGAACCTGGACATGTGAAAGCTCTGGCGGCGGGGCTTTATTTGAGGACATAACCATCATCGTATCACCCGTTCGGGCGGTCTTCAGTCCCGTGAGGGCGCCTATTTGCCCAGGTGCGAGGTAGGGGACCTCGACGTTCTGTGAGGCAGAGATCTGCATGATATTAAGGGGTCTCTCAAACCCTTGTAGATTGGCATTCCATAGTGGGGTGTTCTTCTTGAGAATACCGTGGTACACCCGCACCCAAGTTAGCATGCCTCGGCGCGAATCGTTGACGACCTTGAAGACCGATGCTAAGGCTTCGACATGCTGCTGTTTCTGTTTCTTCGAAATCGTTGGAGGTTGGAGTATTTGACCAAGTGGTTGCGTCTTCTCGCCATTACGGACTTCAAGTTCCGGACGATCAAGCGGGCTCGGCAAGTAGTCATTGACCGCGTTCAGCAACGGAACGACACCAATATTTTTCAAGCTAGAGCCTGCAAAGACAGGTATGAGGGAACCATCGCCACTACTCAAAACACGTCGAATGCTCTTTTTTATAGGCTCGCTGGGTAGATCTTTGCCATGGTCTGTCCATAGCTCCAATAGTTCATCATCTCGCTCACAGAGAAGCTCAATTAGCCTCTCACGGGCACGCTGGATCTCGTCTCTGATGGCACTGTCTACAACAATTTCGGACAACGGCTCTGGGGAGTCAGTTATGCCAGCGAAGCTGACAACCCGGCCTGTGATGACGTCAACCACGCCCTTCAGTGTATCGTCTTCCCACCACGGGATCTGGCAGACTAGGGGCATGCCATTGAGCTTCAGCCCAATGTCCTGGATAGACTTCTTGTACGAGGCACCCTCACGATCTAGCTTGTTAACGAAGACGAAACGGGGTATCTTGAATTCTCGGGCAGATGACCACACTCTCTCGGTGTGAGCTTCGACACCCTCTACACCGTCGATAACACATACAGCGCCATCAAGAATCGGCATACATCTCTCGACCTCGAATCTAAAATCCACATGACCGGGAGTGTCAATTAGATTAATGACATGTGGCTGCGTATTCAGGCCGTGACCATCTTTTTTTGGCCAGTTGAATGTGATTGCTGCAGACTGTATGGTGATTCCTCTCTGCCTTTCCATGGGCAAGAAATCGGTGACGGTGTCGCCATGATCAACATCTGTACTGTGTATTAATTTGACAGAGGACTAGTAACGGGACTTTATAAATGGGGAGGATTGAAGGGCTACTTACTGCCTGCATGTCTTAAGGCACCACTGTTGTAGAGCATCTGCTCTGTTGTCGTTGTCTTGCCCTACAATTCGAATTAGCACCGAACATTCCCTCCGAGGTCCCTATGAGGGACGGGAAGCCAGAGCCTACAGCATCAACATGGGCCACGATGCCAATATTTCGGATATATTTAATTGGATTCTCAGGCTGAGCCGTAGAGGCAGAGGTTGCTATTCCCTTAACACGGTACTGACAGGTATTTAGCACCGAAGGGAAAGCCTTCCGCCCTGCAAGACTGCAACATCTCACTTGAGCTCCGCGAATAGCGGCAAATAGGCTCATAATCACGAAGTGACGGGGTGAACCTGACGCAGTATCATGTCTCTGGGACGCAGTACAAGACTCTTGTCTTTTTTATGACATAGCAGTGCCTTGTAACACTTATGATGTGAGTTACCCAATAGGTAGGTACTCAGTTAGTAGCCCCATAACCCGAACCACTATAGTTTTTTTCCTGAGAGTAAAAAACGGGGCTAATATGGTTTATCTGACCTTTTTCGCATCTAATGCAATGATATACTTCGTATAATATCGCATTATGGGTATTTGGCACACTTTCTCAATGTCCCTATTATCTGACTTTTTTCTTTCTCTGTGGGTGGCGTACTAAGCAAGCAGCGTTGACGCAAAGAAGACAACCTCAACTTACAGAAAACTGAAGTGCTTACGAAAAAAATATAGCCATATGCATAAACGCTCTAAGCGGTGTGTCTCTAGTCATTTCTGTTTGGGTGGTGGCCATCGACTTCATACAACGCGAGCCGACCAGCCCAAACGGCTAGATATCTTCTCGACGAATTGTCCAATGGTGCGCCTTTGCAGCCAGGCCGACTTGTATTTTATGAAACCGACTAACTTTCACAATAACTGCTCTGTATACTATCTGTACTCATTTGAAATGTTAAGCAGTCAATTGACGATGTTTCCAAGATCGCCCCATGACCTAACAAATTGTTATACTATAGCGACCTCTAGAATCCATTACATAACAACGCGCTCGAAAGCAACTTTGTTCCTTTGTAAACAGTTATTAGGTTCCCATAGTCACTAACTTACATATGTAGTTGAAATACTAAAAACGAAGCACCTCGATGGAAAAGTTTACGAATTCCGCCTTTTCCCGCGAGCGACGGGCGGCAACCTTGCCTACACCTGCTCAAGTCAGGGCTTTGAATGAGAGGAACAGAGGAAGCCAGAAATTCTTAAAGTAATGACTGAATATATACGTGGGATACCGTTGTTATTGATTTAAAACTCTGTACCTACAGCATGTATATCTTAGGCACTCTGGGTCCCGCCAAAGTGGCTACCTACCTAGGTACCTACAGTATCAGGTAGGTACATACCATGTCTAATGTCTTACCTAGGTTAGGTACATAGGTACGGCAGTAGGTAGCCTGATGGACCAGGCAGTCTAATACTAATACAGATAGGCACTGCTCTGCGATACCACGAACCGCCGCCGTTGCACCTACCCAGACTACTTGCCGACAACCGACCAGCAACTTCACCATCATAAGTGGCTGTAGGTATTTGTTTACTGGGCATACAGACATACCTCGCATCTGCGCGACTTGGAGTACTCCGTTTTTGCGCACACCTCACTGCAGTCTACCTAGGCAGCCTGCTGCTTGCCTTGTCGTATTGACATCTCGATCGGTTGCCTCAGGAGCCGCTCGACATATCCACCCTGGCTCAGCCTCCGAGCAACTTGACCCTTTTGTTCGACTGTTGCCAGCCTCGTGCTTCCGAACATGGACTATCGACCGTCCATGCCAGAGGACGAGAACGCCACCGGCGCATCGCCGTGGGGCTCACCGCCGGCGACTCCCCAGCGCAATGTCACCAGCTACAGCTCCATATCCAGCTCTCAATCGCCAACGCCTTACCAGTATGGCGGCCGAGAGCCCGGGAATGGCTTTGCGCAGGAAGACTCGGGAATCGATGCCTTCGGACGGCCGAATACAGCGAGTAGCATTGCTTCGACCACGGAATACAACGCTTCAGAGCAATCCGAACCTTCGCAGCAGGCTGGCTTGAGCTCTGAACTAGACGCTCAACTAAATGCGCCGCAGCAACAATTGCCACCGCACGGCGAGCCCTCGAACAACGGACCGCCCAATGCCTCGGGAACACAGCAGGCTCAGCAACCGCGTAGGCCGCCTGGACCGCAATACAAGCTGCAGGCCAAAATCACAGGGCTGGAGAGGACCGGCAAGAAAGATCCTGTTCTAAGGTTTGATGTTCATGTAAGAGCCCCTACAGCTACACAGCTCTTCTGAAGCTAATTGAGAGCGAAGACAAACATACCCAAGTTCCGCACCACTCAATTCCGCGATGTCCGCCGGTTACATTCCGAATTCATCAAGCTCGCCGACCACCTTATATCCGCTAATCCCAACGCTATGGTACCCGCCGTCCCCCCCTCGTTGACTTCTGCCGGTGCCGGCACAGATGAGGACGAGACTCGCGTCAAGGCGCTTATGCAAAGATGGTTCAATTACGTATGCAGCAATGAGGTACTCATGATGGACGATGAGATGGTCTTGTTTGTCGAGAGCGATTTCGGCTATAGTCCTATGATAAAGCGAAAGCAGCCCGCCACCGGCGTGCGAAGGAAAGTTTTAAAGCAGTTTGCACCGCCTCCAGACGAAACCCCCGAGCTGGCAGAAGCACGTCCCATCGTGAAGCTCTTCTACCTGGGCTCGATGGACGCGGGACATAAGGTGGACCGGCTAGTCAAGTCACGAAGAGGTATATCGTTACTGGGTAATTGATTTTGAGACGTTCCTGTCTAGGCTAACCTGGTTCTAGGTCTGGGACTATCCGAGTCAGACTTCGGCGTGAAGATTGGTGCTATGAGCGTGCAGGAGCCGCACCAAGGACTGGCAAACGCCTACCGAAAACTTGGGAAGATTATACAAACTGTGGGAGACTACCACGCCGCTCAAGCCACAGCTGAGGCGACAATCCTTGGAGATTCCTTCCAGTATCACTCACAGGATGCGTTTATTGTTAAAGAGACGTTGACTAACCGGCAGCTTCTCATTCGCGAGTTCCTCCAAGCTCGGGACACAACTCGAAGTAAGACGAACGCGGCTGACAGACTCAAAGCCAGCTCGAACGTGAAGCGCGAGAAGGTCGATGAGGCCATCGCTGCTCTCGACGACGCTAGGAACAGCGAGAATGAGCTCTTCCAGAAAACGACGCAAGTTACGCAGAATCTTGTAAATGAGCGTCGCAAATGGTTTGCACGGACATCGGCCGACCTACGGGGCAGCATTCGCGAGTTCGTATTGCGTCAGATTGAGGCCGAGCGTCGGACTTTAGCGCTTTTAGAGAGTGTGCGACCCGACATTAGGGCTATTGATGCATCTGGAGGACTTAGCCGACTCGGTCGAGAATCGCATCCGGCAGTGCGGCGCACGAGCTTAGCTGTCAGCCAGGGACCCAAAGGCGATGCCTGGAGCGGCGTACCAAGGCGGACTGACAGTCTGAGCCGGAGCGTCTCAGGCAGTATCATGGGAGGCGCGAACGACGAGGAGGACGCCGGAGAAAAGGAAAAGGGCGTGAAGTCTCCACCCAGCGCTAGCGCAGCCATGCCTGGGCTCCCAGAAGAGGATGATGAGGACCGCGTAGATGCAAGGAATGCGGCGAGTCGGCTTGCTACCAGCACGTTTTGATAGCGCGCTTTCTGAGCGGGGCGGGAAAGAGAAGGAAAGACGAGTGAACGCGAGCAAGTATGGAAAATGAGAATCATGGACACTTCAACATTGTCGAAGTGGCGCTGCCCATCCCACGCGTAGTATGTAACACTTTTAAGCTATATACCTACCGCCAGTTATGTAATGATGTATTGAAGATATTGTACACATGGTCCTGACCCTGTTCTCCTTTACCTATATTTAGACTTTACCCCTCTGCGAGGAAATCATTTTTCTTTTTCTTATTGCTCTACGACCCATCGACACAAGAACATACTCTAGTAGGCATGATTAACTATATCTCCTGGGATTTCATCAATGGTCTAGACTGCTCTAGATTTGGTACCTGCTTTAGGGGGGCTTTTCATAAGACGCCCCCTTTTTTTTCTCCTCATGGCCTATAAAAGCTCGCGATATATACCCGCGTCTGCGCAAACGCGCCGATTACTCGAAAGACGCCTTGGTTCGCCGTTATCGGCGGCCTCCCTTCGCAAGACTGCTCAAGGATAGACAAGCTAGGCGGTCCAAGTTGAGTTTTCATTGGCACTCTTTACGGCCTGTTGAGTTCCAATGATAGGTACGAGGTTGGTATTGGTACTGTCGCCCGACTGACTTATCAAGTCCTTTATTCTCAGCGTGCTTTCCGAGCGCGGACCGAGCCTGTAGGATTCGTGTGCCAGATCGAAGTGATATTGTTCGCAGATCCTAACCCGTCGATTTATCTATGACATGCGTGTGATAGGCTCGATACCATGCTCGTCGCCGATGATGAGTCCTACGAGACGACGGCCCGAAGGCAGTGGACTGGGATGCCGAGGATGTAGTCTGCAGAATTTACCCCCGTTTCCCCGCAGGTAGTTCTACCTGCTACGATGTAGGAAGCCCATATGGACCCTGTATTCGAGGTGGTTTCCTCTGCTCATCTGCCCGCTTGAATAATGGTGATCTGTACTGGCGATTATGGATTAGTCCAAGCAAGATCATAAGTATGCAACGTCAGCTTTATGAGGGACGATTCGCAGATTCATCAACTTATCTCAAACGCCCCACCATCTAGCTCTCTTCTTCATATTGTAGTATTCCCGTGGCCCGAGTTGAGAGTCGATGTGCATATAGGTTTGCGCAAGTGCCTTGTGGATGGACCTATGGCAAACTCCAATTCGTTCCATGTGTACGATAGAACCAATTAAATCCTTCTGCCTCGTCGATTGGGTCTCTAAGCGACGTGGTATGTTCGTAGTCGGCCAGTCGAATCCTTTTGCGTTCGTTTAGAGACACTCGTGAGGAGAAGCTCACGAGTCTATCGTGAAATGGGGGGTCATTGAAGATACAAGCAGGGGTAACAGAAGGTAGCCACAAAGCCAATCACGACCCTCCGAACTTTTTCGTGACACGGGCACACTATCAAGTTATTTGCCAGCCTACCTTCGGGTGATACCATCCCTGCACGATAACATAGGAAATCGAAGCATCTTATATGCCGTTGCATTGTTGTGCCATGAGGAATTTTAGATCGTTCAAACGACATGTGGTATCATGCATCTGATCCTAGTAATTGTTACCTACCTTATCTACGATGTTACATGGTTATGTCTTGGACCCCCTAGTTATAACCTTGCTCCAGCAGAAGAACATTGTCAGTGGTGAGTGGTAGGTAATCAGTCGAAAACCCTCATCCAATGTTACATATTGAAGATTGGTATCCAGTTCGGCTGTTCGGTTCGAAGCCTGACAAATAAAGTTAGGCATTATAATTGACACTCACCGGTGTTCAAGAGGCAATACACTGCCACTAAGGTATCAAGTCCATCAGCGGGGTAGAAAAAACAGGGAGTCCCCAATGGGCTTCATCCAATTTAAGTGTAAACTCGGTTAGTAGTATTGGTTGGCCTCCTGCAAGGAATAAGGTTCCCTCACCCAGCATGGTGGTTAGGATGATGGAGGGTTACTTCGACAATAGACCTGCAGGATGGGCCAGCTGCAGGGCGGGATATCGCATCCGGCTACCTCAATACTAATACAGAAAACCAAGCTCATCAATATGGACATTGGCGGCGGTTCAAGCACCTAGGTAAAGTTAAAGCTAAATGACTGATTTTCACCCCATTCCAGGCCACAGACCTAACAGCACTATAGAACTCGGATTTGGCGGATTCTCAAGAAGGGCTATGATCTTGGATGCGATTCCAGGGGGTTTCTTCGATTTCCTAGATTTGGTAGCGTTTCATTCTAGGATTTGATTGCCCTATATGTCGTGAGTATTCAAGCCTAATAATAAGGTACAATAAACCAAGGAGGCAACATCTCTTTTCATGCCGAGCTCCGTATCCGAAAACAGGTGTGATACCGCTTCGTTAATGCTCTGAACAAAGAGCAACTGAGCATAGCCAGTGGATAGAGCCATGCATTAACATCGTTAACGATACTTGAGCGCACAGGCAAGGGTATTGATTCAATAGTAGGGAACATGGCTGGGATGTAGCTCCAAAGTTCTCCGATCCCCGCGTAAACTCCATATGAGGAAGCAGATGCCAGTGATCATTTGCTCATCGAGGACGAGAAGTGGACGGTCGTTGCATTGAGATTCCTAATGTTTTCCCATGGTCGACTTTTTATAACGATAATGGGGGCAATTTCTGAAATATAAGATAGCTTATGAGTTGTACAGACTTGATAGATAACATATGTAGACATCGGTGTGTTTGCCGTCTAAATGTGCCCATGAGCGGACTTGTCCTATCGGAAACAAGGTTGTGCATCCGGGTGAAGCTGTAAGGAACTTTTGGTCGACTACCGGTCGTCGACTACTGTGTAATACATTGATTTAAGCCGTTGATCCGTTCTGCTGGTAATATAGGCCCATACCCCTGAGTATGGCTTCGCTTTACAAGGTTGTTTCTTTGCCACTATGACCATAATTTCAAGGTTCTGCGCGAGGGAATAACTTCTAAAGCAAGCACCACTTCGCGTACCAGCGCAGAATGGATTGCTGTTAAACACGTATTGCACTAGCACCACTCACTCCTCCGTACCGGGGTTTCACTGCGGCGTCCGTGACCGTAGCACAATGAGCATACACCTACTCCGGGTGATACTCTATACGAAAAATCGCTAGTCGTGGGGGTCAGCGGTGCAAGGAGGTGTTGTTGTGACGGAAAACACATTTGTATTTCGGTGAAGAGCTGGTGTGAGCTCATTATTCCGTAACATAATATTCCGTTTGCTTTCTATTGGTAGCGGGTTCATCCGGAACGCGGCCCCATGTGTAGGAGGAGGAGTGTGCTGAGATGGATGCAGACATCTATGTAGCACCCAAACAGAGCTATATACGGGATCAGATATGCTTGATATATCCACAATCGCTCACCACATATCCCAATCGGGCGGTTTGGTTGCGCAGAGGTGGACTCGACGTGGCGACTGGAAAGGTGTGCAGCAGGGAATCGCGAAGAGCCAATGACTGCGCTTATACATTGAACATGCATAGATAATATCCATGTAGGACAAAGAGGGGAAGAGACAGCAGAACCAAAAAAGAAATATGCCTTGGCCGCTTCATGTGAAGTGACAAGAGAGAGGGAGCAGTAGATCGAGAGTCCTAGCTTCTGGGTTATTAGAATCGAGATCGATAAAGGCGGTGAACGGTTTTGCCTCTACCTACCTACTGTAGGTACGCCTACACTGGGTCGAGCCTTCAGTTATATACTACATGGGTCCTTACCTACCTAGGTATACACCTACCTAAGTATGTAGGTAGGACGTACCTACCTACACTAAGCTCATACTCGAGTATTGTATCTATGTAGCTGTCAAGGCAACACTGAGGTAAAGCACCCCCAGGAAAGAGGTGAATGTCTACCTAAATAGTACAGAGGTGACTACCTGTATGTATATTGAGCCCAGGAGAACCCGACCTTACGCATCTCCTTACAAACTTTGAGTCGCTGCGATAGACATCGAGGAAGCTACACCATTTTAATTCCCAGGGAGATGCCTTCTCCATTACTTATCGCGCTCGCGATTTCCGGCACATCTTAAAAACTTTCTTATGCCAAACCTCGATGTAATGCTTATCTGCCTGCTAGATTTAGCTGCTACGTGTCTTTTAGGCATTAAGTAGGTGTTGGAATGCCTTCAAGTCTCCATGTGACGACCGCTCGGTACCAAAGATATCAAGTTTACGTCAACAAATGTCTGGGTAATGCGGTTCAAGCCCTCAGGGCGTCTATTTCTGCCTTCGATATGTAGCCGGGGGCCCTGATTATTGCGCCTACAACGAATATATACCTGTGCTCTCATCGACAGATTAGGATAGACGAACCCTTTCTTTCCTGGCCGCACGAAGAAATCTTGCAGATCTATCTGAACTCCTTAACGAATATCGAACGTTACTTTATCTCCAGGGGTCTAGCCTGGAGGACAATCTACGATACGTATCGGGACGCCTCTAGATGTCGTTGTAATAGATCGTGTGTCGGACCGAGTCCAATAAGAACGGGGCAAGCTGATAGCAGGACCAGGATGGTCGCATCTACGGATCAACATATCTTATGCTAGGGTGATCTCTTAGCATCGGATCAGACACTCGAGTCCCTTACTTAGACATCTTCTCTATCATGTCCCACCGTCACATCGTGCCAGCTAGGTGCATATGTGTCCCAAGACAGTGAAGAGCAATATACCTGTGGTAGGCATGATAACTGGTTGACCATCCGATGATGACTTCCGCAGCTTACAAACAAGAGCACTATTCCGTTTCACCATAATGCTCAAGACACGAACTATCACAGACTACCGCACATCCCCTTGACGAGGCCCATTTAATTTACCTATTCTAATATGTTGGTATAAAAGAGACTTAATACTCTTCCGATGCTAGGGCATCCTGTTCTCTTATGCTGTAGACTTTTTTATCCCTTACCTATTTAATTGAGAAACACGCCCGGCTTTTGTGCTTGGGAACTTTCCTCTACTAACCTACTACTTCTATACGGATATTAGGTCCTATAGCAATAATTTGAATCTTGATCCTCAAGGTCACCAAGTCTGTCTAAACAGACTGGTCACTAAACGCTGTCATACACTATCACCGACATGGCACCTTCCGCTGCGACTGAGGTTGCGTCGATGCAATTCCCCATCCACGGGAAAGCGTCCCAGACAATATACGCCTCGGTACTGCATGGACCGAGAGATCTGCGATTGGTGAGATCTATTCCATGACCGTATTACTGTCACACAGAATTTGGGGTCTATCGTCTGCAGAGATTTGCATCTCCTGGCATCTAATGTAGCTGACTATTCCATGGCAGGAAACGAGGAGCATCGAGCGACCCAATGACGGTGAGCTTCAGGTCGCTGTTGAGTCGACTGGAATCTGCGGCTCAGATGTTTCCTACTACAAGAATTTTGCGAATGGAGACCTCTGCGCATGTGCGCCCCTTGCTCTGGGTCATGAGTCGTCCGGCACCGTTGTTGCCATTGGTCCACAAGTCACCGGCTTCAAGATAGGAGACAGGGTTGCTTTGGAAGTCGGTGTCCCCTGCGGTCACTGCGGCATCTGCAAGGACGGCAGATATAACCTATGCAAGAAGATGCGTTTCAGGAGCAGTGCTAAAAGCGTACCTCACTTTCAAGGTACCTTGCAGGAGAGAATAAACCATCCGGCGATATGGTGTCACAAGTACGTTTGGTTTTAGCTTGACTTCTCCAGACTTCATTTCATATCCATGCTAACTCGAATAGGCTCCCTGATCATATTTCCTTCGAGGCTGCAGCTTTATTGGAGCCCTTATCCGTAGCCATCCGCGCCGTAAATCGTGCCCATCCGTCCCCTGGTTCCACCGCGCTGGTGATAGGAGCTGGAACAGTTGGTCTCCTGACTGCAGCTATGGCACGCCAGTCAGGTTGCACGTCAGTTACCATCGCCGATATAGATACTGGCCGCGTAGATTATGCTATCAAACACGGCTTCGCAACACATGGCTTCGTTGTCACTCGCCCATTACAGTCCTCCGCGAGTAGTACTTCCATTTCCAGCAACTCGTCTACGTCCACATCACTCGAGCCTGGCTCTATGACGCCTATAAGTGCTATCTCTAACTCGTACCAGGGGCAGCTAGAGCACGCCAAGCGTCTAGCAAAAGATATTCTCTCCGTTTCCAAGCCACCGCCAGAGCTTCAGAACGAGGATGAAAACGAAGGCGTCGATGTTAGCTTCGAATGCACTGGAAAAGAGGTATGTATGCAGACTTGCTTGTATGCAACTCGTCCTGGCGGGAAAGTCATCATGGTGGGTATGGGAACCCCTATTCAGACTGTGCCACTTTCAGTCGCGCACCTGAAGGAAATCGATATCCTCGGTATCTTTCGTTACGCAAACACCTACCCAACGGGCATTCGGCTGCTTTCCCCTCAAGGCCATGGGAAATCGCTAGCTATGTTGCCAAGCCTCGATAGCATGGTAACTCATCGGTTTAAGGGGCTAGCCGCGGCCAAGGAGGCCTTCGAGCTCGCTGGTAGAACCTCGGACGACAATGGAAACCTCGTACTCAAAGTCATCATCGAGGCCTAGAAAGATTAAAACAACTCAATGTCATAGTCGTATGCTATGTAGGCTTGAATTACCTTTAATTTTTCCTTTGTCGGGGAGGAGCAGACCTATTTTGTGAGGGTAAATGCACACCCATACTAGGCTCTCTTTTGAGCTTCCTCCACCTAGAACTGGAGCGGCAACGACGCGTTTAATTGGATGCATGTTGGCGGTGTGAGAAGAGAAATCGGGTGAAATACGTCTCTCATAGTAATTTTCTAAGCGTGATATATAATGTGAAGACAGTTCTGAAGCTTGGATCGAGGGTTTCTCACAATTATGTTCATGTCTACCTCTTTATCGCGAGTTATCGTCTATTATAACCGGCGGCAGGCCACAGAGCTAAGCCTAGTCTCTGAGGAAATCCAGTAGCTATTCCAAGCAGTTCTCCATGGCTGCCAAGCTAAACGCCTCCTTCGCCACGCAAATGCAATGCTTGATTGATGTCTTTATCCATCCCGTTCCCCTTCCGCCCTGCCACATCTTCGATATTTGGTGGTACAGGGTCTTCAAATCTCGGCGAATCGAGAGCCAAGGATCTTAGGGTCGTCTGTATACTTCTTGTTTTGGCCTCTGCTCGTCTCGACGATGTTGAATTTCTTACCGAGGCCTCTAACCTCGGAGGAACTTTGCAGCACTTCGTTGAGCAGCTCCATCAGGTGCACATCGTTGGCCTCACTAAACATCTCCTCCTCATACGCCTCGGTCGCCGAGGGGACGACCAGCGATAGCCTATTCACGAGGGCCTGGATTGATCGAAGTATGGTGTGCGAAGGTATAGTTGGCTCGCCCTCACCAGTAACCATGGTAGTATCATCGCCCGTAAGGTGTGATGGGGGTAGTCGCTCGAGGTAGGTTGCTAGGAGGTTGATCCTGGACTGCAGCATCTTCACAGAATTTGCTTTCGCCGAGAGAGCTGCAATCATCTCTTCGTCTTCTCGCGAGAGGACATGCAATTCGTCGTCCGCAGCGCCCAGGCTGATTGCCGTCGGCTCAATGACATCCATCTTACGCTTTCCTTTCGGGTCGTCGATGTTTCCCGGCAAGACCTTCTTTTGCTCTCGTGGTTCGACTGCTGAGGCGTTACCGGCACCTCTCGCCACAAAATCCATGCTGATCATTTCAGCCTCGCCAATCTCCACGGAGTATGATAGCTCTCTAAACTTGAGCCTGAGCGGCGGCTCTCCATCTCGCATCTCCCTGTCTTCCCCTTGCTCGTTCTTCGCCTCCTCGGCTTCGTAGTTGGACTCGTATATGGTTAGGGGTAACCTGCTGCCCGCGTCGTGCTTAACGGACTCTTCGGGGTGGAACCCAAGCAAGAGAGACGATTCATTGTGTTCGGAGAGGATATAGTTGTGAATGGGGAGGATGGATGGGGTCGGACCGCTCTTAGGAAGTAAGGTGTACCATCCAACAAGGTCTAGCTGGGGAGAACTGTGTATTGTTCTCACTGCGGCCGCGTTGTCAGCATTGTCAGCAACATGTAGACATGGAACACTGCAAGCAAGATGTGGAAGCACGCACTCTGTCCTAGCCGCTGCCCAAACCAGGCGGCATCAAGCTTGACCTCCTCACCGTTGGTCAGTGTGGCACACTCGAAAGCATGTTCTATTGTAACCTCACGGCCGTTCTGTTGTCCTATCAGCGCACCAACAACAGGGCCAGGCTGTTGTCTGAGGGTGTGGCGCGTGATGTAGTCAGAGATGGTGAGGAGGACGAAAGGATGTAGAACTGGCTGCAGACCGGAGTCGGAGGCCTTCTGCGTCGATAGAAGCGGATTCTTAAGAGGCAATTCCATACTTGCTGATAGATTATACAGAGCTCTGCGGGATGGGATACAGCCAAAAGTAAAGAACTTGTCAAGCTGCACCCAGGTTACTTGTTTGCTCTTGAGTCCAAGGGATGGAGGACCGTACCTGCAGTTATTGGAGCTGTCAAGGTTGGTGGGGCTGCAATGCCCCGCTGCCATATTACCTAATACATTTCGTATTAGTACCCAAGTACCTAAGTACCTAGGCAGGCTAGGCTCAGCAGACATAACATTTATTTTATGTATGCCTCATTTCATGGAGAGGGAAGCAACTTGAATGCATTTTACTATGGAGCCACAATATATTCCACGTCAACCCGTATTTCGTTCTTCCCAGCCTTCAACATATCGGTGCCTACACCTCACGACGATAGCATGGACTATGCCAACGCCAGTATACTGCCCACTCAAGAACCTTCGATAGTTAGGCATTATACGGCATGGTGGTCTCATACAAGGCATAGTGAATATGAAGACGTAGAGAAAACACCCCCGGCAGCGCAGAACCGCAAACCAGGGCGCTCCGGCAAAGTGGGGTAGTATCTAAGTAGCAGCTCAGCTTCAGCGCTGCGCATAGTCCCCGATAGCCCAGAGTGCCGGTGCAGTCGCGTAAGAGCCCTTAGAATTGATCGAACAAGAAGAATCATGTTATCAGCTATACGTAGACAAAAAGATGCTACCGCAGCATATTGAAGCATTCGTTGCCGTCTCCTTCTCCGCCCCTCCAGCTATTATCGGAGTGGGCTTGCGCCTCATGTAGGGGTTACATTTTGAGATGCTGTACCTGTTTATAAAACGTGATAGCAGGAGCAGCATATCTTTAAAGTATACACTATTACCTAGTCTGTACTAGTAAGTAAGTCGCACGAAACTAAGTAGGTTTCATGACTTTTAAAGAATCGGAGTAATTTGGATAAAAGTCGGTATAGGGCAGATATTAGCATTCGGTTGATCCAAGCTATGCTCACCAGGTCGCTAATGAAACGGTAACTTCTCTCTTATCGTTTTCACTACTATACTTTATAACATCAGGATCTTAGTGATTTATGACATTTTGTACTCAGCGTTAAGAAAGCCTACGCGGTGTATACCATTAGCATCTCAAGCTGAAAAGGGGTTTAACCAATAATCCTCAGGGTAATAATAGTACCTATTCAATATCTCAGATCTCTTTTTTCAGGAATCCTGAATGATCATACTCGCTAGCTGCTCAGCTACAGCATAAAGCGTAGACTGTGGGTGACCACCTAAAGGCACCGGAATAATACTTGCATCACCGACCCTGAGCCCCTGAACACCTCGAACTTTTCCTTCTGCATCAACCACCGTACCCATTGCTGCAGTGCCCCCGGAGTGGTGGTGCTGGACTCCGGTTAAGCGAATTCTTTCTTCAAACAATTCATCGCTTGCATCGGGAGTTAATGGTACCAAGCCATCGAGGCCCTGCCCAGAAGGAGGGGATTCACTCTCAACTACGCGTCCCATGGCTTCAGTTTCCGTTAGAACCTTCACAGTCTGTCGGGTAGCGTGGATAAGAGCATCGCGGTCAAGTGATGTAGAGAAATAGTTAGGTTGGATGCGAGGAAGGTCGTCCGGAGAGCTTGATCGAATTGAGACTGTGCCGCGTGACGTAGGAAGGAGAAGCATCGTTGACGTAGCAATGTGTGTACCATCGACTGGAATGCCAGGGATTCCAGGCGGCACATAAGCAGTGATGATCTCGTAGACATTCCTTTTCTTCAGGTCATTTCCGACCTCCCTCCTTTTGATGATGTCATCGGGCAGAGGTAGACTGGCAACCCAATCCCACGGAAATCCGTTGAGAAACGCGGGTTTCTGAAAGCCAGCACTGCCGAGGGCATACCCAAGCGAGGGGTCGCGCAGACGGAAGGCAAGGTAGATAGCGAAGTGGTCATGAAGATTCTGCCCAACCTGAGGGGATTCGTATACAGTAGGAATGCCGTGTTCAGCGAGGACAGCTGATGGGCCAATACCTGAAAGCATAAGCACTTGAGGTGTACGATAAGCGCCAGCACAAAGTATGATCTCTTTTCGCGCAGAGACTTTGCGACCATCTGTTAGTTCTACTCCTGTAGCTTTTGTACCGGCGAAGTTGACTCTATTCACAACCGTGTTGGTGAAGACCTTGACATCCTGAAGCGAATATGCCACATTAGACGGCTGCCGGAGACCATCGCGGGAATTCTCGTGCATTTCAGTTAGGCCTGTAGTAGAGCCATCCTTGAGATTAGGAAATACACCTATCTCGGCCCATGCCTCCCTCACGGTCTCTCGGAGGGGGTATTTACGGGCTCCCGACTCAGCTGCTGAGACTGAAGTGACGTGAACGGGGCCGTCGACGCCACGACCGTCTGCTTGAGGGTCATAGTAGTGCTCTGACTTCTTTAGCCATGGCTTAAGGCCCTCGTAGCCCCAGCGCTTATCGCCAACCACTTCGGCCCATTGCTCGTAGTCGGCGGCATCTGCTCGCAACCAACCCCCAAAATTGAGAATACTACCTCCTCCTAGGGCCTTGCCGGAGTTGAGATTGTGTACACGGTTGGCCGTGTCAGCGACGGGCTCACTCGGATAAGCGTAGTCGAGTTCTCCACCTAAGAGGGACAGCCCGCTCAGGAAGCCCGCGGCAGCAGGATTACCTGACGGATCAGATCCCGCCTCTATGAGGATAACCTTAGGTTTCTTGTCACTCTGACTAAGGCGTGAGGCAATGGCACAGCCGGTCAACCCTCCACCAACAACAACGTAGTCAGCAGCCAAGTCATCCATGTTGAAGGGCAAGGAATGTGATTGTGAAATGAAGTGCTTTGAGGTAGGAGATATAGAGGCAACTTTGAGGACTTTCAGGACAGGTTTATTATAGTTGTTGTGAAATATACCCAGATTACATATCTTAGACGTACTTATTATGTAAGTCGGTTCGGTGCCACCAACATACATTCTTAGAACCAACACTCACGTTAGTGGCCGTTGCCTCCGTTTGGCTAAACAACTCAACCTGTGCATGATGAAGAGCGGTATCCCTTTAGTTGGCGTTTCGGCAACAATACATAAAAAGTGGAATAGCGGGACTGCTTACATAAATGGATAAACCAATGAAATTATGATACAATGCTCGGATAATTGTATTATTGGGTCATGTTCTTATGTAAGAAGCCCTGTTACTCCACTTTTTATGTATTGTTGCTGAAACGCCAACTAAAGGGATAGCTTGTTGCCCCACAAAGCTAGCGATCGAAGCCGAAGAGGGATCATCTGACTTTCATACCTAATATTGTTTGCTTAAGCCGCCGCTTAAAGGAGTGTGATACCGCCTCATCTGACAGACATAACCACTTAGCCAGGTAACATCTACTGGAATTCACATCTGGCTTTTTATTCTCAATAATCTGATGCTTTCATGTGTATTTATCTTTCCCATGATTGCCATGCTCAGTTAAGCTAGGAGATATACAGGTATCACATCCTTACTGTCACCATCTCTCTAGCTGACATCTCGAGCTTTCAATTATGAGATGGTCACGATTGTACGCTCACTCTTTTATTCCAGGACACAGAATGATGCACTTTAGCTATCACGCTTGTCATTATATCAATCCCATAATCATGTTCATCGTAGTGATACTGCTGTGTGCATCGGTGCCAGGGAGGCCTTGTTGAAAGCACATATTGTCTCTACGCAGCAATTGTCAAAGCCTCATTGATATGGGAGAAGAGTTTGCCTTCGCTTCAGCTTTCATATGCTAAAACAGCCTGCATATGTGTGAAAGAACTGCACCCATGCAACATAGAGACGGGATATTAGGCGTTTTTTGACTTCTAAGCTTCTTATGTCTTAACTCACCCCAGGTCCAGCTCACCTGCTAGGGAAGCCAGTTTGTCAATACAAAAAGCGCAAGTAATATCTCTCTCCCCGGGCTGGGAAGCATTCAACCCGTCACATCAACTCTCTTATGCATTCTACCTCCATCGGAATCTACTAATATGATGCCAACTTACTTCCCACTTCAGCACCCGGGTCAAGCCTCACCAGGTCCATTACAAGGACTGGCTCAGAATTATGCTTGTCAGCCCCAGCCTCCTAGCCCTATAACTCCATCTAAAAGACAAGTCGATGAAGAAGACGATGATATCCAATTCATCTCCGAGAAGCCTGTGAAGAAACCCAGAACGAGTGAAAATCGGCCTACAATGCCCGTGACCGAACAATCAATGATTCCTTTGGCTGCAACTACTGTTCCTCCTGCTGGTCCAAGTGTTGCTATATTGGCAATGCCAATGCCTGACAGCGACTTGAGGGACACAGAGAGGCGATTGAGCACGGGAATGGTCAGCCTACCACACGATATCAACGCAGTGGAACTTAGTTACGCCCTGAGGGGAGTTTCCATGCCAGTGCTAGAGAACTTTGCGCTTGACCAGCCTTTCCGTAAGCCTCGGCCGCCGAGTCCTCCTGAACTCTCACCAAAACAACTTCCATTTACAGTCTCTCCGGCAGATCTTAATGCCCAACGACATCAAAATGTACCTGAAACATTCAACTTTGGGAATCCCTCAGGCTCCCGCACTCTCTGTACAAGTTCGAGTCATACTTCTTGCCGCTCCGAGACTCCAGCAACGACAGCAGATTCGACAAAGACTTCACTTATCTCTCAGCAAACTCATGCTTCAGAGACGCCTACCTATGCCGGCGGTTATACCAATCCAACCTCGTCCAATTACGAGAAGAGGGTTGATCCACATAGTATATCAATGCCCCCTGCCTCTTCACCCTATTCGGAAACTCCTCACCACTCACCTTGCTCGGGAAGTAACCCTAAATCATTAGAAAATCATCATCACAATACCTCGACTCACCCGCAGAAGCAGCCGTGTCAGGTATGTTCACGGTTGAGGCTCCAGGCCCAACTTTCGCGGGCGCAGGGCCTACCGATAGTAAACACGGCTCTCCCCCCTCACTTGACACCGCAGCTGCACTACCACGCGCCTTACGGGCAACATATACATCCCCAAATGACGGCAATACCCACGAGTAATATGCACCGATTCGGGCCGAACTTCGCGCCAGTAATGATGCCAGTGAGCAGCAATGCCTTCGTCCCTCTACCATCTCAACCCCAGAGTCTGCAGCAACAGATAACTCCCCCGCAACAAAAGGGAGCCGAGAAAGACGAACAGTCTACCCCTGAACGACCTGGCAAAACGCAACCGCCCCAGGCAACCCAACCAATGGATATGGTAGCCAGCTCCAATGCCGTCTCGAGCCCCTTAAAGCCGCCCGCCTCTCTCATTCAGCCCACATATCGCAAACCCTCGCCCAATCTAGTCGTCGACGTAGCCGAGACATGTCAAGAGAAGTTCCCATTCGAAGAGGTTGCGAAAAGACACAATGTGCCGGTAGACAAGGTCTTCGACGTTTTTGCTGCCATCATCCAGGTCAGTCCGCCGGAGTCTATTGTGCCCCCTTTTGACATGTCTCAGTGTAACGAGTTGCCTAATTAAGGGGGAGTTTTTTTTTTAAAAAAAAAATTCTTACTACTACTGCAACTCCCTGGATTACTTCATTTTTCTTTACCACGAATAGCAATGACTGACTCCAGGTTTTACAATAGGTCCCCCTCTTACGGTGTCCGACAGACCGCCGAAGACAGGGGAGATTGGCCACAGCACGTATCAAGGAGTACAACAAAGCGAAGAAGGACATTCAAGCGTCTGGAGCGGGTAGTAGCGAGGATCAGAGGGCGGAGGCTACGGTAAATTCATCGACTATCGCCCAGAGATTGGGACCTATTGAGTTCCCAGAGGGGTTCACGATGAGTGGAAGTGGAAGTTCATGAAGCAGTGAGACAACATACTATGATTATTCTCAATAATGTACGAATCTTAAGTAGTCACGGGAGAGCCATAATGTCTACGTTACTATGTCTGTACTGTAAACCTACCGCTTGTTGGGACTTCGACCCGGAGTAAGATTATACTTGCCTTTGCGCACTGCAGTCTTGCCGTTGTCTTCATCTGCAATTCGTTGCCAAATGTCGAGATCTTCTTGATTGTCAATCAAATGGCTACTATTTCGTTGCGCAGTGGGATGGAACCCATTTTGTGCAGCTCTCGCTTTAAACGAGCTGGGTGACGAAGACGAAGAAGATGAAGAAGATGATGATTTCGACGACTTCCCTTTCCGAACATGCGTCTTTCCAGTCTCGGGGACATCCTTCGACAACTGCCGCCATCGACTTATCTCTTCCTGGGATTCCGCATCTACCACGGGCAATGAAGGCGATGGCGCGGGGGTTTCGGTTTCAAGCCGCTCTTCATGAAACCTTTCTTTGAAATCCCTCAAAAGCTTCATCTTTTCCGCTCTCTTCTCTCTCCGCTGTGAACTACTCATAGTAATGGTTTGCTTCGTCGCGGATCCAGGGGCTCTCATCCCCGTCAGCTGGGCGAGAGGAGTCGAGATGCGCGGCCGGGCATTCTGCTCTATCTCAACTTCCCTTCCCTTGCCCTTCTTCTTCTTCCTCTCCTCCTTCGCTTCCCACTTCTCCAACTCCCTCTCGCGCTTCTCCCTCAGCTTGAGCAGCAGGTATGGATCGACTTCGTGCAGCTGCTTGCGGTACGTGATGAGGGCCCAGTGTCCGTTGATGAGCTTGTACTCCTTCTGGACGACTTCCTTCCCGTCGAGGGTGAGATGCGCCGTATCGCGTCGGCCATCGTCCGATTCCGAGTCGGAATCAGGCTCCCACGGCGCCCTCCGGCTTCTGCTTCCTCTGCCACCCCGTGAGTATGCGATAGGCGACAAGGGGGATAAGGGAGGCGAGCTCGGAGCTGGAGCGGATCCGTACATCAATTTCTGCGTCCCGGCTAAGTTCAGGTGCATACTGCGACTCAATTCGTTCCCACGCTCCGCGAGGCTCTGTATCTTGGTAGCACGCTCTTCATACCCGGAACCCTTCAGCTGCGACATTAGTTCGGCCGCGCGGGCTTTTCGTTTCGGATCGCGACTGTCGATATAGCTCGCTGAACCCTGAGGACTACTGGAGTTTGTTTCCACGTGCCCGTAGAGCCATTGTGTTTTTAAGCCTTTAGACATCGTGGGGTTTCTGGTTAGTTAGGTAGGTTAGAGATGTCTAGGTGTACTTTGAGTAAGCAATAAACGTAATATATATAATTGTGATTAATGAATAGCTTGTCTCCCGAACCTGCGGTGCCGATGTGGAAGATTCGCGATTAACTTATAGAAACAAGGCATTGTTTTTACCTCGACTATTGTATCATAGTGTCTTTTCAACGTTCCTTTCATGCTTCGGAGCTTGAAAAAAATCCCCTTGTCATCGATTGTTAAAGAAAGGGGTGTCTTTTGTCGATATAAATAATGTATGGCATTTCTTGCTAGAAGGTCCGAAATGGACTATGGATCGATGATTTTGTTTACTGCTGAAGGTCAAAGAGGTTACCATTGAGATTGAACTTCTCCCAAAGATTTCTCTTCTTGATTGCTTCCACTTTCTGTTGCTTTCTCACTTTTTGAGCCATAGGTTCAATTTATTCTCGATTTGTCTGGTGGACTCTTTATCACGAGGTCGGAGAGGTGTGTAATATATATCAGGAGTTATCAGGCTGGGCAGGCAATGCCTATGTGGCTATGTTACCTCGGTACCTAGGTAGTCATTTCTTGTAGGGAAGACTGTTTGTTCGATTATAGGTTAATTTTCTTCGCAATCATTCAACCAGATCCAGTCTAAGTCGCCTACAGACTTAATTCTCGATTGGTCTAGTGGTAAGGATACCTGCTTGTCATTCAAGTCTGTCGACCCTACAGTTTGTGGATTCGCTGTCACAGAATTGCAGATCGCAGGTGGCCGGGGTTCGATTCCCCGATCGAGAGAGGTTATTTTTGTTTCACTCATATCTTCGATTATCAAATTTTAATTTATTTTTGCAGTGATATAGTTAGATCTTACTTTGCGGAGGGTAGATCATTTTTCCTATTTAGCTGCCCATCTTATCGGTTAGCCCTTATTATCATTAGCTTAGAGGATTCGGGCAAGGAGGGCGTTGCTTGGATTATCATCGGATGCTTTGGCTCGCGCTTCTAGTCAGAGGTAATAGGCATTAATAAAACATTCGATATGGACTGTGAGGTTATCAGCTACAGAAATGAGAAATTCTCAAGATTAAATGTACATTTCATAGCACGTGCTGATCCTCAGTGGAAAGCATACCAAGTAATTATCTCTATATTACTATGTTGTGCTCTTTGAGTCCAGGCGCAGCCGCTGGAAAAGAAGAATCAAGCGGCCGGTAACCTTAATTGCACTGGCTCTATGCCAGACAGTCTCTCAGCATCAAGACTTGAGGAGGCATGACAGTAGGCAAGCACAAGCCAATAAACTAGTCTTTAACCATCAATTCTATCCTCTGAACTCCTTTTCCCGTTCCTCTATAATCAGTCTACGTAGGTCGGTAACGCTGATTTTATCGAATGATCATGTCCTCGCGGTCTTTGCCAGTTCCAATATAACCCACCTATGCATCTTAGTAATCACGAAATGAGCATAAGACCATATTTGACAACGTACCTTGATACTAATCTCCGACTCGATAAGCTCGATGTATTTTTGGGCTTGAGGGGGGAGATCGAGCCATGTCCGTAGTCCCTGGGTTGAGCTCTGCCAGCCCTCGAACTCGATGTACTCAGGCGTACATTTCTCGAGCTAGAATAATTAGAACCTAGAGAATAATGAGACAGTTATAAATACTCACGAAGTTCAAGTCAGCAGGAAAACTCGTGATCCTTTCTCCATCAGGGGTGGTGTATGCCACAGCGACCCGAATCGTTGGGAATGTATCCAAAACATCAACTATGTATCTCAGTCAATGATTCTATTAAGAGAAGGTTGGGCAGCCCATGGTTGCCAGGTCTTACGCTTGGTTAAGTTGAGAGTGGTATAGTCTATGAAGGTGTAGGTTAGTATTATATGGTATGCAACAGGTGTCAACTATAAGCCACTTACAATTCACAGCAGCGGAGTGTTTGAGAACCACAAGATCAAGCCAACCGCATCTTCTCCTTCTACCAGTAGATACGCCCTACGAAGGCTTTAGCCCAGGCCGATGGGATTATGAAAAGGCGTGTTTAGGAAAGCTTACAATCTCTCCACCGATGTCCTGTAGTTTCGTGCCGACTTCTCCATGTTGTTCTGTGGGGAAAGGCCCACCACCAACTCGCGTTGTCTGTAAGCCAATCATCTTAGTAAAACCTCAGGTCAAATTAAGGGTTCTTGTTTCAACTTACGTATGCTTTGACAACGCCAATGATGCTCCTATGAAATTTGGGTGAGCCTCACGACGAGGATGCAGATAGAGCACCGCAAATACTATCATATTTCATGGATCCTACTATGAAAGACAAACTTACTTGATGTTAAAGGGGCTGATGGCTAAGCCCTGAATGCAACCACCAACGGAGCAGTTCGAGGACGTAACGAAAGGGTAGCTGCCATAGTCCAAATCGAGCACTAGTATCAGTCAGCCAAATTGTTCCTGTTAAATTAACTTTCAACCTTTCAACATACTCAAAGCTTGTGAGCCCTCGACGAGAATGGAGCGCTTCTGCTCCTGTGCGACTTTCATGTACTCTACAGCGTCAATGATATAAGGTCGCAGCTTTTCCCTAATGTTTGCAAACTTCTGGATCTCTTCCTCGACATCGTATACAAGGAGTTCACCATATCGTGCGCGATAGGCACCGGCTAACGTTCGTAGCTTAGTTGCGAAATCATCATGGTAGATATCATTCACTCTCAGGCCGTCTCGAGCGGCTTTCGTGCTGTAGGATGGGCCAATGCCTCTCTGGGTCGTTCCGATTTGGCTCTTGCCAAGTGCCTTCTCGGAAAGTCCATCAACAGCCGCGTGCAAGGTGAGGTTCAAGTGGCACCGCGAGCTGACATGGATGCGCTTGTGAACGTCGGGCACGCCCTTGGCATCGAGGTCGGCTAGCTCTTCGAAGAAGGCGTCGACATTGAAGACGACGCCGGATCCTATCAGATTGTCGGTACTGGGGCTGACCAAGCCGGACGGCAGCAGATGGAAAGAGAACTTTTGAGTGCCGGTGCTATAAGACAACCTTGGTAAGCGGAGATGTACATGGACACGTTGGTGATAGCACAATTGCCGTACTGGATGGAATGACCAGCGTTATGGCCACCTGCCGCACGCGCGCAGATGTCGAATGAGTTTGCAGCCAGAAGGTTGTCCGTCAATTTCCCCTTCTGTATAACGAACAGTCAGTCAACAATACCGTACCTCCAGAAAGTCGGGATTGAGCTGGGCGTGGACATACGCCTTCGTCTCCTACACACGAATTGAGTTATTTTCAGATCCAGGCCACACGTGGTCGCCCCGGTACCAGCGATCCCATCACCTCACTGCCCCTCCATGTTTGGTGCCAGTATGCGCCACCATCGAGAGCAAAGCAAGGCGAAGGTTGGTCTGGGTCGAGTTGTGGTAGAAGGTTACTCACCCCATTGGGAGCCGAGAATGATGGAGACCATGGCGTTAGAATGATGGATTCACTGCTGCTGGTCGACGATGAGAGAGACCCAAGAACTGTAGGCAAACGACCAGAAAAAAGTCGCAGAAGAAATGACGCTCAAGACGGACCGGCTACGGAGATGCAAACGCGACACGACGGTGCAGAACACTGAGATGGTGGGGTGGGGGCATGGAGGGGCATTGGAGGGGCATCTAGAGGGGCATCTGGAGGGCTGCAGCCAGCTACCTACCTAGGTACCTAGCTGAAGGAGAGAAAGAAGCCCTATAGTGGCCTAGGTAGTGTCCAATGACGGGCTGTGCTCCGGCTAAACTGTGTCAGCACTTCAGTTTACGCAGTAGCTGTGTTCCAACTGTTGCGGTCATACGGCAATTTAGATACCTAGAACCCTGTCGACTCGAGGTAATTACCCTTTCCCCCTTCCGACCCCGGTAAGCTAGGCCTACTTACGTCCAATGTATCTAATCTAACGCGTATGCATATGTATACTTATGTAAGTGCCTGAACCATTCATCTTTAGAAATTAGTACTTGGCTTTGTTCCGAGAACAAAACTCTGGGTGACGTCATTGGTCCTTTAAGCGATCGAAGAGTCGTGGTTAGAGAAACACCAAAAAATAAACACAAGCCACGCAATGCTGAGAGGAATATTTCCGTGTCATGACACACAGATCGAGGGGCTTTATTTAACCTAGCATTTACGCTACAAGCCACGGTAGCAAAACATTCATTGGGTTCCACCAGCGAATAACGTGTAAGAGGTAGGGATGGTATCAAATGTTACCAAACAATATACACTCCGTTGTTTGGGACCTCATCTTTGGTTAATCGATCCTAGCCTGTCCTCAGAGGCGACTTTAAATAGAAAGCTGCACATGACTGGGATTGCTGAGAATAGTATCTAGAATGAAAGGATAATTATTCAGGAAGGCACAACATTTAAACTATTATTTAAGAACTGTGAAGAAAATGAAATACGATGGGCGTTTACTGGACTGACCTACCATTTCGCCTACCAAGGTTGATAGGTAAGTAGTATACATACCAGGTTACGCAGTCAAACATAGGAGCACCAATCTGTTATTACTAATCACGTGCTGAGCTGCTCCTTATCAGCTATCAGTGTTTGTAAATACCTACCTGTGGTGGGGTCGGGTAGGTATTGGGGACTGAGACATATCTAAATCATCACCCAAGGGAGCGCAATCAACTTTTCATAAGCCACAAAAGAAAAATTTTCGCTCTCTCTATAAACGAAACTCACTTTTCTTGTTTACGGTCAAAATGAGGCTCAAGGACGTGCACCGGATAGAATTGCCGCCAGCGGCGGACATGCATGTCCACTTGCGCCAGGGCCAGGTCTGTGGTATCATTTTCTCTGGTTCATCCTGTATCGTCTGTACTGATTTCTTGCAGGTCATGAACCTGGTAGTCCCCTACATTCGAAGGGGAGGAGTAGACACCGTATTTGTCATGGCATGTGAAAACTAGAAATTACGTTAATCTGCCGAAGACCCAAGCTAACTCTTGTTAATAGCCAAATCTGCAACCACCCGTCACTAGTGTTGGTGCTGCTCTGGAATACAAGTCTCAGCTGCAGGCTATCGAACCTGAAGTCAATTATTTGATGTCTCTCTACGTGAGCCGCCTACAACCTGATTTGAACTTCATTATAGGTTGACGATAGACAGTTGCACCCTTCCGTTACCCCTGATGTAATTGCTGAAGCTGCAAAAGCCGGTATTGCAGGGGTCAAGCTGTACCCTCAAGGTATCTATCATCACATTTTATTACTACCTCAAGTCCATGATATTAACATCGAGATAGGCGTCACTACAAACTCTGAATCGGGAGTCGCCGGTGACTTCGTTGAGATTTATGCGCCCACTTTCGCAGCCATGGAGCAGCACGATATTGTGCTGAACTTACATGGAGAGGTACCTGGAACTGTGCCAACAGATGATGTCTCACTCGAAGAGCTCTTTCTGCCCACTTTAAAGAGGCTAAACGAGAAATTCCCGAAACTTCGTATCGTCCTCGAGGTGGGTCTTAGCTCTGAACAGTTCTTTCGACATTATTATATTCTAACATCAAGTATTTAGCACTGCTCCACTGCTGCAGCAGTTGATGCGGTCCGAGCCTGTGGCCCAACTGTCGCCGGTAAGCTCAGTATTCCAACTCTTAATCACAGGAGCTAGTTTATGTTATTACTGATAGAGTCTAATACATGTTGCTGCTCAGGTACGATAACGGCGCACCACTTATATTTAACAGGTGACATAAGTGAGGTAGACCCTCACGCCTTTTGCAAGCCAATCCCAAAGACGCCCTCCGATCGAGATGCTCTTCTGAAAGCTGTTTGCAGCGGCGACTCCAAGTTCTTCTTGTCCGTAATACTGATGATCTTATCCACTCACATCGACCATTGTTCTAACATTGTTTATCTTCTAGTGGAAGCGATAGTGCGCCTCATCCATTAGTAACCAAGCAAGGCAAACCTGTCCCGGCGGGTGTATTCACGCAGCCATACGCGACACAGCTGGTCCTGTTGGCCTTAGAGGAAGCAACTGAAAAGGGCATAATTGACGAGAAGGACGTCACACAAGAAAATATCGAGGCATTCTTGAGTCTGAACGGAAGACGTTTTTACAAGCTACAAGAGCCCTCACCTACCGGACCACGAGTCATAATGAAGAGAACAGGCGAAATGATACCACCAAGCATACGGAGCGCCGATGGAACCCTCGAGATTGGCATCTCGAGATCCGACGCCACTGTATACAGCATGTATTTCACTTCTGGATAGTTCGCGATTCTATAACATCCATCCAAAGAAAAGATAAAATAACAGAATTTATCCAATGAATATCTAATTTAATACATTTAACTGCGATATTAGAAAGAAAGGATAAGCAGGGGTCGCAGACGACGTCATTTATAGAGGGACATGACCCCACTTAGTAGGTAATCCCTGACTGCAGCTGGGGTGCATTAGCTTACCGCAATAGGTTACCTATCTTATCAGCAAGCTGTCTTGATTCGCTGAATTGAAACATCAAGCTCGCGACTGAGAACAAGCTCATTGCACTACATATCTATCTAGACAGCCAGAAGAAGACACGAAAAAGAGGCTGAATCGTATCTCCCGGGCACCGAACACAAATTTCCACAATGGCACACATGACGAATCCGCTCGCAACAGTGGACCAGCTGTACAGACGCACATCCTCGTTCAGCGCGCTCCCGTCCGATCTGCAAGACGCGATCTTCTTCGCGACCCAAACCCTGACGCAGGCAGCGGGCCTCCTCCTCCGCCTCCCACAGTCCGTGACGGCGCAAGCAAATGTGGTGCTAGCCCGCTACTGGCTCGAGGAGCCGCTCCTCGCCGACGAGTTCAGCGTACGTTGCGTTGCCCCTGTTCCTATACGCACATCATCCATCCATCCACACCGAGACGACGGAGAAAGAGAACTCCAAAATTGCAAACTAGCTGGCTAACCCACGTCCACCGTCCAGGACGTCTCAGCAGCCTCGCTGTTCCTCGTGTCGAAACTAAGCGGACACCCGAGCCGCCCGCGCGACGTAACCAACGTCTACGCATACCTCCTCTCGCCAGGGTCGCCGCTCTTCCGCTCCCCCCCTTCCTCCTCCTCCCCCTCCCACTCCTCTTCCACCACCACCACACCAGATCCATCCACATACTACGTCTCAGAGAGCGACTTCGACGCCTCGCTCCGGCGCATACTACGCCTGGAGGCGCGCATCCAGCGTGCGCTAGGCTTCGACACGCACGTGGCGCTGCCGCACGGGCTGGCGGTGACGTATCTACAGGCGCTGGACTTCTGCGGCAGCGGCAACAGCGACGGCAGCGACGGCTCGCGACGGGCGCGCGTGACGCGGCGCGTGGTCGCGCACCTGAACACGGCGCTGCTGTCGCCGCAGATGCTGTACCTGACGCACCAGCCCAACGCGCTGGCCGTCGCGGCCATCTACAGCGCCGCGCGGGACGCCGGGGTCGGCGCCAAGATGCCCGAGTGTCCGTGGTGGGAGGTGTTCGACGTCGACCGCGAGGAGCTCGGGTTCCTGGTCGTCGGGATGCGGAGCCTGGGGGGTCTGGTGCGGAAGCTGAGGGGGGATTTCAAAGCGCTCGCCGAGGGCCGCATGATCACGAGGAGGGATGTCGAGGTCGAGATGGCGAGGCGCGGGCTGAAGGTGAGGAATGGTGCGGGTGCGGGTGCCGGGGTCGACGGGTTGGATGAAGAGGAAGCCATGATGCGGAGTTTGGATGCTAGGGCTGAGAAGATAGAAGCGTGAATCACAATGCACCGCGGTTAACTGAGGAGGAGACAGAGGGGACAGAACATTACTATTTGCTGCGAAATAGTGCTACATATACCCAGTTGAATGGCAGCTTGATTCCAAGGCCCCCTCTTGGGGATCATCTACACCTAGGCAGACTAAGGCACTTGGCCTTGAATAATTACAGTATCCTCCCAGTACTGTCTTGGGTATGGACTTCAATTCGTTTTTTTCTCTTCAACCCCTTTTGTCGATATATCTCCGTTCAGCCGCGAGTCCAGACTCGCCACCATTCTTCTATCGTCACCCCTGGGTACCTTTTTTAGGCGGCAGTCTATGAAACCACGGTCTCTTCTACCGAAACGACCTTTTGCGATGTGACTTCAGAAGAAGGTAAACTGCCCGTCGAAGCTAGCAACACACCAAGACAATCGAGCATCTCCGTTTCAAAAACCTTACGATGGAAACCGAACGTCGTCAAGGTCTTGTCAATGATACTAAGTTCATCTGCCTGCCGCTTCTCGCTCAAGGCCACAGTGTCATCTGTATCATTCGCAGTGTCGTTCTGATAGGTTTTGTTGAGCTTTTCAAAGTCGGCTTTTGCATCCGTGAGGATATTGGCTTTCTTTGCGTTGAGACCAATTGAGATCCAGTAGAACGTCGTTCGTGTCTTCTCAAGAGCCTTGCGCTTGCCATCCTTTACCGCTCCCAAGAAATTGACTGACTTATCAATGAGTCTCATGAGCTCAGGAAACTGGACTATAAAGACTTGTCAGCTGTTTTCTACCGTCAAGCTTCGAGGGAAACACGCAGGGTCTCCATGGTAAACAAGTGGCTCGAATATTCTGATACTTTTTCTTCAAACAACTAGGCAGGAATAGAGCAGAGGTGACTCGTGTATCCACTTACTATCTCCTGAGCCTGTCGGGTGAACACTTTGACACTGCTGGTACATCTCTGACAGGCTAGTCGTTACCATACTTGCATCGATAGCAAATGGTGGCACATTGTACTTCTTGCTGACGAGGTTGCTTTCTTGATTTTCGACGTGGATACTTGCAAACACCTCACGTAAATCCATGTGAGTACACCATTTATCGAGCCAACGGTAGCCAGCCTCGTTGACAAGTTGTAAAATAACGCCGGCTGCGAGATTCATTGTACTTGGGTCAATGTCGCCTTCGATTTTTTTCTCCGGATGCTCGGCATAAAAGTTCTCTAATGAGCGCTCATTGTTTGGTGTAACTTCAGCTGTTTCGGCATGGCTCTGGATCGAGAGGGTAGTTTCGACGCTGTAGCGTAACGGGTTTGGCTCCTCAAAATTAGACTGAAGTTCCTTTGCAGGTTCAACAAGCACCACTTGCCCTAGGCTTCCAGTAAATGTTGGTTTGGATGGTAGATGGGGAGTAGTCAAAGGAAGGCTCGTCTCGTCTTGCCTCCCCTTCTCCAGGCTGTGATCCTCATTTGCCAGGAATGGTGACTGATTCCTGTCAGATGATTTCAGGTCTCCAAATTGAGACATATTTCCGCAATTTGCATATTGTTCCCAGCCTGCTCCGTCTTGGCTATTACTTTTCATCTTGAAAGGAAGGGGCTCTGGTGGCGGTGCGCCTTCTCTTACTCTCCGCTTACTTCAAGGTCAGTAGGCTACCTGGGCAAGGGGTAAAAATACAGAGGATGAAAATAGTGTAGTTGGAAGCAGTAATCGAATTATAAAGTGGCAGTGGTGAAGACTGGAAAGACCAGAAAGAGGAAAGAGGAAATTACCACTAACCTGGAGAGAGTTTTCATAATCCTCTCGCTCCTGCTGCGGGTCCTGCTTCTCCAACAGCTTGTTTTTCAGCTCGCGCTTCCCCATCTCCAGCGTTACCAAAAAGGTGTAATATGGGAAGGAAGGAGTGTGTCACTGCTTCTGAGTTCAGCGGACTGTGAGGATGGTGTATTGGCAGGTACAAGATTGAAGGGATGCAGCTGTCTTCAAAGTCTAAAGAAGGACATGGAAACTTTCTCAAGTTCAAGATATTATCTAGAAGACTAACAGGGCCAAATAGGCCAACAGCAGACTGGGTTGTTGCACCGTACCTTCCTAGTGACTACCTAGGTAGTTGTACATATACATACCTAGGTAGGTATACAGGTAAATACACCAGCGGAGAGCGTTGCGCAGTAACAGACACCTACTCTGATAAGGTACCCTATCGGGTATATACAGCCTAACATGTACCTAATAAAATGTAAAGTGGTATTCTACTAGGGAAATTTCGTATGTAGAGCAGCCTCGGGTTCATAATTACCTACATCCTAAGGGGCCATTACTTACCCGTGTTCTTGAGTACTACCCAGGAGCCGGTGTGGCACCAGATAAGAGCTACCATATTTAGCAACAGCAGCGTTCACCTCCACATTCTTACATACATTGCTCAAGTCAATATGATTATTCACCAAGAGCTTAAGTGGAAACACTATTAACCACAAGGTGAAATAGTTAAGCTATGCATTCCCTAAAAAAAAAACCATAATTGATCTTCCTATCTTAGATGCCGAGACGACATCCAAGGGTATATTGGAAAGAGGTAGCCCAAGTAGTCCGTAACTTATATGTAACGGTTCGATAGTTGCCCAATAGATCTACCTTATAACACAAGCGTGTCAGTCTCCAGCCAAGTAGCGATCAAAATCCTTGTTCAGCCCTATTTCGCAGATGATTGCTCTTCTATACCTCAAGGCGTTAATTTCATTAACATAAGCTCTGATTTAGATCGACTCTTATCTGCCAGACAACTGGTCTTTTGAGAGAGAGGGAAAAAAAAAGGAAGACAGTGCCTCGACGACAAGAGGAAAAAAGAGAAAAAGGTAGCCGAGAGCTTCGTTAAAATTTTCGTCAGCCTTTGTCTTGTAAGCGTCCGATTGAGTTTTTTCTCAATGTTAGCACCAATTTACTTATCATTTTTTAACCTCATCTACTTATTGTTTAGGACTGCTCTCTGCTCGTCCAATATAAACATCTTGGAGATCGTCTATAACTAACAATAAACACACCCATATATCGAGAACCAAAAGAGTGTATTGATCGGCTGACTAAGGCGGTACATAATTGTATTTACGTTAGAAGATTGTCGAATAGCTGTAGGTATACGGTGGTCAGTTATCAAATGGAAAACTTTCATGTAAGAAAATCTATAGTTGTTAGTTCATGAACCTAATTTGAAACTTTATTATTAGGCGGCGTAGGAGCTGAGTTCCAAAAAAAATTCATAATGTTACATGGCTTCTGCGTGGGATATTATAGTTGGTGTGTTAATTGATAGGCAATGTGGATCGACGGAGACATCTTACTGGAAATCCAATGTGTTGCAGTTGACAAAACTAAAGATTGAGGTTTCCACAACAAGTGAGATTTGGTGCTTTTAATGTTTGCCACGTGGAGTTTATTAACCAATATCCAACATCTGAATAAGGCAAAATATACAGACCAATAGCAAGTATGTATATGCAATATAGACCGTGCAAATCCCCATTCGACACAGCAAGAATCTTTTCAGACCTTTTCAAAAGATATATAACCAGTAACTCCGAATCTTTCCGCCCAAACCCAGGGGGGGAAATATCCACTCCATGCTATACCAACGCCGCTTGCCCACCTGAGCGACCGCGCTCCATATCCATGCGGATATCTAATTTACGAGTAGATGCCCTACATCGTGTAACCGTATATCTTCCATTTCGAGGGGCTGGCCCCCGCGATCTATCCTGCCCCAACCCGCGCCCCAGCGAGGGAGTACCCCTGTGTTTCCTGTGGCTTCGTCCACCGTTACGCCCGCTATGTTCGTAGTCGAGCTGGTGCTATCGGGGCGCCCTCCACGATTGTCTCGATGATTTCGTCCCCAAAAATGCCTCTTCCTAGTGTCGGCATTTTGGGCAGCGAGCTCTGGACTCGTCATGATACCCACACGGCTGCCACGACCAAAACTGCCATGCGACGAGCGAGGGTACATGAAACCTGCTGGTCGACCGCCGCCGAAAAGATTCCACCACTTCTTGGGCGTCTCCACGATGCTACCGTTGCGGCCAGAGTTATAAGATGTCGGACGCTCGCCAGCAAGTTCCTCCAAAGTGTAGCCCTTCGTTTCGGGAACTAGGAGAGAGACGATGAGCCCCGAGAGCATGAAGAGCGCAAATATCTGCATCAGTTTATCTATCCACGGTGTGCACGCGGTGCCTTGACAGTCTGGTTCTGCGCCCTTGTGCAGGAGAGGAACCGAGATGACTTGAGCGACGATGGCACCCACTTTACCCATGGCAGCGGAGATACCGTGGCCTGTTGATCGGTAGCGCGTTGGGTAGCATTCTCCAGGGATAATGAATGTGGTTGTATTGGGGCCGAAGTTGAAGAAATAATTAGCAATCACATAGAGGGCTAGCAACGACCCCTTGCTTAACCGGTAGTAGCAGAAGCCGAGTACGCTAAAGGTGATAGTTAGTATAGAGAAGCCGAGGATTTGGAGTGGCTTGCGTCCGATGGTGTCGATAAGGAAAATAGACGTCCAGTAGCCAGGTAGAGACCCTGCTACAACCAAGATTATAGTACCAACAGCGCTATTGTGAAGTGTCTCATGCAATGAGTCGCCATCCGCGTAGCCTATAGCTCCCAAGATAACCGTATTATTCAATCCAAGGCCATAAAACGCGAAGTCCTACCGACGATGTCAGATGACCAGAATACAAGCGCAAGGTAGTCTCTTACCAAGAAAAACCACGAAAGTGTAGTCCCGATCAGAACCTTAGCGTTTCTCCACTGACTGAAGTATTCATATGCATCTCTCCACGACGCTGCTGGGATGGCGAGAGCAGGAGACGCAACTTTTTTCATCCGGGCTTGCTTGATTTCGTCAACCTCGCCCTCGGATTGGCTGGCCATGTAAGCCTTAATATCGGCGGCTGCCTTTTCTACATCCTTGGCGACTTCAAAAGTACTACAACACTTGGAGTTAGTTATCGCAAATTGAGCGTAATTGGCAAGTGTTTTAGCAACATATGAAGCTTTTAGGATATAATCTTTGCTCAAAAGGATCTTTTGTACCCCAAAACTTTTAGGAAAGAAGAAAAACGAATAGGATGATTGCGTACTATCTTGGGGTTTCGGGTATTGTGATGCGGTAATACAAAGCAAAGACAGCTGGAACGGCGCCTACACCGATAATGATGCGCCAGCAGCGGTCCGCAGCTGTTTGGCAATCGTAATCGCATTGGCTTAAGCTCGGGGCATGTTTGAAGACGTCGGCAAACGAAGCTGTCACTATAAGAGCAACGATTGCAGCGAAAAGCTGGCCGATGCCCTGCATAGAAAAGACAGCTGCCATCATGGCGCCTCGCCATCTCGTGGGCGCAAACTCCGAGGTGATCACTGAGCTTAGAGGATAGTCGCCTCCAATTCCAATACTGGTGTCATTGTCAGCGGGATCTAGCTTGCGCAGCGAGAGGGGAGGGTGGACAAGATTTACCCCATCATTACTCGCCAGAAGGTCATTAGACCCGTGAAGCTTACGGCCTGGCTAGCAGCAATAAGACAGCAAGACAAGGTGGAAACAAGAATAATTCCTAGCTCGACTCCGTACATCTTCCGTCGGCCGTATTTGTCGGCGAGCCAACCGAACACAAGTTGTCCGATCACAATACCGGCACTGGTTGATGTCTTCAGCGTTTGGCTCACCGATGTCGGCAGAACACCGTTATTGCCTCCATATCCATGGATCGCATCGCTAGGTGACCCTTGCCAGAAAACCACCCCTAGTAGTAACGTCACGAGGTTGATGGCGAAGATGTCGTATGAGTCCAAGAAGAACCCTATGCCGGCTACTAGTACGGCCCTGACATGGTACAGGCCGAAGGGGATCTTATCAATCTCGGATAAGGCGAGACGTCGTCTTAGGTTTGGGTCTTGAATATGACTAAAGTCATTGAAGAAGTTATGAAATGCGCGGTTTCCCCCATACGTACGCTCGTACGTCATGGGGCTCATCGGCTCCCCCAACACTTCCATTGTGAAGATTCGGTACTGTCGCCTTTTTTGATGTCGTTTTTGGAGTACGCAAGCAAAGTTCGATAAGTGCCGTGGCCATTCCCCAGGGTATCAAGTACGCATCCAACTGAGTTATGCGATATTCATGGCGCACTGTTCGGCTGAGATAGTCTCAGCCTAGGAACTTGAGATCGGGTCACGAGTCGTATGGCATCACAATTAGACAGATACGCCTACAACACCCCCAAGTGTCATGGCGTTTGGGTACTGTCGACAAAGAGACGGCTTTCGGAATCTGATAGATGCAAAAGGAGTAACAAGGTGAAAGGAGGCAGAAACGTTCGGGATGATGGAAAGAAACCGAGACTCGCGCTTCCGGGAAGGGCGGAGAGGAAGTACGTATCAGTCTATCTACGTAAGGATGGTACACCACAAGGTAATTATAGGCGTACTGCGTAGGTATGTAATGACTAGCTACCAAGCCTTAGCTCCTGCAGGCGATACAAGCGATGACCCAATTATGCGGGTGTAGTGTGGTGCTGGACTTAGACTAGAGCAGGGTATGGTAAGGTCCAGAGGATAAGGCGGCCGAGAGTCTGACCAGTGGTGTACCGTAGCCACGAGTAAATGTACATGAGCGGTCTCAGCAGCGCCCGGTCCCTGCTTGCACTCCCGATGACCCCTGACGAAGTGGCTTGAACGGCTCCCAAACCTTTGTGTCGTTGCGTGCATGTGGCCGCCATTAGTCCAGTAGTGCCAAATCGAGTTTACAGACAGACAGACTCGGGATCACGGCTCGAGTACGCATAACGCATAGGTAATAGTATTATATCACAACACAATAGCCCACGCTCTGCCTTCAGGAACGTGCTCGGCTCATAGGTTCGCGTTGACGAGGTAGTAAGCATCCGTGGATAGCCATCAACGACTCCAACACCTGTAGCGTGACATCGAATCGGACGACTATCTAGTGTAGGTAGTAGATAGCTGATGCGAGTGATGCCTACGTCAAAACGTGCGGCGTTCCGCGCTACGAGTCATTGCCATTGGCGACCACTGGCGATCACTGTCGCCACCTTCTACATACCGCCCGTGGTTTTGGTAGTATTGCCACATACTTAATCGTGAGACCTGCTTGGCACCGTGTTACAGTGCAGGAACACTGCATCCCGAGATCTTTTCCGAGGCCTTTCCCGGCGGAGGAGGTCATTTACAGACCGAGCAGTACGCATAGACTGTGAGCAGATTTCCCGCGTATCTCTGCTGTCGTTATCAAATACCGGTAGCGTCCATCTCGCGTCCATCTCGCGTGGAGCGGGAGTGGAAATGAGGAGTGGAAATGAAGAGGCATCATTACTCCCTGTTGCTAACCAGCCACTCGGTAATACGTACAGGTAATGCATACTGGTAATACATAGCCAATGCGCCCGGGGGGGGGGGGGGGGCATCACGAAAAGCATCAGACAATTTGGGGGTACGGTGATGATTAACGATACCTACTCTCCGACGCCAGCTTCTTTGAAGGCTTCTAGCGGTTCTAGAGCCGCCGCACCCTGGCCGTGATGTTGGGAGTAGGTGGCACAGGCGTTCGGCCAACTACCCAACCCGGACTAGAAGAGATTGGTTTCAGGGGTGCAAGGGAGTCAGATCCGATTGTTCGGTTTGAGAGGGGGCAGAAGCGATTTAGGGCAGACGCAGCTGCGTAACCAAGGCTTCGAGCTATTTCCGACCAGGGGTTTATGCGTAAGAACATTAACCTCCAACAGGCACTTAAGCATAAGACTTACTGTAGGCAGGCTGGCGTGCGAGCCGGCACCCTGTACATATAGATACCAGATACCTACCGTACCTGCCTACTTAGGTCGGTCCCTTACACTAAGGCAGGCTCTCCCGCCATAACCAATTAAAGCCGTGTACTGTAAAACGTGCTCAGTGGCTGGCTTGCACCGTTGTTAGTGCTAGGTACACTTACGTACTTGTCATGCGTCTTCCAAATGCCTCGGATGGGCGATGGCACGATGTACTTATAAAGAACAGATCCTCCCTGTCCACTGCCTATCGCACGGGTCTCCTCCATCACGGCGTCAAGGCTAGCACACAGCAGGTAGGACTGCTTAAACCGGGTAGTCTACCTAGGACTTTCGGTCAAAAGCAAAAAGAGTCCTGTCAGCCTGAAGATACTCTTGGTTCCGTCTCAAGCGAGCAAGTAAGGGGGAGAGAAGTATGCAAGTGACTCACGGCACATATTTGATATTGCCGCGTTCCTGCAGTGAGCAAATGCTAGGTGAGAATTCGGATTCGGATACAAGTACCAGCTGAGAACGTCCCACTCTCCTGCCTGATGTCCCGTGTGTGCATGCCCACGCGCGTCGAAAACTTCTGGAACCCGAAGAACGAACGAGACCCAGGCTGATTGGTTCTCCGCCTCAGACCGAGTTTCTCACCTCTGTTTGACCAACCCCTATTGGACGCCTCACAAGAGTAGGTTGGTGATATAGGTACACCACAGAATGGGCTGTCCTCATCTATCACGAGAAACAGTCATACCAAGACAACGCCAATAAGATCTACTGGGGATGAGAGTCCGAGGTTGCACCGCAGTGGCTGTTTCAGGGTGTCATCAATGAATCCATATCCTTCATTTTCTCAGAGAAGGCTACGCTGATGCTAAAATCTGCATATCGTTTCGAAGAATTCCCTCACCATGCAGTTATATCCTCAACTTCTGCCTCCCCAAAAGTACTAGACTTCAATAGTTGCCCAACATTTGCTGCCTCGACGTGTCCCTCGCCTCTACTCATAATGTCTGGTAATATCTCGTTCAAGAACTCGAGGATGTATCTGTTGACCTGCTCAAATTGGAGCAGGAACGCATCGTGACCTTCTTGACTGTCTATCCTTTCCAACCTCGCATTCTTTATGTACTTTGCCAACTCTTCTTGCTCGGCGAAAGTGAAGAGCCCATCGCTTTCAATTCCCAAGACCAGTGTGGGCTGCTCAATAAGGGCAAGCGCCCCCGCTATACTACCACCTCGGTATCGAGAAATATCATGTGTGTCAAGCTTCCTTGTGATAGCAATGTAACAATTGCTATCAAATCGCTTCACAAACTTCTGTCCTTGGTACCGCAGATAGGATTGGGCAGAGAAGTATGTTGAGGTAGGGAGCGGATCCCCCCCGGTCAAACTGCCTGTTTTGGGACCTGAAAACTGGGGGTCTAAGGACCTTGTAGCAGCCTCATCGGAACCGGACGATTGCGGCGTGTTGGTTCGGCTTCTGTTAGCTGACAGCCTTGTTGTTTTATGGCCGTCATTGTGGATCTGGAAATGAGCCTCGGATGGTGTGGCTGGCGGCGGTGATTCGCGAATTGTTTGACGTCTGGCTGGGTCTGGAATATTCCGCCCAAATCGAGCCTCAAATGAGTTCCGGCTTCGGTACGTAAGAAGAGCAGCCATTCGAGCAGCCCCTAAGCCGGTGGCAGGTGGGTCAGAGAATGAATAGTATCCATCTTCATATTTCGGGTCGGCATATATGCTTTGACGCTGGGCTTCACCCCAGCTAATACCCCATGCACTATGTTGACTCGATGTTGCGATGGGCACAATGCAGCGGACATAGTCTTTGCCAAAGTATGCCCATTCTAGTACGAGCATTCCTCCCATGGAGCCTCCTATAACTGCGGCTATCTGACGTACGCCTAAGTCGTCAAGGAGTAATTTATGTAGACTACCTCAGGTTAACTAATATTCACTGCAACTCAGCAGAGCGGCTGGGTACTTACTTGACATCATCGCGAATGGTGGTCAAGGGAAACTCCGGCCCGTAATGTCCCTTCTCCGAGTCACCGTCCTTGGCTGTAACCGGGCTCGCAGTACCATATGGGCTGCCGAGGCTGTTCATACATACGACGTAAAACCTCGAAGTGTCAAAAACACGACCAGGACCTCCTATAAGCGGCCCCCACCAGTCGCTGACGTCGGCTGAGCCAGTCAGAGCATGGCAGATAACCATGACATTATCGGCATTGGCAGATAGCTTTCCACGTGTTGTATAGGCCAACGGCAAATTGTGTAACGTGACACCGGATTCAAGTGTGAAGCTGGGGATGATGGCAATCTGCTGGTCTAGAATCAGAGATGCGAACGGATTCTCTGGTTGCTGCGTAATCCTAGCTTCGAACATGTTAGCTATTGCTCTGACTTTTTGAGTCTTTCACAGCGGATGAGGGGTGAGCTTATGAGTTAGCATGAATGAATAAAAATGACTCACTGTACTTTGGTATAGAACCATTCTTATCGTTGTTTTGAGATGTCATCGTAGTCGTGTGAAGAATTTATGTCGTTTTGTTTCGTTTTGACGCTTTCACTTAGGTATTGTAGCTCGAGTTTTGACGAAGTGTTGAGAAGAATGAAGGAGTTTATGACTCTGGTATCATAGATCCCCTATAAATACCAATGAGCACGGTGTATTCTCGGCTTCGAAACAAGCTGCGCTTTTCGTGAAGAAAATCCGGCTTCTGCTGAATGGGAGAAGTTCAAATCCCTAGATACCGGAATCCCGATAGATCTAGTATCATATACGTTAGGTAAGTCTGTGTTTTATGACTACCTAGGTACTCACCTGCGCCGCAAATATGACTCCGCTTTATATACCTACCTACTCATTATACACAATATGACAATATGACAAGAAATTTCGGCTTACATAAGGAGCTTTTGGGAAACTGGTGGCCGACTACCGGTAATGATTTGGTTGCCACACCAAGCTACCAAGATGTTCATTGCACATTGTTGGTTGGAGTGAGTCAGATGCGGGTACTACAGTCTAGGTGTAGGTACCTTATCTACCTAGGCACCTGACTACACTACACTAGCAAGAAGGCTTATAGAAAATGATTGCTGGGGTTATCACCAACTGAGTGGCCATTCTCTGAGGGCAGTTGTCATAAAACGATTATAATGCTCGCCTTGTCTATAAAAACCTGTCTTTTTTTGGCTTAAATTAGATAGTACTTTAAGTACCTAGGTATCTTGTTTGTTAAAAATCAAAATTGGCCACAAAAAATCGAGACAATCATAGCGATTCTAAGATACTTGCAACAGTAGTAGTTTTTCTAGTATACAAGAACTATAATGCCCTTATAATAAATACCTAGTTGCAGCATTGATCTTTTATGAGTAAATGACTACGTAGCATAATAATAACAATTAAAGTTTTTCTGTGTCCTTTTAATGGCAAGTTTGATATTTCGGAGAAGATTTTGAAAGTTAGAGTACCGGTACATTAAGTTAGGTAGCTTCAATTCTGCGGCCACCACTTCTTTTGTTGGTCAAAGCTCCATGAGGCTGCGTCTTGCCGCTTGTCCCCCAAAATCGGCTACTGGTACCAGGCTCTTCCTACGCGGTTTACAGGCTAGCCTGCCTGGCCTTGCTTGCCTGTTCAACACGCGACAGTTTCTGCTTGGAAGGAACATCCATCGACTGCCAGCACAACCACCACCAAACCTCTACGAACACAGCCGTTCCACCCAAACAGCCGCCGTCTAGCCTCCCTTACCTCGTCTTCTAGTGCAGCGACCGTGCACGTGGATGGTTGTACATCTAGAAAAGCCATGGTCGCTGGCAGACCATAAGAGCCAGCCCACTGCCGCTCTCTTTGTTCAACTCATTCCTTCATCCATACATGCATCCATTCATTCATTCATTCATCCATCCACCCACTCACTCGATCCCGCCACCCGTCACCCTCCTCAATCGACCGCTTCTTCAGCTTTTCCTTGCATCGATCATACCGCTCGAAACCAACTACACTGAACCACTGACTCTCTCCCACTGTCTATTGACGACGCCTTTGAACTAGACTCGTGAGCGCTATTACTTAATGCGACGGTCCATCTCGCGCCCACCTTTGCGCCTTTCCTACGCTCCATTTTCTAGTCCAAAGTTGCAGTCTCCCAGATGACCAACCGTTTACCGTAGTCTTTTATCTCAAATTCAACATGCCTCCGAAGCGAAAGCGCAACGATAGGGCCTCCGAGGCAGGCAACCGGCCCGCGCCTCATCGTCCTTCGGATACTGGTCTGGGCCAGCACGATAGGGATTACCAAGATGGGTCGCAGCATCGTCGCGGCCCCGGCGGTGGTAGGAACACGAGGCGGAACAATGACCGTCGCGACTCTTCAGGACCTCAGACTGGAACTGGAGCCAACCATCGAGTGCCCGCTTCGCCCGCTGTTGCTCGGCCCTCAAGTTCATCTTCACAAGCTGCACCTGTCCCTGCCCAAGCTACGCCCTCAGTTGTCGTACAGCAACCTAGTCAACACCCCCGGATACCCATCTCGACTAATTACAACTACCTTATCCTCACCGAAGCTCGTTTATCTGCATGGCACCAAGGCGGGCGCCAGGAAGTCATCGAACATGGAATTACATCAAGAAGTGACGAAGACATTGAAGAAATCTCCACCATCTCTCAAGAGTTCACACGTGCGGTGTTAGAGAATTGCCTGACTCCGAGCGATGCTGGCAGCTGTATGAAACAGATTCTTGGCCCTCCAACCAAGAGCGACCTCGGAAACAGCTTTACTTTCGATGCTCAGACCCTCTTCCTCGACACCATATCCGTCTTTATCGACTCAAATGATGCGGCCTCTACCTCCCAATTCCGCGACTTCATCTCTGCGACCGAATTGTCGCCACAGCTCGTGCGCGAGGTGCTTGATGCCCCAGCTTTACAACAACTTGGCCTCATACGGGACAATTTCGTTAAACTAGGGATCAAGTATGCTACCAATCAGCTCTATCGCCAGGCAAACTACAACTTATTAAGAGAAGAGTCGGAGGGATATTCAAAGCTTGCAGCAGAATTATACCGCACGCCGTACCAGTCTCAGGGAAACCACGACTTTGTCCTCGTTCAAGCAAGTTGGGAACGTATCAAAGCTTTGATAGGAACATTTGATTTAGATGTTGGCCGCGTTCTCGACGTCGTCATTGACGTTTTCTCCGCGACGATGCTGAGAAATCTAACCTTTTTCACCAGACTACTGCGAATTAGCTCATGGTGGCCACGCAATCAAATTGAACATGCAGAACGACTGTTCGCTGGAGGTTTGCCAATGTGGGCACTACCCCAAAACGAAGATATCAACATGGAAGACTTGCGGACTAAGCTCGAAGATCAAATTCATGAGCGGGATATCGCCTTCTGGGACAGGGCCCGAGATATCCACCTTGATGCTTTCTTTGAGCTGGGAGGCAGACGGATCGAAGCCGAAGAACTACAACGGTTACAGAATGGCATTTCGGAATCCGATCCAAGTTATACCTCGACATTTGAATGGACGAAGACGACAAGAACGCTTGCGCCTTGTGGGAACAGAGTTGCGGCCCAACTGCTTGGCTTCAAGTTTCGTTTTTATACATCCGATGCCAGGGATAAAGGCGAAACTTTGCCAGCTAACCTGTATTATCTCGCCGCCTTTCTCATCAAAATCGGGTTTATTTCCTTGACTGACTTGTACACACACTTGTGGCCTGCGGATGAGGATATGGACGCACTTCGGCGCCGCCGAGAAGACGAACTTGCGGAGAAGGAGAGGAGTGCTAGGCAAGGAAATGCTCCAAATGCACTACTCATGGCCGGGGCTTTAACAGATGATACGCTCCCGATGATTCCAAAAGTTCGCGAACCTGTCACAGGCAAAATTGATGGAAAGGCTCAAGAGTCGAGCGCTCAGGTCCAGGAGGACGAGACATGTCTTCCGGAGCCGAAGGAGGCCCAGAAGGCGGACCTCGTTTCACATCTTTTCGTTGTTGGTGCGATTCCAGAAGCGCTTTTCATCATCGGCCGATTCCCTTGGCTTCCTGAAGCATACCCAGACGAAATCTATCCTGCGATTAATCGCATCCTCGTTTATTCTATTAATAAGGTCTACGAAGCTTCTCGACCCACCAGCATTATTCCTACGACAGCAGCAATAGTAAAACCTGAACTAGCCCACGACCAAGCCGGTATGCCGAAGGGTAATGTGAAACTGGTAGAGGGTTCACCTATTAAAGTTTTGAGATGGCCACACGCAGATGGTACTAGCAAGGGCACTCTTTATCGATTCTACCTTGATGAGTGGTCCGATAATGTTCCTGTCTGCCAAACGGTTGACGACGTCTTTACACTATGTCACACATTTCTCAACATTTCCGGAGTAAACATTGGTAGAGACCCTACCCTTGTGAAGAAGATCGCGAGCATCGGTGTGAAGAGCTTGTTACAGGACAAGTCCTCTCACAACATCTCTCGTTGGCAAGACCTGCTTCGTCGGACTCTGGTCCCATCTCTTTGTCTCACCAATGCCAATGTTGATGCCGTGGCGGCGGTTTGGGATTTGCTCAAGAACTACCCGACGCAAGTTCGATATAATATCTATGCAGAATGCTATGAAGGGTCGATATCACGGCTGGAAGCCATGAAGCAAGCCTTTAAAGCTGCCAGATCAGATACGCTTGCGACTCTCAAAAGGTTATCGCTTGAAAATATTCCCATGTCTGCGAAGAAGCTTGCTAAGATTGCGTTGTCGTCTCCCGGAGTGGTGTGCAAAGTCGCATTGGATCAGATCGAAGCTTACACCAATCTTATTGAAGCTTTCGTTGAATGTACAAAATACTTCACGGAGTTAGGTTATGATGTCTTAGTTTGGTCGCTCCTTAGCTCGCTGGGTGGCAAACAAAGGAGCCGGACGCAGGAGACTTCCGTACTCTTAACGAGCCGGTGGCTGCAAGCGCTGTCTAAATTTTCTGGCAAGGTCTTCCGACGATACGAGAATGTAGATCCAACGCCGGTTATTCAGTATGTGAACGAACAAGTCGCTCACGGCAATTCCACCGACTTGGTAATCCTTCGAGAATTGATCACCTCCATGGCCGGTATTGTCCCAGATGTTGACTTCACGGATGGCCAACTATCTGCTCTCAGTGGCGGTGAACTTCTTCGACGTCAAACCCTTGCCGGACTGGGCGACAAGCGCTACGAGTCCGAGAGGAGTGCCTCCCGACTCATGAAGGCGTTACTTCAAACGAATATGGCTTCACAACTGCTAATTAACATGGCGCAATATCGGCAGTCAGCAATTTACAAGCTACCTGAAGACGAAGCCCACATCAAGTACCTAGCGACCGTAATCGATGACTCTCAACAAGCTCTTGTACAGTACATAGAATTGTTGCGTCACAATCTATCACCAGAAGAATTCGATACACGAGTGCCTAGTATACCATCCCTCATGACAGACCTAGGACTCGATGCCAACCTTGCATTTCTAATCGGCCGTGCAAGTCTCACATACTATCTAACAGGTCCAGGTGACAAAGTCCCGGTCAAACAGGCAGTGGACGTTGAAGGGGACGTTCCAATGGATGCTGGTGATAACTCTGTAGGGCCTTCCGTCGCTGAAAAGTCCTCTGAAAACACGGTGACAGAAGCAGAGGCTTCAGAAGGCTCCTCTGAGCAGCTACCATCTTCGATTGTCCCGGGCCAATCCTCAGACCGTTTCCTGGATGTACTTAACCCCATAATTGAAGCAGTCAAACCGTTGCTCCCACAAAGCATATGGAGCAAGATCAGTCCAGAATTCTTCGTCTTATTCTGGGCCCTACAAACGGGTGATCTTGACGTTCCGATAGATAGCTACAAGGCTGAATTCGCAAAGTTGGACAAGGAACGCGATGAGCTGAAGAGAGACCGGAGCGATATGAGTCGTAGTGGCGCGAATCGGAAAGAGGCAAAGATGGCCGCTATTGAACGTCTCTCCAAAGAGGTGCCCGACGAAGCAAGTATCTGCAAAGAACGAGTGACAAAAACGAAGCTTCTGCTCATCAAACAGAGCCCTATATGGTTCAACTCCTCTGCTAAAGCCGATTCGGTAGTCGACACCCTCATTGAGGAATGCTTACTACCCCGAACGCTCCTATCACCTGGCGACGCCGATTTTTGCCATCGGATCATCCGGTTTTTACACTTCAATCGGGTTTCGAATTTCAAGCTATCAAGTCTATATAATCGTCTCTTCAATGTGAATAGACTACGATCCATGATATTCGGCTGTACGGTTCGGGAAGCCGAGTTTCTCGGTCGCTTCATCAAGCTCACACTCGGGGAGCTATCTGTCTGGCACGCAAAAAGGGAAGTGTATGAGAAAGAAGCCATTGGGCATGGCAGACTTGGTTTCGCGACTACTTTAGATGAGAGCGGGAAGCCGGTTATGTTTATGGCACACGATGAATTCCGTGATCTGCTCTGGACATGGCATAGGAATTTATTCGCAGCCCTCAAAGTTTGTCTCGGTGATACAGAATGGATGCACATTCGGAATGCGATTACGATACTGAAGTCCGGCCTCGAATACTTTCCTTCGGTAGATTTCATGGGCCGACAGTTGAACGCGAGTCTTGCTAAGATCGCCGAACGTGAAGCTGCCACCAAGTCTGATAGTGACGATGGCCAGGGTCATCGGGTAGATCTAGCGGTTACTGCGAATACTGCTATCTCTGCCCTTAAGAAGCGCTCGACAAAGTGGGTTATGGTTCAGGAATTTCGCCCTAACACCGTGAGTAGCCATAGAACGATAATGTGAAATGCGTCTAACCAAAAACAGAGCGGCGATATTATTGACGACAAGAAGGGCACAGAAATCAACAAGTCATCCCAACCCCCAACACTAAGGCCAAGTGCTCCGGAATTCAAACCCCAGTCTACAAGGTGAGCCCAAAAAGAACAAAACAAAAATAAATTGGTACGAAAAGTTGTCGACAGCCTCTCACAATCTTATAGTGCTCCTACACGAACAAAGCCTAGTACCGAAGAGGAGGATGGCGAAGTGAAGGACGGAAATATCTCCTTTGCCTCCTCTCAGTCAAAGGCAAATGATGCAACTCTCACGCGTCCTTCGCCGTCACAGCATATAGGTCCGCCATCTGGACCTCAGAAGGTGGACTCAAAGCCTATCCCCAGCAGATCCTCGACTCCAGGCATAGCGCCCACTTCAGCCACAGCACCCAGTGGACGGTCAGAATCCGGACGCCCGCTAAGCTTGGCCTCAATGCCAGGTGGTATGCATAGCCTTCCAAGCCGACCAGAAGTACCTTTTCCAGCTCACTTTACTCATGACCAATTTGGCACAATAAAGACAACACACCCTCACAACCACAGGGAAGTCAAAGATCATCGAGATGTAAGAGACCATAGGGATCCGAGAGAAACTAGAGAACCTCGGGACGTTGGCCCAAGGGATGGTAGGGATTTACGTGATCCGAGAACTATCAGGTTACCTGAGGACCCTCGTCCGCCTAGGCCCCGAGATTACCAGGCTCCTGATCGTCGGTTACCAGAAGCACCGGCCCGCGAGTCTCACAGGTTAGAAAGAGATAGACCACCCCACCGCTCAGACTCTACGCGGCGGATGGAATCTATTCCACAAGATCGTGACCTACATCAACCAAGAGATAGAGCGCCCTCAGCTGTGAACGTGCCTCGAAGTACCGACGCTGGCAGAGAGATACGGGAAATCCCAGGTCCTGCAAAACCCATGTTACCACCTTCCCAGCCGGAGACTCCAGGACCAACAGTCAACCCGGAACGTGCACGGCTCATCAACGCCGAACGCTCCGACGACCGTTCTGCGACAATGAAATCAGCTCGAGTCGGGTTGCTAAACGACAGCCGGCATAATCGAGAGGACAGCCGAGATCGTAACTCATCACGAGTTACATCGCCAAGACGGGGAGATCGTTCTGAAGTTCACAGCGGCGAACCGCCACGAGAAGAACGCCGTGTGCCCCGTGGAGAGCATCATATTCAAGGCCGGGACCAGCGAAATGAACCACAAGGCACCCCAGCAAGGAGCGGTCGAATGGGAGATCATGAGGCCGATAGGTTAGCGACTGATCGATCCCGAGAGTCGCCTGCGTTTCCAGGTCAAGCTCCCCCAACCCGTGGTGAGCCCGAACATGGTAGAGTTAATATGCAGGATCCTGAGTATGGTCGTCTCAGCTCGATTCCATCAATGGGTGACATGGGCAATCCCCCAGAAGGACCTCGAGGGCGTGGTCGTAATGCGGCTCGCGGCCCCGTGAACATTCCACAAGCGCGACCTGACCCCCGACAGCCAGGGGGTGATATTCACAGACCACCATCGCCTGACAGACATCATCCTCCCACTGGGCCTTCGTCGTCTAGACAGCGTCGTAACCAGAATGGGATGCAGCAAGTTCCTGTCCCAAATTTACCAGCTGCGGGGTCGGCAGCATTACCCGGGATGCATCCGGAGAGATTAAGGCAGCTGAGCTCTAGCATGGGTGGAAACCCACCACCGCCACAGTCGACGTATGCACCCCCTATGCCAACGCCAGCATCCGTCCATCCGGATCGCATGGCTCAGATAGCTCCACAGTCCTCACCTGCTGGAAATCCACATCACGGTGGTCGCTCTCTACCTCCGTTGCAAACACCAGACCGACCTCCCCTTGGTAGTGCACCGAGTCACCGCCCACCCCCAGCCAGCTTGTCAATGGCTCCTGGAGCTGACATTAGCCCAATGTCAGCGCCAACCGGGCCGGCAACTGCCAACGATCGCTCTCGAAACGGTCGTAGACAGTTGTCAGGCATTAATAGTATTCTGCAAGGGGGTCCGAATGTTCGTTCTAAGGGCTCTAGGACTAACTTAGCCGGCTCGGATGCTCAAGTTCTCACAGGTGCCTCGCCGGTGTCTACTCCCACTACCGAGCGCCCTGAGCCTTTCCTCGCCAAAGAGCGTTCCAGTCGAAGTGATCATGAGCGCGGTCGCAGAGAGCACGATGGCAGCGAACGATCCTCTCGCTCTCAGCGGCGAACCAGTCGAGAACGGAGTCTTGACAGAGACCACAGATCAAAAGACCACCGCGAATATCGGGATCGCAAATCTGGCGGGGGGTCAGGTCATGTAAGAGATGGGGAGAAGGAGTCCACGCGTAGATCTGGAAGGGACCAGAACGCTGGTCGGGAGACCTTGCCGGCCCGTGGAGATATATTAGGCAATGGCCGTGATGGCATGCGGGAATTACGTCACCGAGGAGATGGAGGCAATAGCAGACATGATGAGATTGGGCGTGGTGGGAGCGGACGAGGTGGCGGGCCTCGTACTGAGGACCGACGGGAGCTACGCAGTGGTGGTGAGGATCATCGAAATAGAAAACGCCGAAGCGAGGAGTTTGGAGGGCCGATTGAGAAGCGACAAAGACGCTAGAAACAACGAAGCTCGCGGTAATAATCCACACCGAGCATGGGAACCATATTGATCTGTCTCAAGAAAGTCTTACTCCCTTTTCTTGAGCGTGTATTATGAAATCGACAAATATTGAATCACTAGGAGTTTTTTCTTCCCTACGAGTTCCTTAAGATGGAAATTGGGCAGATCTACGGAGACTAAGCGTGAGGTTAGATCCTCCGCTGCAATACATATAGAAAAGAGTGGGATTGGGCAAACCAGAAGCAATGAAAACTCCACGTCCGTTTGCGTTTACAAAGCATAGCATTGGCGCCACCTCGCGAATATTCTTAGACTCACGGCTTTGCATTACATCAGACGATGTACAAGGCGTAATACTCTATGTCTTCTTATCTTGTCGTATCCATATAGTTTAATAATCTCGATAAAAATGTAAACATAGGAAAATGAAAGAAAAACAATCTAAATTATCATCAAGACTAGATAGCTGTGCGTGGACCTCGGCTTCCACGAAACGGAGTGCCACCCTGGAGAAAATGAGGAGAGAGGCCGGGGGGGAGCCAGCCGTATGTATTAAAACTATTAGCACAGGTAAAGCCATGGAGAAGTACGAGAGCATGTTAAACAAGGGGCATTTAGAAGACAGACAACAGACCCCTTTGGTGTAGAGAAATAGGAGAAATAGGCCTGTATTGCTAGTTGTGTTGGTGTTGGCCGCTATTTTTAACCTAGCCGACTAGCCCGGATGGCCCGGTGGCTGGGGTCTAGTACTGTCTACCTAGTTTCACTAACATGTGTTTCTCTCCTTTTAATCACGAGACGCAACTATTAGTGTAGCATCAACCTCTACAGTAGGCTGTATTGGACTGTATTGTGCGGCCTTGACAATTACGTGAGAAGCAATGGCACCAACGTTCGCCGAAGCTACGGCAGTGAAAGCTATAGACCCACATACATACTCTGCTCATTTCCCTTCCGAATGGTGCATCGGTTCAGGTCAGTCAAACTAACTTGGTGTTAGGCAACAAATGCCGTCGTGTTAAGAAAAGGCACCAGCTAAAGCAGTTGCATAGTCACTCATGGGGGAGTCGTGACGGCGACCTTGCTGCGCGTCGCAAAGACGCATTTTAGCACAACCCTGGCCAAACAAAACCAACCTCACACCATCACATTGCACGCCGAGTTCTTACGGCGCACGCAGGAGGGGCCTGCCACCTTCACGGTCAAGGAGACGAAGCTGGGGCGTCAGACGTCGACGATTCACATCTCGTTGACACAGGACGGGCGCGAGGAGGTCGTCGCGTATCTGACGAATGCGAACATGGCTACTGAGAGCGGCCACACGTTACAGACAGGGTGGTCGCCGAACCCGCCGCTCCCGGCGCCGCCCACGGACTTCGCCAAGCTGGCTGCGCAGGGCGAGGACGCCAATTGGGTGCTCCTCAAGGGTCTGCCGCATCCCAAGCTCCGGAAGGCCGTAAATCGCGTCCAGATGTACGTCCCGCGGAACGGACAGGTACAGCCCAACTTGGTGGACGAGTGGATGCGGCTCGAATCCGGCGAGCGCTTCCCAATGGAGGGCGTTGGATTTGTCTCGGACATGTGGCCCCAGATCATCGAGGGCTTGGTGCTGAGACGGCAGGAGGCGGAACGGAAAAAGCAGCCTGGGGCCAAGGAAGGCGATGGCGGTATGGTTTGGCTGTGGTATCCGACCTTGACGCTGAATCTGGACATCAAGAAGGCGTTGCCTCCGGAGGGCGTGGAATGGTTGCACGTGCGCGTCCACACGAAACATGTCAAGAACGGACGCTATGACTACGAGGTCGTGGTCTACGATGATGCCGGCGATATGGTCGCGCTGAGCCATCATGTTGCCATGGTCGTGGATGGAAGCCGGAACATGGCGAAGCGTGGGGCTGGCGAGAGTAAGATATAAATAAAGCGGCTGGGCTATGACTCGATAGAGACTTTTAGACTTACAGTATTTATATAAACGCAATATGGCATCAATTGTAATTATACAATGAAATATCTAGACTGAGAGGTAGTGTCACGGTATCATCGAGATAGCTCCCCTGTCTCAGCACGTCATCAAAATAAACCGTGCTCTTTGGCTCCCGTCCGGCGTTAACTCCAAGTTCCGTGGGCTGTTATAAACATTAAACATGTAAAATGTGTACTATATATTACTTACCTCTGGGTATGCATATTACCCCATCACTTTCATACCTACCTACCTCTATCCAGCAATCATGGTATGCGGGGACTAGGTACGATCACTACCTATGCAGGTACATATAAGTATGACGTTCTAGCTTTGTGGTTGTGGACTACATACGGGCATATTGCCGGCACCTAAGCAGAGAGAGTGATCGGATTACTTGTTAAAGCTAGGCAGCAATTGCTATAAAAAGCAATGATAATTATGAGCACTTACTCCAAGAATTGTTTCATGCTTTTCATTGTTAAGTTAAGAATGTAGCTACCCCAATCTAGGTTAGACAGGAGGCACCTCCCCTGGTCCGTCTGCTACGTGCCGCACCTAGGCAGGTACCGTTGGCTTCCTAATAATTACATCGCGCTTTTCTTTTTTGCATTCTAGATATTTATATCGAGGCCTATCTCGCCAAGGCTCCAACATTTCTCTCTTTGCTTGTCAACATTCTCTTCGCCAGTCATTCGTTCTCTACACTTTTTATCTTTTTAATTTTTTTGATCCATCTTTTGATATCATGGCTGAATCAGACCCAGTTGCCCCGGCATCGGGCTCGGCAGCTTCAAACGCAGAACTATCATCAGCCGAAACAGCAACACAAACACATTTGGAGCCTGTCCTGTTCCTGGAAGGCAACGTCACCCTTATCATGGGCAGCAACGGGTTGGCTATCGAAGGAGGTTCGTGTCAAGCGCGGATTCCTCGTCTTTGGCATACGCCCTAGACTACTAATTAACTGCCCATCTGCTAGCAACCGATTTTTTTAAGCGCCATCAACAAAGTCGGGTCTGTGGTGTCTCCACGGGCAAATTACCAGTCATAACTACCATCCCGTACTACGATATCCTCTGGGCCTCTATCGATACCGAGCTGGTCATCGACTATGTTACCGAGAAATCTACTACGAAATTCCGATGCGCGAGACTGACGTACACTCTCGGCGATGCAACAATAGTTAAGAGTCGGGCATTTGTCGAGGCTATCCTCAGCCACGCGTATGGTCAAGCGCAACGCCAACGACGCGCCAAGGTCCTCATAAACCCTCATGCTGGTCCTGGGGGCGCTATTCGTTTATGGGAACACGATGTGAAGCCGATTTTTGAGGCAGCAAGGATGACTCTGGACGTGGTGACGACGTCACGCGGCGGCGAGGGGACAGAAATATGTGAGGCTCTGGACATCGACGCCTACGATGTCGTAGTTGTGTGCTCGGGCGACGGGCTGGCATACGAAGTGTTCAATGGGTTCGGTAAACGGGCAGACGCTCGCACCGCATTGCAAAAGGTTGCTGTCGCGCATATCCCCTGTGGCAGTGGCAATGCCATGAGCTGCAATCTGAACGGCTCACATCACCCAGGGCCTTCGGCGTTGGCTGTAGTGAAGGGGGTACGGACTTCTATGGATTTAATGAGTGTCACACAAGGCTCGGAACGGATGCTAAGTTTCTTGAGCCAATCTGTTGGCATTATCGCCGAGGCCGATCTTGGTACCGAGAACATGCGGTGGCTGGGCGCGGCACGATTTGACATAGGCGTCGCCCAGCGCATTTTTGGCAGGAAGGTGTATCCCTGTGATATAGCCATCAAGGTTGAGATCGAGAACAAGAGCGAGGTCAAGGCTCACTATAAGCGGATCCAGGACGGAGAACAAGGCCAGGAACAGGAGGGACTCTCAACATCATCCAGTCATTCAAAGCATGATGCTGGAGAAGGGCTGCCACCATTACGCTTCGGCACTGTCAACGACAGCATACCTCAAGATTGGCAAGTAGCCTCATATGACAAGCTAGGCAACTTTTACTGCGGAAATGTGAGTTTTTCTCTTGCGCCCATCTCACCAAGACGGTACGCCATACACTCGTTACTAATGCTCAGTTCAGATGGCATGGGTGGCTCCTACTGCCAATTTCTTCCCGGGCGCATGTATTAATGATGGACTGATGGACGTTGTCACGAACGATGGGGACATACCCATCCTCAAGTATGCAAACTTAATGAGGTCTGTTGAGACCGGAAAGTTCTTCGATAATCCACTTGCTTCATACCGCAAAGTTGTCGCCTACCGGTTCACTCCACGCAACCAGACTGATGGCTACATCAGTATCGACGGCGAGCGCATTCCTTTTAAACCTTTCCAAGTTGAGATCCATCCAGGTCTTGCTACTGTCCTATCCAAAACTGGACGGTATGAGGCTTATGGACCCCCAGGTTGGAAGGAAAGCGTATAGATTTGTATTTTTATCTTTTCTTTCCCTTGCAACATACTAATAGCCGGAAATCGAAGACCACTAGCGAGATAGAGATACCCCATAGAAAACAGGCTTAGTTTCAGCACAAGGAGGGTGGGGAGCTAGAGGCAATTTGCTATGACTACTGGACTACGATGGGTTTTTGTACAAGTATTCGATATAGAGAGCGTATGGGAGAACCTTTGTTCGCAACTGAAGGTGCAGTTTGGAACGTTGAATTTCTGTAACATACCTTCTCTTCTGTGCACTCATAGCTAAGGTAGTAATGCAATAAACAGACAACCATAAAAATCCACATCAGGATATATCCATACCAACGCCGAAGCTCCAAGTATCAGCCCATCACCAAATCTTATCCCAGTCCCTTCTCTATTGTCTCATTGATGTCCGGCCTTTCTCCATCTTCCTAATCAGTCATCGAAGCCATCCCAGCTATCCTTATCGCCGGATTCGTTCTTGACCGATATGGCTTCTTTCTCGCCCGCATTCCACGGTAAACGCTCATCCGCAAGCATCTCCTTAGCCCGCAGACGCACAGGTTTACATTTAGATCTCACCTGCGCCTCGACGAGCAACCCCAACCTATCCATGAACTGGCGTCCCGCCTCCCCGGTCTTCTCGACGTCCAGCAGGCCCAACTTCTCCGCCTCGTCGATCCAGATGTCGAGGACGTGGAGCCGCAGCCCGACGGGCACCCTCGAGAGGTCATCTTCGGTCTCCAGCGGCCAGCTGGCGAGGTTCTCGAGCAGCGCATCTATTCTCTCACGACTCCTCCGGCTTGTCTTGGCGTCTTTCGTCTTTTCGCCCCCTTTTTCTCCTGCTCTTCCTTCTTCTTCTTCTTTTTGTATATCCGGCAGCGCACTGCATACCCAGGCGAGACTGGCGCCCAGCACGCGACGCACGAGGAGCATGAACTTCTCCAGCCGCAGCACGTCGATGGCCGTCCACTCGCGGCCCATGGTCTGCCAGAAGGCCGCGAGCCAGGGCGCCACGGCCTCGTCGGGCAGCACGTCGATCAGCGCCGCGAGCTCGGCGCAGAGGTTCTGCTGCGGGATCGGCCGGTCGCACATCCACAGGCTGTAGTACAGCCCCTTCCAGAGCTTCAGGTTGTCCATGTGTGAGAGGCGCGAGGCGGTCGCTGAGGCGGAGAGGAAGGTCCGTAGGCTTTCGAGGGCTGAGGTGCGGATCTTGCGGTCTGGTTTGTATGATAATATGTTAGTATGTTGGATATTCTCTAAAGATGTCTCTGGAGATGAGATCCTGGAGCTAGCGGGAGAAGTAAGAGTGGCAGAATACGAACCGCTCGATGCGAGATTCCGTATAAACGGCATGCTAGACTCGTTGGCTGCCATGATAGGCAGGGGATTCTCAGTGTTTGGCTATGAAGACTTGTTGCGGTATGCTTAGATAGTCGGGCTAGATGCACATGTATGTTTATGATTCTGGGTATAAGTGACAGGTATAAGGCTCTGTTCTCGGCTTTTATGGTCGTAATGAAAGTATTAGAATTGGCCAATTGTATTCCTAAGGCATCACAGGTAACTACAGTACCGGTACCTCAACATGAAAATAAAAATTACACTGGGCCCCGCTATCGATAAGTAATAGGTAGCAGTACAAAGGTACTTAGGCCTAGAGTGGATAGAGGTACCCCTCTTCCCCGCGACTGTAGCTTCGTAATCTGCACCCCTGCCAACCACATGCAGGTATCATCACTTACTTACTTAATTAGGTAATCCCTAGGTGTACACGTACTACACAGGTAAGGCGTGCTACTAACTCATTGAAAAACCACCGCAGAGAATAATCAGGTACATGTGCAAGATAACTCCAGCGGGAATAGCACCAATTATCTAATACCAGTCAGAGCCGGCCAGATGGCTAGATAGAGGCCTAAGCTATGGTGGCCAATTATGTTTTCATCTATAGCCGTTTCGGAACCGACATAGCCTATGGGCCTCACAAGATAACCGCGTCATCACATATAAAGCAGGACGGTCCGCAGGCTAAGGTAGTCACGTAATCTCTTTCAACTAGATCCTACATCTCCTAGTATTCTGGTGGTATAAATTCTTCTTATTCATTATCTTCTCGTCATTATAGCAGACCACATCAGCAATGGCAGCTGAGATAGAACCCTCAAGTGTTGTTAGACAACGGTACTACGAGACATTGCACAATGTCCCCAAAGGCATGTCTGAGCTTATGAGCTCGTACTGTGGTGTTCCCAAGAGCGAACAGATCGCTCATATAACAAAATTGCGCAATACGGCGTACGCCCAGGTCCCGTACCCTTGCATGGGAACCTTCCGCTTTCTAGATCTCGATCTCGCACGCCATGAAGCGTACAAAGAGCACGTATTGGGTCCTCTCAGCCAGCCCGCAGTCCCTGGAAAGCCAGAACCTCTCTTCCTGGACTGCGGATGCTGTCTCGGACAAGACGTGCGCAAGCTAGCAGCAGACGGGGTACCACCCCACCGACTCTGGGCCAGTGACATCGAGCCCAAGTTCATCGAGACAGGTTTCGAGCTCTTCCGGGACGGGGACAAGCTTCCACGGGATCACTTCCTGTGTCCTGGCAATGCATTGGCAGACACGGAAGACCCCTCTGAAGACCAGCTTGTCATCCTCGACAACAGAGTCACGATTCTGAACGTCTCAGCCGTGTTCCACCTCTTCGACCTCGACGATCAGAAACGCGTCGCCGACCGCTGTCTGAGGCTCCTGAGGAAGGACACGGGCGCCCCCGTGTTGGTGCTCGGGGCCCACGTCGGCAGTTTCCAGCCCGAGCGCCACCAGCGCCGCATGGGCGTCGCCGGGCACAGATATACGCATAATCAGGAGAGCTGGGAGGCGCTCTGGCGCGAGGTCTGCGGACGGCCGCAATGGAAAGATAGAGTCGTCGCTCTGGAAGTCAAGGCGAAGTTGTTTGAGCGCGTGCGTAATGAGGATCCCGATGCTGATGAGGTCGTCACCCTGCGGGATGCAGACCCGAATACTAAGGATAGAGTGTGGCAGATGTATGAAGTCTGGGTGACGTTTAAGTCTCCCTCGTAGAAACAAACCTATTTGTTCATAGACTACAGCCGTAGCTAGACTAGATTAGATCATATAGATCATATCTTTTCCCTCTCTGTGAGTTGTTCACTTTGCTGCCTCGGAAATACCACGTAAATAATTGGTGGAAGAAAGCTAGTACCGGTATGTAGTTGTCAGCATTTGTAATATCTGACTACATACATTCCAGTGAATTTATTCCAATTTAATTATTCTATCATCCAATAGGAGACCCTTCCCATGATACCATTAACAGGTGGTCCCAGAGTGAATAGATAGCCCGTATGCAGTCACATAGCAGGTGGAAAAGGGGTCAATAGCCATACGCAGTAGGGTAGATATATACATCAAGCCCACTATATAATTAGACCCCAAAGGGTTTATATGTGACTACGCAGTACATCCCCTGGAGATATAGGCCGAAACTCGTAGATTTGTGTATTGTCCTTGGATTTATGATCTTATTTTTAATAATAAGTTGTCAATTAAGCATACATATCCTCATGCATGAAACTGTACATGTACATGCTGTGCTACCAAAACAGCGTATCAGCTTATAGCTATCCTATGGAGGTGTCTTCGAAACCCTGGTTTTGTGTAGCGAAGAAAATTAATTGGCTGGAAGTATATAGGAGGTGTACAGTAGTATAGCCATACTTAATATCCCATTGGCCCGTCGATCATTCCCGCGGATGTAATATAGTGGTTTTCTTTTCCTATGTCGCAGAGGCACATCCTATCTACCTACTTCTAGCGCAGCCTTACCCTTCAACTCTACACGCAATTACATATAAGTGTGTTACGCAGCGACGATCCGGCACCAGAATGTCAGTATTGCTTGTGCGGCCGACATCACCTGTGTAGCTTAACCCGCTAACGCTGCTCGTGAATAGGCAAACAAGGTGCGCCTACAATATAGCTGGTAGTTTATATCTTGTTTTTAAGTCTCAGAGTCGAAGTTATCGGGTATGAACAAACAGGCTTTCTAGCAACTAACTGAAATCTTACATCACTCTCAATATCCATAACCGTCGTCCGTGATGCAGCAGAGAAATATGGCAATATTTTGCGGCTCATGAAATTAGGGTGTGACCAGGGTTGTGGCTTTTATACGTTTTATTCTCAGCTTAATCGACTATGTACTTTAAGGTTGATTTAAGTCAGACATATCGGAATGATCATATTTCTAGCTTGAAGCATGCTGCGTTTGAAAACTAGCCATATGCGATGAAATGAGCAAGCAATAAAAGACTCTTTAGCATAGCCCAGTTTAACACAAACTTCTTCAGGCGTATAACTCCCCCCTAGTCTCGTGCTAATCATAATTGGACCTCTTGAGGTGACGAGATTGATTAATGAGGTACCCTCTGCCACTCTAAATTTGGGGGACCTGGCCAGTGACTCATATCATCGGGATCATATGTTGGTATTTGAAAATCCCATACACCAGCCCAGGCTTGTTTGGGATCAAACCCTGCTACCGCTGTTGCCTTTATTGTTTCCCGCGCCGCTCGTATAGATTTTTCGACTCTCATAATCTCATTCAGCCAAGGTGTCGATACCTGTATTCCATTCAGGGCTAAGTGCTGTATAATCTGAAGCACTAGGTCGAGGTAATCCATTTGAGTGAAGTCGGTAGCGGCCGTGTTTGGTGCAGTAAACGGGTCAAAGAACTCGTTCGCCTCAGCAAACCCACCACCGCTTTTATAGGTCTCACCCCATAATTTGATATTGGGCTTGCCCGCCGCCATTAGGCTTGGAGGGAATTCCGTTACGTGGTCATGTCTTATATACCCCTTATCTTCTATTATTTCTTCGTCTAGAATAGGGAGAGCTGCATACATGAGCAAAGCTAGCTAGGGATTTAGTACTTGATAAACGTCTATGCGTATTTTGAAACTTAACTCGATTTCCTTACCAATAGCACTGTAATATTTTAGGTCAGCATTGAGCATCCTGAATGAGATGTACCGAGAGTTTTCCACCATTGACGAAAACTAGGACAGGAAGAGATCGACTTCATGAGAAAACTTACTGGAATACCCAACTCGATTGCTTTTGTAGTTCTGCGCCATATTCTTCTCCACTGACGTCCTCATCCCACTTGATGTAGCGTCGAACCATTTCACTCGCAGACTTAGAGCAAGTCAGAAGGTCTTTTTCTGGGTAGGCATAGTTGAAAGCGGATATTCGATTCCGTGCAATTGCTCTACTCCACTTCATCAGGTAGTGTCAGCCATGTAATAGATTATATGAATAGATATAGGAGATAGTGAGACTTCTGAAGGGTCTTGGACATACCGCTGTCAATCGCCACTACAGTAATTAGAGTTAGTAGACATCATGATCGGTATGTTTCATACGCAAATTTACCCAGGGCTATTGCAAATAAGGATTATACTAAATATTGTTACTTACGATACCCTTCAGGGACCGAAACCAACTATCACGCGATGTATTCCATACTGCAGTGACCCGAGTCAATAGCTTGTAATGCGAGACACAATAGCAATGATTGAAGGATGACAGAGTGGTTAATGGCGATGAAGCATGGGGGCAACTCACGACGTTCATTTTCCTGCCATTCCTGAATCATATTGATTTCAGAGCGATCCAGCTTAGTTACGTCAAGATTTGGGTCGATCTCTAGAGAATAGACGATCGCTGATAGAGACAGAGAATTATCGTTTTCGGCTCTGCAGACGAACAATGGATTCCGGTGGAAAAAGTTTTCGGATTTTTTAGGGATCGTTTCATCTTTCCAGAACGCTTCTGATAACAGCTTCGAGGCATATTCTGCAGGTATTATAGAAATTTCAACGAGTTTACCGTCCGCAAAATCTGCATGTCCTGGTATCCACTCATAGACGCCCCTGTTACGCTCTTTGTCTATCCAAGCATAGGGCCAGTTACGCGTATGGATCATTATAGGAGGACGGTCGACATCATCTACGTCTGATTATCTTACGGATTAGCAAAATGCCATACCCAGTAGCGTTGTTAAAGCTAGAAGGTCAATCCAAGCAACTAATTCCCAGATTTTGTGTAGTAATATGTGCTTATGCAGAAAAGGTAGCAATAAAATCCTACTGTATACGTGCAGTACGGCACCGAAGACCGCCTGTTCGAAATCTAGTCCCATTTCGGTTGCTCCGTTGAAGTCTAGAAACTGCATCGAAGAGCCAACCTACGTTAATATTGGGCCAACTTGGTAAACTCCGTGTTTCAAATGGTAAACTCACAGGCTCTTTCAGATGAACGTTTTCACCGAACACTTCATCCATCCTGTGCTTCATAATAGCATGGCCTATGACATAAAATAAGTCAGCATCTGAATCCGGGGCTTCGAGTGTATCACATCTCTATAACTAAAGGTTTGCCTAAGCCAGATATTTCCATATATGGTGGGCAAGAAACCCTAAGAAAGACCCCTGCAATACTAACAAATTTCATGTAGAATCTACCAGTATCATTATTAGCCTTCCTATTAACGAGCTAAATTCATGGTAGTCAGGCTTACGACCGTCGCTGAATGAAACAGTCTTACACAACGCTCAGCTAAAGTAGCGTCGTTGCCGAGTAGCGTCATGAAAGGCAAAACATTCACAGTAATAACATCGATCTCTAGATGGGTAACGGCAAAACTGTACTGATCACTTCCCTCCTGAAAGGCCCATTGCAGTCTGCTTAACAACCTTTCGAGTGTTGTTTTATATTCATCTGCTGAACGGTTTGCAGCCTGCTCCATGTAGGCCTGCAATTCTGGATCGCTGGTGTCACCATCGTGTGCAAATCGTGGCCAGGAAAGAAGAACCCGCTCATTGAAAAACTCCGCGTCAGCTGGCAGGTTAGGCTGCAGTACTGTACATATTTAGTGTTAGTGAATAGTATATTGAGAATTATCTCAAATCTCGAACTGGGGACATGGTCTGAATAGGGGTAACGTGACGATAGTGGTAAGGACTGGAAGTTGGTAGCTCAGGGTGTTACTCACATCTGCCTACTTTTTCCCAGTGACCAATATAGCCAAATAGCATGGCGTTTAAACTGAAGAACCTAGTTAACACAGTCTCATTTAAAGCGCGCTTTTGACCAACCCACAACCAGTTTCGGTCATTTATAAGTGCGTTCAGCATTCTGTTTGCTAACTCCAATATGATGCTCATATAGAACCCGACTTGAGGATGGTCTATACTCCAAGGTTGGTCACCGAGAAGCGACACATTGCTGGGTCCGTTGAACCATCGATCCCTTTTGAAGAAAGAGAACCAACTTTGTTCATTGGGTTTTATCATCTCCATTTCAGAAACCAACTGAGCAATCCGCTCGGGATTTTGGTCGGGCCATTGTCGCTGGTTCCCTCCAGGTATTAGGCCGACCCGATCCGAAAACTTCAGGGTTTGGCAGACGGGGCCAATTTGCCATAGTCTGATGCCTTCTAACATGGTGGTCTCTTGGTGCTCAGCTACGAAGAGCTTGTCTATATCATTTAGGTCCTGAAAATTTCCCGTATTCGAAGTATCAGGTCTATCGGCGTAAAATAAGGGATCTATTCGCGGACTATCAGGGACCACAGGTCAGTAAACGAGCTTCAAGATAGAAACCTTCGGAATGGGTAAGAGACAACAAGCGCGCTTCCGAAGCAAGATGGACAACTTGGGACGAAAGGCATGAATATGCTCACTCTAAACTAGTAGTTAGCAAGCGGTCCTTCTGATGATGGCCCAAGGGCGACAGCACGGAGATCACTCTCGGACAGGAAACCTCCGGCAAGAAAAAACTTGCGCTTCTCAATCCAGTTGTGAGGAATACTACAATATGGAGCACTTACGTTCCGGCGCATAACCTGAATGGAAAAGGGGCCCTTTCTGGAAGGCCGGATCAAGACACCTTGCTGACAGACCAATCCGCTGTGCCCAGGGCGAGAAGGTCTTGCCGTCCGGGGGAGCTTTGATTCTCTTATGAGCCATGATGTGCAGGTATTCTATGTGATGACGGAGGGTTGCATAGGGAGAAGATATTCTTCTAATTCTGTTCCTCGATAACGAAGCGGTGCCGTGAAGTGCTCCTTTGATGAATTCTATGGCATTAATCTATTGGTATGATTATCTTGAGGCGAAATCCTATCCTGAGCAAAGTCCCGAGGTCCTTTGTAGAGCCACAGCATAACCAAAGCTAGGTTCTGGCCGCAAACGGAAAATAAACTACCTTGAGTACCTACATATCATATAATACTTACTCTCTAGAATCCACAGCAGCTTTGAAGTAGGCTTAAAAACCGAGTAACAAGTAGTACTCTCAGCAATAAAAACCACCATTGTACTTATTATTCTTATTAGTTACTGTCTTAACTGACTAGCTTACCTTATTGTTAGTGGAATGTTGTATGCCTATCTCATTCAGGGAAGTGGGTTATACCAAATGTTAGACAGCCAATGAGATGAATCAATTACCTACCCAGTATGAGAGGTAGGCACTACCCTCCCCCGTACCTTCCCATAGTAACTCTACAATGACTTCCACACGCGGACGTCTTCTTGCCCTACCCCTTGCCTCAATGTCTTCGCGACAAGGGAACTTGACCTGAGCCGACTGATTCGAGCCAGACCAGCAAATCATGGACATGGATAGCACCCCTCTGCAGCACACAGGCATCAAGCGCTTCGGTGACACTGCCTACTTATGATTACTCAGTGCATCCGTCTCCATATCCTCTCCGCCTGAGCAGCCGGTCAAGATGGAACAAGCTATGCGACGTCATTTTTTCCATCATAGCGACGAGGTACGTTGGCGGAGCACGTCTCTGGCCCTTCTTGACAGGCCGCGTTGAACTCACCATCCGGCTCCGCGCAGGCTCTCGACGCCGAAAAGCAGAATTGTCACTGGTGCCAGATCCGCAAGTTCGCGACGCACTCGCAGTACCCCATCACCATAGTCAATACCGAAGATGATGCTATGATTGAACCCAACTTCCGATTCATGGAAATTTCCACTCGCGGCGACGACGTTAAACCATCTAGAAAGGAGTTCCTCACGGGTTGCGAGTGTAAGAACGATCTGGACTGCCAATACAGCAAATGCACCTGCTTGCAGGACGTCGAGGACGATAGCTCGGGCGACGAGGATACCACCTCAGAGGAAGAATCTTCGGCTGAGGAATATGTTGACGGCTGGTATCGGAAGAAAGTATATGCATATCACTCGCAAGGCATAAAAGCCGGCCACCTGCGCTCTAAGGTGTTAATGTCGCGTAATCCCATCTATGAGTGTCACGAGAGCTGTGTCTGCAGTCCCGACTGCTCTAATCGTGTTGTGGAACAAGGACGGAAACTCCCTCTGCAGATCTTCCGCACGAAAAACAGAGGTTGGGGCGTCCGCAGCCCAGTAGACATCAAGAAGGGTCAATTTGTGGATAAGTACATGGGCGAAATCATCACGGCAACAGAAGCAACCCGACGGCGAGCTCAGTCACATATTGCACAGAAAAAGGATGTCTATCTCTTCGCGCTTGATAAATTTTCGGACCCAGACTCGCTTGACCCGCGCCTACGCGGCCCCCCGCTAGAAGTGGACGGCGAGTTCATATCCGGACCAACACGATTTATCAACCATTCATGCGATCCTAACCTGCGTATTTTTGCACGCGTTGGCGACCATGCAGATAAGCACATCCATGACCTTGCGTTTTTCGCTGCCAGAGACATCTCGCGTGGAGAAGAGCTCACTTTCGATTATATCGATGGCGTAGATGACTCGGACATGGATGCGCTAGATCCGGAGAAGCAGAAAGACATGACTCGGTGCTTGTGTGGAAGCAAGAATTGTCGAGGATATCTTTGGTGACAAGGACGCGCAGTTGCACGAATGACTATCGCTTTGTCATCTGAGAAAGGTGTAGTTATATTCATTCGGAAAGGGCGGCAGGGACGCCTCATACGCAGGAATTACTAAGAGCAACAGAGTGGATAAACTGCGCATCTTGTGATAAATTTCCATTTATGGTTTTATCTGGAGGAAGGTACCGCAGTGACGTCAACGGGCTGACTGGCAGACTGGCGGCGTTCGATTGGAATTACTGTATACAAATTTATACAACCAGTCATACACAACTTCATGTTGAGGCATAGTAACGACGTTGTATAGGGGAATCGGCTGGTTTGATTCGTGATGGAAAATGGAAAGTGAATAACAGCTGGAGTCCACAAGACTTGACAACCTTGTTACATACTACTGCACTGTTGGCTGACTGCATACTACTGTTAGGCACACTAGATAGTGAATGTATGGAACTAGTACCTCCCATTAGGAAGAAATTTAATTTAAATATAATTTCTGTAACGAAGTATTATTACTTCTACATGTATCTATAACCCCAAACCCTGTAGAATCTGCTTTATCTAACGGTATATTTATGCTAGATAGTCTAGCCAAGCCTATTCTAGGGTTTCTAATATTGTCTCCTCAGCTCTCTGCACTACAGTACATTATTAACAGCTGCTACATCTAAATATGTATACTCGGTAGGTATAAACAAAGGCGGAACTACCGGTAGTAAACATACATATGCACATGTACCAAGGTACCTAGTGGATGGCGTAGCTTCGCACAGCCACTGCCTGCCCCACTTGCCTTAGGTACGTACCTAGAATACGCTAATCTCGACAGGTACTCGTGTCTGTACCTTGGGTAGGTAGTGTACCTATTGATCGTGTCATTGAGGTTGGGAGCAACGTAGGTACGTAGGTTAGTGCATGCATGATGGTACCCGTGTTGTTCACAAGGTTCACTACCTACCTGTACTCTCTACTGTTGTCTAGATACTTACATAGTACTCCGTACCTTGTGTTAGGTTACGTATAGCTGCTGCAGATCCAGCCTCACCTAACTAACCTCTCCCTCTCCCTCTCTATCTCTCTCCACGGTCCACCATTGCCACAGGCCCATCCGTCTCTTCTTAGCACTCTCTATCCATCCATTCGTCCACGCCGTTGTTGCATTCAACCACTCCCACGCGATCGAGACTCGAGAGACACATGCTCGGTAGACAGGGTATCTAAGTATCTAATTATTCTTCATTGCGACTCTCGTTTCAGTCGAATCGAACCAGCCCGGACCAGACCGAATCCAATCACCACCGTCTCTCCGCCGGGGCCGATGTTGACGGACACGACCGGAACAATGCGCTAAACCTTCGGCCCCTTTCCATAGGAATATTAAAGCACGGTTCTCTGTCTTTCCTTCCGGTCTCGACCTGCGCGTGTGCTGGGAGTCATGGTATGTATATGCCTTCCTAGAACTGGTGTCACGATGTTACCGCTTCCTGTGCTTCCTCCACCATTACCTACCTTGCCTTACATAATACAACTCATTTCTTGTTGCTTGGCCATGCACCCCGATGGCCTAGAGCATTGCATCTGTATCATTGGTGTTTTCCTAACCTGACCTCGATGGATCTAGGGTTGCTGTTTCTCACGTTCGTACCGCCCCGGTACACCTTATCTAGACGGCGCGTCTTCGGAGCCCTCCGCTGGAGCCATCAACTCTCAATCAGGCCAATCCACGACGGTTGATGAACCTAGTGGACAGCACTCCATGAGCCACAGTCAGCGAGCCCGCCAGCCCCTATCGCAGCATATAGACAAACCATTGCGCCGCCACGAATGGGTATCTCGGGATCGTGATTGGACCCGTGCCGAGCTTGACCTGCAGCGCACCGAATTCTTCGATACAAGGGTCACTGGTCGTCCCGAGGTTTGGCAGGTCATCCGCACGGCCTTGGAAGCCATGTGGGAGGCCGATATCAGACGGGCTGCCGGTGTCGAGCCGGTAGATGACGATGGTGCTGGCGGCCTCGTCACTGCACAGGGGCTCCTCAAAGCTGCTGAAGTCACGCTCCCGACCGGCGACCTGTCAAACGGTGTCTACGACTCACTGGGCAATTACTATCCACTTCCGGAGTGGATTGTCTGTGATCCAACTAATTTGGCGGAGGATAATGGAATCCAAAGAGAGAGTGTCGATAAGGATGGAAAGGGAGACGATGACCTCACCGGCGAGGACACCACTGAAGAGGTCGATGAAGACGAGGCCGTGCGGCGAAGGGAAGAGAAGGGTAAAGCTGTTGTAGATATCAAGAACCTGGTCAAAGTCCGTGCCCGATTAAGCGAAACGTATCCTGATGTTGTCATCAGCATAGACGCCGATGAATCTGTGAGAAGCTTGGCTCGGAAAATTGCGGAAGAATCTGGGGTAAGTCGCTTGTTTCGTAAGCCTTGTAGGACCCCTAACTGATCTATCTAGCTACCATCGACGAGGCTGGTACGTGTAGCTTACATGGGCAAAATTCTTAAGGAGAACATGTCGCTACAAAGCCAGGGCTGGCAGAAGGATCATGTTGTGAATGCGCTCGTCTTCAACCGGTAGCAACAGTTGGTAGCGCCCGTCTCCCTACGACCGAGGATTCGGGCACCTTCAACTTTTTCACAACATTTTCCTCACTGTCACACGCTGTGCAGTAGCGACAACCAATCCACGGACAGCGTACCGGCAGAGTTCCTCAGCGGCCCTACTGCCTGGTGCTGTATGCCTCAGGACTAAGGCGTCTCGACGGGGCTTGAGACCACCTTCTGTCGAGGCCTAATAATGAACGAGCGGGCTTGGAACCTCCTCCCTTTCCCTTCCGCCCTCGGCCAAGCCAGGCCATGTACATTTCATGAAGCCTCCATATTTCCACTCTAATCACGCCCTATTCCGAGCCATCAGGCAATAATCTAGGCCTTTTTCTTTTTGTTACTGCTCTTCAGCATTGGTGTCAGGACAATACCCTTTCTTTCCATCTTCACGATGTGGGTGGGCATCAACCACAGGAGTTTTCAGGTTTCAGGCACGGACGGTAGGCAAAGGCTATAGTCTCCCGGTTGTAACAACGATGTGAGGCCATGGCATCATGTTTCTATTCATAACTCTAGTGTAATCAGATTGACACGCCGCATCAATAAATGCATGCAGGCAGCAATGTCTGCACAGTAGATATCCTCGGAACTATCTACAATTTTCAATTGACGTTGGCGCTCTTCAAATGAGGATGCAAGATAATGACGGATTTTGTCTTGGCAAGTAGGAATAGCACAAAGATGTGCTCAATAAGCATGAAGTAAGCAATTCAAGGCGGTTGCATGAAAGGTCTCTGGGTGCAAACTCCTAATCCATCATCCTCAGCATCAAACATGCCTAAAAGAAGGATGAGATAGGATTGAAGAATAAAGGCAACCGAAGTGTCCAAGGCGGGGCGCGAGCTACCTAAATACTAGGGCACTACTTAAGGCAGAAGTAGGCTCCTTGCTGCCTACCTGCTTGTCTCACGTTCCACCGTATAGTCTGTGTATAAAGAGTCAACTTATTCCAGCCTTCCCTGGTCCTGCTGTATTGGACATCTCTACAAGTTTTGCTAGTGCTCTCTCATTTAGGAACAGGGAGAGATGCCTACCAACAGTGGCAGCGTCTTCTCGGAGACATTACAGGAAATCACTAATACCAAGCTCGAGGAACTGTCCAAGAGGCGGTCGGAGTTCGAAACTACTAGGGCAAATATCATTTCTCGCCTCGAAAATGTGACGGACCCTCTCGAACGCCTAAGCTTGTTAAGCCAAGGTGTAAAGGATAGCTATGCTATGAAGACAACCAAGGCCGGGCTCGTCCTCGCAGGCCAGTCGAAGAACCCAGGATTAGAACTTGAGTTGAAGAACCTGGATAGTTTCATGGCCCAGTCTAAGTACGATTCCTCCATAACGCCTCACCTGATGCGCAGCTGGGAAGAGTCGCTGCTACGTCATCTCGATACGCAGTCGTCCAAGTTCGAGTATGCGTCGCTCTACGCGCAACTCGTTACCGAGTGGCTGTCTACAGAGAAAGCGGCCTCTGGCGTTGGAGAAGACGTTGAAATGGCTGAGGATTTTGAGGACGTCGGTGATTCCATGAAAAAAGAAGCCCGTCGTAGTTGGGAGAAGGTCGTCTTCGAACCTATCGACGTAGACGGCAACGCGCTCAAGGCCTACCTCGTCCGCCTATTCGGTCTGCGAGACGAAGACAAGCCAGCCAAGGCCAAAGGGTTGGAGCAACTGCGTAGCAAGCTCACAGAGTTTGAAAATACATTGGCTACACCGAAACAGTTCAATTCCAAGACCTTAACCTGGGCCATCAAAGGGCTCCTCGCCTCAGACCTACTGACAGACGAGAGACGTGAGGTGTTGAGAGACTTCCTCGGCAGCAAAATCATCCTGGCAGAAGTGGCGGACGTTCTCAACATGCGGCTTGCCGCCCTGTCTACCTGGTCGTGGGGCGAGAGCGTCGCCCTCGAGCAGCAACGGAAAATTACAGGCATATACAATGTGCTGATGCATGAAGACGTTCTTCAAGCAATCTTCCTCCATTATATCGGCGTGAAGTGGTCCGTCTTCTTGAAGGGTGCCTTCAGACAGTTTCGCAAATTTGACGGGGCCTGGAAATCTTCGAGGAAAGCAATCCCTCAGCTCGACCAGAAGCGCCGTGAGTACTACATCGGTTCTGAGTCTGTTCGTCGTCACAACTCGGTTCATTCAGCTAGGGACCTTTTATATCGCAAGCATTACTTTATGGCTGGTTTGATGGGCCACGACGCACAGCAGAAGAGTTCCCTCGAGGGCGAAGAAGAAGCAAACTATGAGAACGAAGTACAATTCTACCAACCGCAACAGGCGCCGCCATCCATGATCCACCAGTCGGAGCAGAAGAAGAAAATGAGTGGAATGATCCAACAAATGCCCCCCGCGGCGCTAGCGAGAGCGCGAGTGCAGCAGCGCCAGATGGCGGTGCCTCCGTATGCTTCGTTTGCCTCATTTGCTTCGCCCCCGGAAGTCGACGATAGCGATTCTGAATCGGTAGAGCGCCGTCCAATGGAGGATAAACAGCGCTTGATTCGTCTTCTGTCGACTGAGATCGCCATCAATACAAAACTGCACGGCGAGGTTACGGCATTTCACTCCGTCTTCGAAAGCTGGAATTCGTTACTCCCGCACGAGACCATACTGACTGTCATGTCGCTTCTCGGTGTCTCTGAGACGTGGATTGCCTTCTTCAACAAGTTCCTCAGAGCACCGCTCAAGTTCCTGGACGACGGTCCCGAAACAACACCACGAATTCGTCGTCGTGGTACCCCGGCATCGCACGCCCTGAGCGAGATCTTCGGCGAATCTATCCTGTTCTGTCTCGATTTCGCAGTTAACCAGGAAACCAATGGTCATAACGTGCATCGAATGAACGACGATTTCTGGTTCTGGTCGCGAGATCACGCCGTCGCAAAGACTGCCTGGAAAGCCGTATCAGATTTCGTCAACGCAACGCGAACGTACATCAACTTTGGGAAGTCGGGCACGGTCCGCATCTCGCGTGATTCATCTGTTGACCTGGATATCGACGAGTCACTACCTGTGGGCGACATCCGCTGGGGCTTTCTCAAGTTATCGACGAAGACCGGGAAGTTCGAAATTGACCAGAGCGTGGTTGACAAGCATATCGTAGACCTGCGGCGACAGCTCGCCGGCAAGCGAAAGAGCGTCATATCTTTCATCCAGACGTGGAATACATTCGCCGCGACATTCTTCACGTCCAACTTCGGCCAGCCCGCCAATTGCTACGGCCGCGCGCATGTGGACCAGATACTGGCGACACACCAGCGGATCCAACGGGAGGTATTCTCGTCCTCACCGTCCTCACCATCGCCACTCCTCGCGGGCGAAGCGCAACCGAAAGAGCCAATCACAGGCGTAGTCGAGTACCTCAAGCACGTCCTCCACGCACGGTTCGGCGTGTCCAACATCCCAGACGCATACCTCTTCTTCCCCATCGAGCTAGGCGGGCTCGACCTACGCAGCCCCTTCGTCTCCATCCTGCCGGTGCGCGAGGCCGTGATCTCGGACCCCAGCAAGATCCTCGACGGCTTCCTAGAGGCGGAGCGCGACGACTACGCCAAGAAGAAGCTGGCCTTCGAGGGCCGCGACCGCCACCTCCCGTACATCACGGCCCGGGTCCAGAACGCCTGGGAGCCCGAGGACCCGCGCGACCGCGACCAGTTCCTGCCGTTCGACGAGTACGCGCGCCACCGCGAGGACCTCAACTACGACTTCCAGGACAACCTGGCGAGCGTGTTCAGGAAGCTGCTCGAGGTGCCGGCCGCCGAGGGGGGCGTCCTCCAGGCGAGCGCCGCCGTGAACGGCGCCATCGACGCCCTCGCCGACTCCTCCCATACCCTCGGCTGCATCACGGGGAGTTGGCTGGCCATGGAGCCCTACTGGCGCTGGGTGGCGCAGCTGTACGGGCCCGAGGCCATCGGACGTTTCGGTGGTCTGGATATTGTTGAACCGGGTCTCTTGCCGATGGGAATGGTGAGTGTTTTCCGGGAGAAGAGGGTGAAGTGGCAGGGGTGATAAAACAGATTCTTTATGATGAACTGTGGAATGGCTTGTGATTGTGGATTTGGCGTTGGGGCGAGTGGTGATGGGCGCTTGTTGACTTGGGAATAGTCAAGGCCCGCTTGGGTCGATGTGAGAGAAGCACATGAAAATAAGAGGGAAAAAAAGAAAAGGTACCAGGTTGTTTGATATTGTAGTCCTTTGACTAGGTAATGACATAGGAATGAATCACTGAACATGCGATTTACTGACCCAGCGTATCTTCGTTGCCCCTGTGCGATCAGCATAACGGTAAGCCTTATATGTGATATCTAGTTTACCTATCTGGCATATTGTGCTCTACCTATAGATAACAGTCTTCAAATCCCCTCGACTAGCCTGCTGAATATTCGCTACGTCGTATTCTCTTTCTCTCGTGTCATTAACTCGGCATGTAAAAGTGCTAAGAATAGCTTTGACAAGGTGTTTGACAGGACAGCGTCTCCAAAAAAAATAGAAGTCAAATTGTCCTAGTAACTCCATATAATCGTCCTCACACTTGTCGTTTTATATAGTCGGGAGTTGATGTATTCCAAATCGTTCACAACCAAAGGCCACCAACCGTCGTCTGGGTTCAATAAGAAGGATTTGGCTGATCAGCCGGATGATGAGTAGTGGAATACCGCGGAGGCGAGACCCGGCTTCCGCTCGAGTGATCCGATCGCAGAGTCGACACCAGCTCAGCCGGCTCGCGATCGTCGTCGACGGGGCTCGGCAGCTCGGCCGGGGACGCCGCAGTGCCCTGTGGCGGCGTCGGTGGTGACGCGGACCCTTTCGGAACAACGTCGGCGGTGCCAGCCAGCACTTTTCTATCAAGGAGAGACTCGTGGGCGGGCACTGGGTCGTACGGCTGGTGGTGGTAATCCACGGCGTAATTTGAGGCTTCTTCCTCGTCTCCTTTTCTGCGCTTCTCATATTCTTCTTCTTCTTCTTGCTTCCTCCGTCGACGCCTTTGTCTTCTTGGGCGAATCTTGAACCAGAATAGGAGGAAGATTACGAGGAAGAGGAGGACTACGCCGCCGACGATGCCGCCGGCAACTATAATGGGATCAATTAGTTATTACCCTTTGGAAGTTGGGGGGATATCAGGAGGTTTTGGTCGAGCTATAATCACGCCCGACTATTCAATTCATTTGAGGAGGTTATTGTAAATTTAGTATTTACTTACTAGCGCCCGTACGAGACTGACGATTCTTGTCATCATCGTCTTCATCATCATCGCTGTCGTCACCGGGGTCTGTATCTGTGTCGCTATCGGCGTCATCACCATCATCACCATCATGGTCGTTATCGTCTTCGTCGTCGTCTGCTCGGTTGGAAACCCTTGCTCGTTTCGAAACTCTTTTCGGAGAATTACTACGGGCTGTGTGCAAACCAACTCTTCGGATTGAAAGCGATTCAAAGCTCGAAGTAGACCGCGTTGCGAGTGCTGGAGTGGTCCATCCAATGATGCTAGCCGCTGCTTGTCTCCTTTGCCGGCTAGTCTGTATATTTGTATCGGCGATCGAGCTAGCCGCTACGATGACAGTGACGAGAGTATAGGACCTCATCCCCACTCACTATCCCTCCACTAGAGAGATACTATCTCGAGGTACACTTTCAGTAGAAGAACTATTGAAGCGAGGAAGTATTATACGAGGCCCTAATAAAAGACGATTGCTGAGTGAGTGGTTGTAGCTCCCCTTTCCCAATATGAGCTTGTTGTTAAGTGGCTGAGAGTCACTGTAAGAAAATGAGAGATGTTCCTGTACAGCGAGACTCTTGCTAAAGAAGAGACTATATGTCCTTGCTCGGTAACCCACTGCCGAAGTAGCAGCAGTTCGTTATATCTAGAGCATCCACCTCATATCCGCAGATCACATGAGGGAATTCACGGCTCAGAGTGCATCGCCTTGTTCTTGACGTCAGTAAATGTCGCATATTGAGAGACTCCTAGATACAGTAAGTTGCGTTAATTTGTTCTACATTACCCAGAAGTAAAGAGATAGACAACGCATACGTTTCCTGCACTCCAGAGAAGTGGACCTGGTTCCTGAGTGATTGGTCTCGTTGTTCGATATCAACGACAACCAAAGCTGCCAAGCTGCGTCAGGGATCTTAGCCTCCGCCAGGTGGAGATGAAATGCAGCTTTTCAGCTTCGAACAAGTGGCTGAGCACCTTGGCCTTACGACGCCTTTGACAAAGCTTGGATTATGATACTTTCGTTTGGCCAATTGCAAAATCACCCAGAGTAGGATGCTACACGTTGAAACCGTATGGTGTTCGGACCGAAGATGCCAATAGAGGTCTTGGAGGACCGCTGGTATAGATATTGGCATCGGCTAAATACTTCTATCTAATCCGTTTGCTGAACACGCCTTTCCTATTTCTGTTAACCACGCCATAGAAGATGTAAGTCATATAGAAATAGTACGTTAAAAAATACCTTGGGCAGTATCGCTATCATGAGACCCAAGTGTTCTAGTATACATACTTTGAATGGCCGGCCTATTCCTCAATATCCTCCATGGGTGAGTTAGTTTCTTCTGTTTCAGTCTCTGAACTCTCAGGTTCGGTGTCCTGGCTTCGCATTAGATTGGGGAACATGAGATGCTGGGCTTCATCCTCATCCAATAAGTCTTCTGGAGGCACATCGCTGAGATCACTCTCGTCATCGGCAGAGTCGTGTACACTACCTGGTACAGAGCTTAGCTCCCTATCAGGCTCTTCGTCTTTCATCTCAACATCACCCTCTGCATCGCCTCTCACGCTGTCTCCGTCACTATCGGCGTCGGCTTCAACCTCACCCTCGTTTGTTTCGTCTACAGCAGGCGTTTTGCCACTTGACACAGAGCTACGCGACTTCCCATTCGTAAGCCTAGGTCCTTCCTGGGCACGTAACACTGCTTGCTCAGCCCTGCGTAGCACATCTGCTCTCCTGATGCCTGTTTTTCTGGGACGCTGGACGCCGTCGATATTTGCCGGCGTAGAATCCCCTGGCCCACCTTCTGTTCCCGAATTTTCGTGCGATTGAGGATTCAGGATTCCGCTAAAAGGGTTAAGTGGCTTGAGCTCGACATTGTCTTTGTCAACTTGTCGAGTCTCGTTTTGAATACGCTCTTGTTCTTTTTCCTCGATCAAGGCAGCCACGTCCGGACCAGGTAAAGACTTCCCAGTTTTGAAATACAATGTGGTATAACAGTCGTTAATTAAATCGTCAATGGCACCAGCTTTCATGAGGCCACCGTTCAGTTTCTTCAACTCAATAACTTCCTGTAGGGCACTCAAAGCAGGATGTGATGAGGTAGAGTCTGAGCACCACTCATTAATCCTGCTGGTAATTATTTCAAACTCTTCTGGTGTTGTTGATTTGAACTCGTCTTCGAGGACTGGTGAGATTTGGTAAGCCTGGCGAATGAGTCGCAGGTATGCTAGGCAGCAAGTTTGCCAAAGGTCGCTGAAATGATAATAATCTGCTCCTTTCTTCCGTAGTCGGCGGAGCATGGCTTCAAAGTTCGCCCTGTCCTTTAAAACGACCAGCAACTTTACCACAAACCTCACGTACTGCTCAGTGTAGACATGGTGCCGGCCAGGGCGTTCTGCATCGCATTTCCAAACGTTCATCACCATAGTCTTAGTAAGCATAGAGTCTTTGAGAACACCAAAAGCAGCTAATGCATGAACGACACTGGACTCTTCTGAATTTTCATCGAAGATAATTCTTGCATGACGCATAAAAATGCGATGCTGCCAGTTTGATCGGTCCTTTTCTCGCAACTGGGTGAGGGTTTTTATTACATATGACTCCCAGTCTTCTATGTCGTTTATCTCAATCCGTGCTCCATTGTCAATTGCATACGGTTGTCTTTGGAGGATGTCGGCAGCTTCCTGAGGTTGCAAGTCGTCGAGCAGTACCAGCTTGTGAACTACCGACACAATCTTGTAGTGCGGCTCCAAGATCGGATCTTGCCCGTGTCGTGGCTTTGGCAACGCGGATACGACTTTCACCGACTGTTCAAGGGCGTTGACAACCATTTGGACTGTGGGTCGACTTCTCTGGTCAATGGGATCCAGGGCCGTCAAAGGCTTCCGATACATTTTCCAGACACACTTTGAATACATATATGGGTTCCTGAGAATGATTAGTAGCTTGCCGTAAGACCTTAAACCGGGATAACTGATACGTACTTCCACTGCTTAGGCTTGACCTCCATGGCTTTTCTGAAGAGCCTCGCGGCATACTTCCAAACCTTGTAATCCTGCATCTGAGAATGAACGTCCTTTGTATCAGCCCCAGTCTCCTGGATCACAAAGCGCTTGTGCTCAGAATGCTGAAACGGCTCCATAGCAAATGGCTCCCGACTAGAAGCATACATGCGCATTCCGAATTTGTGATAAAGATCGTGGATAGCATCATTGGCTTCCTCATTTTCATTTAAGATTGCCGTTCGCGAATGCGATAGTGCTAAAGTATAACAGTGAATTGCGTTACGTTGGTACTTAACCAGGTCTGCACGCTCTTTATTCATTTTGTCGGCAGTCCAGAGAACTGATTCATCCAATTCATAATCAAAGCATTCAGCCAATCGAAACCACGCATCCCACTGATCGGGTGTGAACTGTAGTTGTTGACGGAGGAAAGTTGCGCCAATACGAAGGTCGTCCGTAGCTCCCGGCGTTTGTCTCCGGTTCAAGTCAACTCCCTTGAACTTGGTGAATGCGATCATGCCTAGTAGAAAAAACCACCTATGCCTAGCGAGGGTGCTATCCGCAGTATTCACGCCTACAGCATCAATAGCAACTTTGCCTTTGAAAGCTTCGTACAAGCGAAGAGGATGGATAGGCTTCGACATAGTTTGATTAAAGATTCGGAGATTTTGAATGAGCTGTTGATTGGATTTTGTCTGTCCGATCGCTTGCTGCATGTGTTCGATAGTATTCTTCAAATCTGACTTAAGCAAGTCCTTCATCGGCATACGGTGTGCGAGAATGGATACTCTGGCGACCAGCGACATTGTATTCCGTCGCTCAAGTTTTTCAGGTGGACACCCATGATCCTGTACCTCAGAAAGACCGACCCCTAACTTCAATCCATAGAGGTCGTAAAGAACTTGTCCAAGGTAGTCTTCCCAGTTATCAATCATGTGCTGTTTTAGCAGCTCAACCCGCATCATCCGAAGGAAAATCTTATTAGACGACTTGCAAAACTTGCGCAGTCCTAAAACTTGATGGATAGCAGCAAGGTAGTCTGCCCGCTCACTCTCTGGTGTGGGAAAGGGCGGTCTGTTCTGAGATATGCCGGCCTTTAGAAGCGTGTAAAGTAGGGACCAGTTTCTGACTTGCATCTCGCGGAGCTTATTTAGGAATGACTGGAATGTGGTACCATTAGACGCGTGCTGCATCATGCCGACACGGACCTCATCTTCGTACATCGATGGAACATGTAGAATACAGCTGAGTTTAGCGACAGCTGCAATGCTCAGTTTTAGATGCTTATCGTCCACTATCTCGAAAGCGCTGCTTTCGTTGAGTGCAGACGACAAGGCGGAGATGAGCAAATCATCAATGAATTTCAACATCTTGATGAACAGTGGAAGTCGTGTTTCGTTGGAGGCACCAATATATGGATCTCTTTCGAAATCACTCATAATCATTTCAATACTTTTCAGAAAACAGGAAAACTGTTTGGTCTTGTAGCCGATCGCGTCGTAAGCGTCACCGAGGCGAGACCAAAGAAATAGGCGTAGTTCGGTGCTCGTGCCTAGGAGAAACTTCCAAAGATCACGGAGGCCTTGGCTCGCGGTTTCAGTGATTGGACGCTGCTCTTGCGCTGACGATGATCTCACGAGTTCATGGCTAGGGGCATCGCCTATCGATTGATCATCCGATTGATCGATAATAGTAACAACTGATGACGGGTTTAATACAGGCTCCAAGCTTTCAATTACTGAGACAGGGTCCCTCAGATCAGTCTGGAAGAGTCCCAGGAAGAAATCCATTGTAGTAAGCTTAGATATCTCCCGGTCTGCTGCTAATGCAGATACCTCAGGCATAATCGCGTTGTTAGGGAGTTGAATGTTAATAGTCGTTTCTTCTTCGCCGAGCCGATCACGGAGGCTCTTCCAACATTGCAAAACATGCTCTCGCTCAACACCCTCTGTAAGCGTTACAGCAAACACGGAAGCCCACAAGAATCGCATTGACAATGAGATATCGGCAATCTCGCTCCGCTCCTTGCTCAACTGCGCAGCCAGAGAAAACCAGCGCGCTAATTTGGCTTTTGTTTCCACACGCGTAGAGAAGTCTACAGCGCTGTTTGGATTGGTGATACGTTCATAAATGTCTAGATGTAACTCAAACTGCATCTGAACTAGGTGATCAAGAGCTTCATGTGTGCGCTCAAAGCCTTTAGCTTGAGCACAACGCAGAAGCTCATGTTCCGTGCAATGGTATATAACCTCATGCAGATAACTTATTATTTGGACCACTGCTCTTTTCATTTCGTCAGACCATGTGCTACTGAGGTAGTTCGCACAAATATGCTGGGTCCACTGGAAGATGACTTCCTGAATATCCATCCAGCCATTGTTGACTTTCTGTACAAAACCAGCAAGGCCCCTAGTGTCGTGAAACGGGGGCTTAGAGCCATGGTGCTGTGAACCTGGTTTGGAGTGCTCAAGAAAAGAGGCCAGTCCGATCGGTGAGGCGGTTTTTTTAGCCAACAAAATCTTTGCATTCTCATCTGCAAATTTTGTCAGTGAGTCGCGTAGATCGACCATAGGGCGACGGGTCAATTTCGATGTCCTAGCATCTAAAGCACAGGAATCTATCACTTCACCTAGGCGTTCGAGAGTTTCTTTGTCTTCAACACCTAGGTTCTCTGCTATATTACGGGTCATCTGGAAAAGATTCTTGTCCGCAGCTTGGAATGGTTGTAATTGGGCGGCTAAAAGGGTGTTCGAATCTAAAGCCTCCCCTGCCGTCTCACGGCGGCGAGTGCGTTTACTTCGTTTCTGGTCCACCGCTTCTTCCTCTGCCCCATCGGGGAGACCAGCAACAGACTGAGACCGTTTGCGTGATAGTACGGAATTACCTCTATCCAACAAACGGTCGTCCGGTGTACTAGCGTTCTCGGCACGAGCTTCTTTGGGGGTGTCAACTTGATCATCTTTTGATGTAGAGGGTGATTCGGTAGTTGGCACCTCGTCTGTCGGGTTCTGTTCTTCATCCTCCTGCGTTTTGGGGCGTTCTGCTAAGGCCTGGACATCCTCAAGAACGTCCGGTATTTCAGGCATACTAATCATAACTTTTCCTGCACCCGTGCCGTTAGATCTTGTATAAGCAAGAATGGCCAGTCCTAAATCTACCCATGAGGGATTTGGAACTTCGATTTGGCACTGTCGTAAATCTTCCTCATTGACCCATGGCTTTGGGGGTGTAAGTGATTTAGTAGGGTCAGGCAGAAATGGAAGCGGGTCGACGTATTTCTTAAGAGCTGAGGGAATTGTCTTCTTGAGAAAAGGTGCCATTGCAGGATGACTCAAGGCCACATCGTCAGACAATACTTGTAGTTGGCCTCTTAACTGCTCACCCGCGAATCCCTCAGCAAGAGATGGAGGCTCAACCTCGTCGACAGCCGGGTCATCGTCCAACTCAATAGCCGCCTCCAGACAATAGCGGCTGATCCTCGTACTGCTAAGAAAGGCAGCAACACGGGCGGCCCGCCTCCATAATTCAGCATCAGATGGGTCTTGGTCCAAAGCGGCGCCATATTCATCGAGGGCTCTCTGTGCCTGGGCTCGAGTCTGTTTACTTTCCAGTAAGGAGGCACCGTCGACCTGGTTCACCTTGGCCTGGTGACGGATGCCATCGAGCGCAAATTGGCCATGGTTCTTATAAGCAAGATAAAGGGTCTGTGGTAAGCTGCTTGCGCCGCCGTCGGTGTCGGGTTGGGCTGCCTCGAGAGCATGGGGAAACGACAAGTGGGCAGACAGATCACGGCCTTCAGCATGTCTCTCGGCGCGGTCGAACTCAGTGGCGCTCTCGGGGAGGTTGAATATCTCGGACTGGAAAAGATGGTCATACGCTACGGCAGCTTCCTGGTAGTGTGTAGGCCCTTGAGCATGAAGCTTGAGGGCGGCCTGGAAGCGCTTGAGGGCCTCGTCTATGTGGAGTTCGCGGGAGGTGTCGATCTCTTCGTCGAAGTTCTCTTCCGGTTCGAGATTGATGGCCGAGAAGGCAGACTGTATACGCTGTCAGTTACAGATCATCTCTACCGCCACCTGCACCAGGTTGCCTTGCCATCTTGTCAAACTGCGTGTTTCAGCCGCGCGACTCTTGAATCTGGGACGAGATGCGACATGGATGGACCGTCGCATAACGACATATATCAAAGGACTTTGCGCACTTTGAGGGTGTTGTCACGTCATCGCGTAATGTACGTGGTTCGTTACGCAAGGGTTCGATGAATGTACATTCTCCCCGAGACAGGGTAGTCATTTGATGGCAAGACACAATACGCAACGCGTTGGTAGCGATGAAGTTAAGACACGCGACGGTCCTTAATTCTTAATTGCCCCCGATATGGAGATCTGAGCTCTGTTATCTGGGATTCTAGACCACAGTGTTAAAGGATGTAGACACTGTATATACGTATATACTGTACAATCGACAGTGGCGTCAGCTTCCTCGCGGACTGTATGGATTTGGTGGGACGCTGCTGCAGCTTGAGTTGGCGGCTCTTACCCTGCAGGCTCTTTTGGTCCGGGCAGTTCTTGCGGGTACAGATGGAACTTTAATGTTGTCGGCGTCTCATCTCGTGCCTGCCAACGTCCTAATAACGAACCACCTAACAGCCGTGGTCCGGCTCTGGCTCTGGCTCTGGCTCTTCTCATCCCACCAACAGATCTCTCACCCGTGCGCTTCAGATGTCGCATCGCCCATCCCCAACTACACACCCTTCTCAACTCCATATTTGATTACTCGAGAGAGCTACAACGTCTATTCTAGTAAAATACATAGCCTTGTGAAACCTATCCAGGAGCTAGCAAGGAGAGCTGCCTGCACTCCTTGTCCTCCAAACCTCCGCGGCCGCGCCCACGATGCCTGCGCCAGCAGTTCCAGAGTACGTTGGACCCTTGGGCCTTCAATGTGTGTTGCAGCTATGCTAAGCGCCTGTACAGGATTTCTGAAGAGGTCATACACGAGTCAATTGATACCCGCACCGAGACACTCGTGTCCCTGCGCGAACTCGGACCCCCAGACCTCGTCCACCTGCTTAAGCAAAACTTGCGAAACACCGGTAAACAGGTATGTCTTTGTAATACTCTCGCAGCTTTTCTTCTAGGAGCTCCCTCTCTGATCCGCGCTCTACTCTAGACGGGCGTTTACCACCATGTTACCGGCGTCGATGCTTCCTCCTCGGCTAGTCTCGCCGCCTACATCAACACACTAACCTACAAAGAGCACGGTCAAGCGCCCACACATAAGATCGTCGAGGGGATCTATTGCTGCTACAATGCCTTCTCCCGTCTTGACATGCGCGTTCATGTCACTATTCCCGGCACCGTCGAGGCCTTCTGTGTCGACGAGAGAGGCGACAAACGTAAAGCTACTGATGAACTCTGGCTCGAGACATACCTTTGTAGCGTATTGCGTGCTTATTCATACGCCGATGACGGCAGCGGAGACACCATACGCAAGATAATGGGTGTGCGACGCTTCAATCCCGTCACCAATACCGAGACTGAGCACCGCTTCCTGAGCGCCGCCGAGACCCTCTTCTTCCGAGGTTCGTGACGGCGTGCCTATTAAATTCCCAGCTAAGCAAATCAAATACTGATGTATGATGCTACAGGTTGGCAATTGGGTTCCGACTCTGTCGTTCAGGTGCCCAACAATGTTTCAAATCACTTGACTTCGGGCCTATTAAAATACTTCCACACAACTGGTCGTTTTACTTCCGCCATCAACCTCTTCGAAAAGCTCCGAACACAGAATGTTGAAGTATCTTCGCTACTCGCCAAGGTCCTCTTTATGGGGAACGAAGAGGTACAAGGCGTCCGAGTGCTCTACCAAGCCTTGAAAGAATCCCCCATGGATTATGTCATGTTGGACACCCAGGCTGAGTTCCTCATACAGAAGGCGATGATAGCCGATACGCCCGCGCGGAAGGAAGAGATATTGAAAATGGCACTAGGGTGCGCCGATCGTAGTACTATCGCCGCCCCTAGTGAATTCGGAACGTGGGCTCGATTAGCCCAGGTCTATGTGGCTCTGGAGGATTGGGAAAACGCCCTGACGATACTTAATTCCTGCCCAATGTTCACATATCAGGATAAGGACGCACCAATAATGCCAGAGCCAAAGGAAGTATATCTCCCGACGCTACCGGAAACTCGGCTCGACGAGATTGACAGTGAACCAGAGTCCAGGTTCTCGGAACAAGTAGACCAAAGTCTGCTAAACATTAGAGCAGCAGGCTACCGAGGTACCTTTAAGCTAGCATATAACATTCTCACTGAGATGACAGCGAAGATCGGCTGGGACCAGTTACTAAAGATACGCAGCTCAGTTTTTGTTATGGAGGATGAGTATCGGACCGACCGACAAGACGAGGCCTCACACGGTCCACCCTCAAAGCGAAATCCCAGCACAGATGGGTTGCGTGGCTCACCAGAGCCCTCTACAAATGGTGATCATGAAGCGGAGGACGGAGAAGACCAGAAAAAAGGCCGAAATGATTCCACCCCAGCACCGTTGATCAATGGTGGCGACAACGAAACAGTGGAAAAGCCAACACATACCATCGACCCCAGTGAGGTCAAGGCCGATGGTGATACTGTGAGACTATACCCCCTGCTACAATGAAGCAACCACTAATGACACTATAGACGGCGACTACCGATGAACACCTTTCTCGGTTGAACAACAAGCGTCTATGTGAGAGATGGTTGGATAGCCTTTTCATGGTTCTTTATGAGGATCTCCGTGTCTACACTATTTGGAGGACCCAGATGGCTCAGTATCGAGCACAGTCTATGCAGTACAAGAAGTCAGCCGAAGAGTGGGAAATCCTAGGTGCCTTGGCAGAACGCTTGCAACATCATGATGAGGCAGCCGAGGCATACAAGGCATGCCTTGCTGCACGGTTTAGCCCCAAAGCACTGTCAGGCATCCTGCGGGCTTTCCAGAAGAAGCAGAGCACAAGGGACACAGTAGGAGCTGTCATTCGGCTAGTGACATGGCAATACCGATGGTACTCTGAATTCTCACCTGAGCTCCTTCATACGATACGAGTCCTTATTGAGGAGCAAGGCGCTGTCAAGGTGCGATCGCACATTCAGTCGACGAGCTTGCCTCAAAATGTTCTCGACTTGACCCATCACTACGCCGCACTATGTGCGACTTTCCGAAGCAGCGGGACAGACGGTTAGATGTATCCTAATAGCAAGGATATAAATATTGTAAAACGACGTTTTGTAATGCAGACTGGGCAGCAGGAGGCGATTGGCGTCAACCCTCTGGAGGCAAAAAATACATTGCTCATTAATTATTATACAGAGAAATGGAGATACTATTAGATACCCGTCAGGATTCAATCCCCTAGCAGGATGCCCTTCGCGCAGCATACTCGACTATTTTTTGAACTTGATCATAGATGCCAGCCAGAAGATCTATTCCCTATGTAGGCCAATAACAAGGAATCGACTTTTAGAGAGCAGGCAATCCGAGCTATGAAACACCTACGTGGAGCATAAATTCATGTTAACTCTAAAGGTCCGATTACCAGGTGCCTCGTAACCATCCTTCCCCCTGGAACGAGCGAGTTATTTTAGGCGTATTCTACTGGTCCATGTCTTTTTATTCTATCGACTGATCAGCTACCTCGCTCCCCGCAGCAAAGACGATTTCTCTATCCTTGGGAGAATTGTGAGTGATGTGTCGTATCCACAAAGCTCCTCAATAACGCTCCAAGATTCCGGTTTACATATACTATTAACTAGCCCTAAGCTCTAGGTGATCCGTAAATCAAGCGTCTTATCGCTACTACACGATACAGCTTGCGCAGTTTTAAGGTGAGAAAGAAAGCACTATACACTAATAAATCGTCTGCCTATCTATGCCTTGATTCTTCGTTTGAAGCTATTTATTTTACGTTGAATGCCAATATGCTGAGTTAAACTATCTTTAAAGATGTTGTTGCTCTGGCACTAGAAACTCTAACTGAGAGGTTAACATGCTCCTTGAATAAGAGCGTAAGATGCCTCAACAAACCAACCCCAAAATGGATGGATTATATCACCAGCTTAAACGTAAAAGGAATAAAAGGAAAGAAGACTTTTCGGATAACTAGGTGATTTTGAAGTCGTGATAGACATTTAGATATATGCCTTAAAAAGACAGCTCCTTCGATCTGATTGGGCAAAGCCCCCAATTCAACCTGACGAATGATGTCATCATTGTCTTCTCTTTTCAACATAGGGCTAATATCACAACGACATCTACAGCTTCACAATGAGTTGAAGAGTGTATGACCCCATGAATATTTGTTTAGTAGGAACCGGGGGATAGTCGACAGCTTGCACGATGAGCGGCAGTTCACATACCGATGTTATGTTAGTGAGTCTCTCTCGGAGCAACACCATAAACCTATTATTGCCTATACAATAGTCACCTCCCTTCGCGAAGATAGCTAACTGGCAACAGGCTGGCGCCGCGGCGGCGTTCACAGTCGACATGATGATATATCCCTTGGACACACTCAAAACTCGACAGCAAAGCCAGGATTTCCTAAAGACCTTCGCTAATCCCTCAACCAAGACACGGCTACCATACCGGCAGCTATTCAGGGGACTCTACCAGGGAATAGGTATCGTCGTCGTTGCGACGCTACCAGCAGCAGTATGCATCTCTCTGCTCACCACATTCATTCTCCTCCTGCGTGTTTTCAGGGTCACAAGAACGAGCGAAGAGGATTTTACAAACCGGGATTGGTAACAATACTAACAACGGCTGAATTATCCCAGGGCACTTTCTTCACCGTGTACGAGGCATCCAAGTCATTTCTAGGCCGTCACGCCTCCAGCGTTGGATTCCCGCAGCCGCTCGTCCATTCCAGCGCCTCGGCCATCGCAGAATGCGCCTCCTGTCTCGTGCTGACGCCGGCGGAGGTCATCAAGCAGAACGCGCAGATGCTGCAGCAGCGGCGGCGGGGCATATCGAGCGACAGCCACAGCGGCGGCCAGTCTCCGTCCGGGAAGTCCACCTCTCTGCAAGCACTTCGTCAGCTAGGCGGCGGCACCGACGCAGGGCGGAGGCTGCTCTCAGGCTACGCGGCGCTGGTCGCGCGCAATCTACCCTTCACGGCCATCCAGTTCCCCATCTTCGAATTCGTGCGCGTGCGGCTGTGGAGGAGACGGCGTCCAGAGGCCGGGGGTGGTGGTGGTGGCGGCAGCAGCAGCAGCGGCTCCCGATTCGGCGCCAGCGAGACGCGGAGCCTCCTTGAGACGGGCCTCGTGACGGGGGCGAGCGCAGGGTTGGCTGGGAGCTTCGCGGCGCTAGTCACGACGCCAATGGACGTCGTCAAGACTCGCTTGATGCTTGCCGCGGGGAGCAGCAGTGGGCAGGATGTTCGACAGGTTAGTTAGTTAGTGTAGTCACTTGGAGTCCTTTTTAATCCCCCTCCCCCTTCCTTTTTGGAATGTCTCGGGAGTCGCGAATCTCCTAATCTGGAACATCCCGCTCCTGCAGGCTCCCGAGACTCTGAAGACGTCTTACCACATGCGGAATTTTTACTGACCCCCAGCGTTCTAAACAGGGCGCTCAGGAGCGGATGGGGGAGGCTGGGGCGGCGGAGGGTGGTGGTGGTGGTGGTAGGTACCACGCTCGGGGAGGCCTAGCGGTGGCGCGGGAGGTGTTTGCCGAGAAGGGAGTCGCCGGGCTATTTCGAGGCGCGATCCTTCGATCTGTGTGGACGGCCGTGGGAAGCGGTCTGTATCTAGGCATGTACGAGGTCGCCAAGGCATGGCTTGCAAGAGGCAAAGACGAAGAGGTTGACAATAATTTCCCGTAGCGCGAAATCACGTAATGCCGCCACGCCCGTCTCGGGGATGGGCACAGCTCGTCTTTGTGAAACTGCTCGGCTCTGAATACGTTATACGCAGGACGTTGCGCTGCGAATCGCAGTGGATCACTTGAACTACTAATTATCAGGCAAAATAGGTCGGGACAGCAGTTATTAGCTTGGGATGATCCTGTTTCCAGATTTGGTAGTTACAGGCGAACGAGAAATCGGCCAATATAAAGGAAATTTGACCCTGTGGAAATCGTGGATGGAATACTGTCTACGGTGGCTCGTTAGCATTTGGGGGAGACAGTGCAGGGCGTCCTAAACCGAACAACGCATAGTCCGCGGTGACTATTTAGAGACTATTCAGATCTAGATCACTGCGAATTCACATCTTGCGTTGGATTCAAACCTGATATCTCAGTGTTCATTCAAGGGGGACCCCGGTAGGAAAGGAACCATGAGGGTAGGAGTAATGTGGCCTGTTCTAGATATTTTCGAAACACAAACAAAACGATTTGACGCTGTTGCTTTAGCCCCGGAACCACTTAACAATTCTTGCCGTCTCCTAGCACACGGTGCCGATTTAAACTTGACTAAATATTGGGCGTTACACTGGTCTCTTAACGAGCTCTATTATTCCCTATATGATATAATGGTACGATTTAGTAGCAGAGAAACAGGGCCCTGCTTAACTGCATCTAGACCGGTCAGTGGCTATCGTAGTATCTGGGGCAGCATCGACTCCGCGATATGCGGCCAATTCTTAAAACGGTCAACTAACGGTACTCTGGATGCTGTCCCAATAGTTTCGATCGTCAATAATACCGGCACATCAACGCTAGCGTAGGACGCCGGCATCTCTCGAACAGTAATCGGACGGGAAGAAGAAGCTGAGACCCGGACCTCGGTGGTCCGTGATGCCGGATATTAGTTATTGATGGAGACGAGCGCCCGGGCTGGCTTTTGCGTGCGTGTCGGCATCACGCGGAAAGACGGCCCGCCTGCCGACAAACTAGCACTGGCAGCAGTAGAGATAAGGCTTCTTCCGGTCAGACCGGCTGCGTACTATGTAATTCAATCTGTCTGTCGCCATATTCGGGATCGTGTGAGGGCTATGGTCTGTGAACCCGTTATCCCAGGATCTCTGATCCACCGGCCGCAGACGCCTAAAGAGCCTAATAGCTGGTTTGTAGATCAGCCAAAAGCATCGTAATGAGATTTTTGTTTATTCGACTCGTTTTGCATGCGAGGCGAAGATCATCTGCGTGCCGCGCGCATCGCAGCGCGGTTATGCCAGATTGTAAACTCTTTTTTTAATGTCAATAATATACGATGATAATATAGGTATCCCACCACCCTCTACTTATTTGAATAAGGGGAGGTACGGCATTTCCCTCGCCAACCGGGATGAAACCTCGCGAAGATGAAATGTGCAACACAGCAGCGGTCACCATGTCATCGTAAACAGAACATAGATATGTGCGGTCCTAAGAATACGAATGCATACCCGAACGATATAATACCAAACATCGAAGGTGAAATACCCCATGAACGGTATGTGTTTGTCCAACGTTAGTTATTTGTTAAGGACTCACCCACGACTGGTTCAGGCTATAGGTATAATATGAATTCTCGTCTTCCAAAGCCACTTGCTACGTCACTGTATGAATTTAAGTGATTCTTATGCTGTGGGGGTCAACGTGACAATAAGGGCGCTAGAAGAACGATATCATAATCCACATATGTGACCAGTTTATTCAGTATATGTGGTACTCGGGCCTGATCGTCAGGGCTGCAAGTCTTCCAATTCGTCACTGCGTTATTGTAGATTATTAGGTACGTAGTCTAGACGCTCAACGGCAGGTGATAACACTCGGATAGAACCATCCCATGTCGTGTGGGTTTCCAGTGGGGTGTAAGGTGAGCCGCGCAGCTGCACAAGGGAGTGTGCGGTTCGCAATCAAGACGATATGAAGAAGTAGTCGATGCCAAATTGCCACTGACGGGTAAACTGAAGAGCGAGGCCTCCTCAGAGGCCTCTACGATCTTCAATAGCGGCGCAGCAAACATATTGTTGTTTATTCTCCTTGGTGTGACACGGGCAGTCCGGATATTTGAGCTTGAGACCACCAACGACGGCTAACATGCTGGGTATCGTCATCTGGATACTCTCTCCATCTGGATCTTGGCCCTGTTGGCCGGATCTTGCAGGGAGAAGATGTCAGATACTCTGCCGTTTGTCTACTGCGTATGGTGCACAGTCGTGCCTAGGTGTTTATTCTGGCCACTCCCTGCCCCGTCTGCGTGTCTCCTGTCTGTCGGCAGTATGCAGCTACTAGCAAAAGCGAACCACGGCTGGGACGTCAAGGGCTCGAAAGGTCTTATTTTTAAGCCCCAAGCAGTACCCAAGGTTCCGATGCCAAGGGTGTGTCTAGTTCAATATTCGCTGCATGGAACCCTCCTGCAAGTAGACATACGGCACACTACTGGGTGTACCAAAACAAGCATGCCAAAACCCGGTAGGTGTTGCCTCATTGGCGGACCAGCAAGCAGTTGATGCTGGTCTACAGCGGTTCTACGCTCGTCGCAGAGGGTTCAAGACACACGAGGCGTGACGATGCCCTGTTCTGTATGCACTGGCTGTTTTGACGAGCAAGCATCAAATCTGATGTGAGGAGGTTGGTACTCCAAAGCGAAGGGCCACTTAATAGGTCGCTTGTACAGCATATTGACAGAATGGCAATAGCTCCATACATATGTACTGTACAGGATGGCATCTGCTTACCTATCAGTGCAGCGGAATCACCCTGCTTCGCGACCATCCGCCGCCGCAGACTGTAGATAGGGGTAACAGAGCCGAGGCCTTCGCGCTTGCTTGCCTCTCCGGCTCATCGAGCGTTTCGCACTAGAGAATGCCATCTCTCGCGGGCTAAAAGGCGACGTATCCAGGGTCAGCGCGGGCGGACAGACAGGTAAGGGACGTGTACACGACGGGGAATTCACCAGGCACGGAAGTCTGAGCTGTAACATGTGAAAACGACAGATTGGGTGGAATTGGAATCAAATCGGTTCCGATCATGTAGTATACAAAGGCAAACGAGATGGGATTGCGAGAATCTCGCTAGGTAGTTGTACCGTACTTGCACTACAGGGTGTCGGAAGTGCTAACCAATTCGGGCAGTTACCCAGTCGTGGAGCCCATGTTACCCGGGGGCCTCCACAGCACGTATGTAGGTCACGTGCTCACATGTCCTGTAGTGGCTGTGCAAGTGACAACGAAAAGGTTGCCTAGTTAGTAAAGTGATGAAGAGAGTAAGGTTAGTTCTCCTTAATGTAGGTATACTGAAAATCGCATTATACATAAGTGCGAGATTTTATTATATCTTCTTCTAGATAGGTAGACTGTAAATCCGTATAGGAACTCCAGAAGCTGTTCTAAATATCCAAGCTACACACAACGCCACACTACCCATAACTAGATAGACATTTACGTAGTATACTGCGTATGCGTAAATATAGGGATTAATCCATGGATCTCTGATAGATAAACACCTTCGTGCCCCATTATTATCCACCCCTTCACCTCGCCAGTTTTTTTTTCCCCTCTCAGTATCTACAGTGAAGTAGAGTACACAGAGTACACTACACTACCTACGCTACACTACACTACATCATCTACTTTGCATCAGCGCTTCCTCACATCATCCCTTGTCGCTCGTTCAAGCTCAACACAATCTTTGTAACGTCACGTCGCATCATGCCGGGTATGCTTCACGCTGCATAGCTATTTGTCTGGCTATTGACCGGCTCATCAAGATTGCCTACAGTATACCTAGCCCTTACAATTGGGACACACTCACCACCGCGTCAGCCCAGAAGCTGTCGCACCCCGGTCGCAACTTGCAAGACGAACAGTCTGGTGTGCAGATATTTGTCATTTCCCGGGCATCATAACATAATAGTGCAATAGGGCGGCGAAGGGAGAAAAGGACAGAAGTCGGAAAGTCAGGAGCGCAGCCGAGGCGTCTGCAGAGCCAAACCCACAATAGGGACTGCCAGATACCGGTGCACTAAATCGCTCGCTCTCTTGCACAAGGTGTACGCAGTATATGTGCATGTAGGTATAGTACTTTCTCGTTGTCGTTGCTGTTACTGTTATTCGTCCGTCTGCGTGTCTTCCACCCAGCGCCTTTCCTCTGCACTGCTGCTCTGTTCGCATACGCATAATTCCTAGACGAGAGCGAGCCGTCGCCAATGATCATGGTAAGCGACCGGCCACTCCCGTCTCGTCATCCTACGAGCTGGCTAGCTTGCCGCGCCTAAATCACGATCTCGTCAAGTGTTGTCGTTCGCGAACCCATCAGGAACCGTTTGCACTAGACCCTTGTCTCAGGTGGCTCGGAGGATACAGCCAAAGAGGCCCTTGATCGGTCATACTTGGCGATCCAACACACACGAATGGATGCATGTGCGCATGTACCGCAACTACACTAACCAAAGGCAAGGTACAGTACAGCAGCATGCTGCGGTGGTGTAGTATAGGTATTTCCTATCGTGAAGGCAGCCCTACAGCTACAGTATTGCTGTCTACATACGCATACTTACACTACACACATACTACACATACACTACACACACGCTACAATGCTTAGAACCTGCCGTACACCAGACCAGACCTACACATGTATCCATAGGTGCGTTAATGGCCATTGGTGCATCGTCTACCCAATCAATGTACTATACCATGTCTGCACCGCGTACTGCGTAGGTGCTGTAGGTCGGTAGGTAGGTATCGTCAGGTCATGCGGTACCGGTACACTACACCACACCGTATACCTGGCCATGGCGATAGGTACCCGTATACTGTACCTAGCAGGCATCTCGTTGTACAGTACAGCACACATCCCTGGTCAATTTGGCCGGCACGTTCCACCCCTTCCACCCCTTCCAGCTTATTCTTCCACGGCCTATGCGTAGTGTACGTACTGCGTACAACCAACGTCTAGTGGCTGCGCGGCCGGGAAGCGAAGTAAGGGTGGGAAAGGAACGAGAATGAGGCCGAACAGGCAGGATACCTAATAAACCACTCACAAGAAAGAGAGAGAGAGAGAGAGAGACAGAGAGAGAGAGGAGAGGCTGCTTGCTCGTCGTTGCTCTCGACAGATACGTACCACCTACCTACATACATACATTATGTACATACGCAGTACACCTACATGCCTACTCATGTATCGCTCCATGTATCGCTCCATGCACGGGAGACAAGCTGGTACCACCCCCCCTCGCTGCACGAACGAACCATCCAAGCAGCCTCAAAGCTCCATTTTCCTTGAATTCCGTTGCAGCGTGCATTTATTTATTAGTCTCCGGCTGGGCGCTAGGACCAAAAGAGTAGCCAAGTGGCTAGACGGAGTCGATGCAAGAGCGAAAAAAACGCCCATTGCACCGACAGGTTGAGCTAACAGGAATCTCGGCCCAGGGTCGCGTCGAAACACCTCAAACATCGGACCACCACCACCATCGTTTTCTTACCTCTCTGCTGTTGCGGCGCTGTGTTTCCCCCTTGGGATCCCCTCCCCTGGCTCCCCTCGCGCGCACGCACGCACGCACGCACGCACGTACGCTTGTCGCATAGCTAGCCACCGGTCTAGGTACCGCACCGCTTGACCCGGGGTTCTAGGGCCTGTCCGGTCCAGTCCCTGGTCCGCTGCGGGCTTCGTTACCTTTTCGCAGCTGCTGCTGCTACCTCGATTCTGCGTGCCCCTGCTCAGATCGAGCCCCCGTAGTAGTTCCAATTTAAAATCAAATCAAAAATGGCAGAGGCAGAGGAACAGCCACAGGCTCAACCTCAGCCTGAACCGGCCTCTGCCGTTGCTGAAGAACCAGCCCATGCCCTCCCACCACTACCGTCCAAGTCCAAGTCGTCGTCGTTGTGGCCAGAGCTTTCGTCACAGCACTCGTCACAAGCTTCCCCAGGACAGGAAAAATCCAGAGAGGCTCCGACCTGGGCTCCCACGCCGCCTGAGGCAGACACCAATGCCTCCCAACAGCAGGAGCGCATTCGTCCGTCCCCGAATCCTCAACCGCCCGATGCAGCTCGAGAGCCAGAAATAGGTCCCACACAAGAGCCGGAGAAGGAGCCATCGCAAGAGAAGAAGGGACTGGAGGATCAGGGTCACCAACTACAACAGGATCACGTTTCGGATGGTCCGATCTCGACGTCGACGTCAACATCAACACCACTTATCTCTTCGTCTGCCCTCGTGACGGAGGAGACCACTGTCGCTACTGACCAATCTAAAGCCTCTACAACTCGAACACCTCCGTTGACATCCACAGACCCAGGTGGCAACCCTCAGGACCAGCAGAAAGCGCAGGACGACCGGCAGGAGAAGAACGGCGCTACCACGCCCTCTGCCGAAATCATGTCGCATAACCCACCCCATATCCCAGGGACTCCTCGACAGCCTCTCCCTTATTCGACACCTTCAGCGTACGCAACGGGTGGAATGAGCAACACGCACTATGGTTATGCAAATACGGCCCCCCAGACACACGATCCCTATAGAGCGAGCTCTCATGCGACGACAAATAACACAATACCGCTGCCGAGTATGCGCACATTCGACCCGATGCAGCAGCAATCCCAGCAGCAGCAACACATGGCTATGGCTATGCCCGTGTCGCCCGTGCCCCAAGTCCCAGGACAGCAGTCCTTGTATTATGGACCACAAGTTCCCATTGGCGGCATGGGAGGCCATCCGTATGCTAGCCTATCCCAAGATGCCATGGGTCAAAGATACGCTTTGCCTCCTGGTGGGCCGGGTGCGGTGCTGCAAGCTGGACGTCATAAGAAGGTAAGGAATGGCCGTCCTTCTATGTACCGTGTTCTATAATCCGGCCGGCCTAACCAGTGATCGTTTCGTCTGGCTATAGGAGATTAAGCGTCGAACCAAGACGGGCTGTTTAACATGTCGCAAACGGCGTATCAAGGTATGTGTCGATCATTCTCCTTACCTTCTTCATATGCATGGAGCGAAAGGGGTGCACCCCATTATGAAGATAACATGAGAGGGAGAGGGGAGAAGAGAGATGTGCAAAGTTCAGATTGGGCAAGTGCAGTCCGAGCAAGGAATGTTGATGTGCGGTGTTGTTGTGTCTGAAGTGTTCGCTACTCACTTTCGCTTGGGGTTTCGCTTGAGAATAGGCTGCTCGCGCTACTCGGAAGCGAGCGAGCCAAATCTAGCGAGCCCAGATCTAGCAACATGCGCCAACCCGTGGTCAGACAAAGCCATGGGAGGAAAAAAAAAAAAAAAAAAAAAAAAAAAGGCTCTACACTAGCCCCATATTGCGCCGAACCCTCATTCCTTGACCATATCAATGTCGATTGTCTAACCTAGCCCCATTTGGTGTTTCGTCATCCCTCTTACGACTGTACCTCCCCTCACCTTCTCCACACCCCAATTGAAGCTATCGACGACATCGTCTCCCTTCTGGTTGCATTGTTATTGGGGGACTACATTTCAACACACTCAACTCATACCATATAAGTTGTGTCTCGTGCTCTAACAAATCGTGGTGCCTCTAGTGTGATGAACTGCATCCGACTTGCAAGAACTGTCAAAAGTCGAAGCGCGAATGCCTTGGTTACGATCCCATTTTTAAGAATCAGCAACAGAACCAGCAACAACAGCAACAGCAGTCACCACAGCAATCTCATCAATCTCAGCCAACCCAACAGCCACATCACGCGACGAGCAACATCCACTCGGCGCAAAACTCGGCCACCCCAACTTCTGCTTCCTCTACATCTTCCATTCCTCACAGCGCACCTTCTGTATCTGCCTCTGCCCCTGCCTCCACCCCACTGACACCCTGCACCACTGCATCCTATACGACCGTGCCATCAGGAATTCCCAGTGCTGCCGCTCCGCCAGCGCCAGCCTACAGTCCAGGTCTAGCTTCTATAGGAAATTCAGTCTCGAACATCAAGAGCGAAGGCCATCCCTATCATACACTGGACCATTCTCTGGATAGTGTCCTGACAACCTCGAGTATGTCGACCTCCCATTTCCCAGCGACCACACCAGTCATTCCCCATGTTGTTGATTATAGAGCCAAAGGGCCACCGCACCTTAGAGGGGGCGGTCCCTCTTTCGTCCCTTTGCATTCAGCCTCCTCGCATACTGCGCAGTCGCCTTATATGGAACGAATCCCGGCTTACTCTGGTATTTCAGTACACAAAATGAAGGTCCAAGAGCTTGTCGCCATCGGAACTGCTTCCCCTCCACCTGCCGATGCTGCCTTGAGCCAAGAGAAGCTCCTCGAGGTTCAGGATCTATACGAACAGGTCTATGCCCCAGGACTAGAGAAATTTTTCGAGACGGATTGGTACCTCAAGCCCTACGGGTCAAATGCTTTGGCGTCTAGCTCACGCGTTCAAGAAGTACTGGCAGCCTTTTTGCAGTCATTATCCACAACCACTACTAATGATGTTGCCGGGATGGCTTACTCGGCTAATCTTGAATTTCGTGTGGTTTGGGAGTTAGCCATCCTGGTATATTCAACTGAGTACAAGGTTGATATGTCACAACGCCTGCCACCCACTGATGATGGCAATGAGGCGCGCAACCGAGTAGCTGTCTTCGAGACTTTACTTGCAGGAGAATTTCTCGACCATAATCCACTTCGACCTCCTCTTGAGAACCCAGACAATGCCGCTTATCATCGAAACCGAGAGCTCAGGTTCTGGCATAGCCTGGCCGAATTTTTACTCATCAGAGACCAGCCCAACATGGATGTTACGCCTCGAAGAGATCTGATACTCGCGCAGCTCCGCGAGTTGCTTGATGGGAGGGAGAATCGCGATGTTTTATACTCGCTAACCGTTATTCGAGCCTTAACGCATAAGTTTCCCCCTGATTTCGAGAGTACACTCCCTCCGCATCTAGACGAGAGCGACCCGAAGAGCAAGCTCGCTGTAGCTCGGAAGTTTATTCAAGACGAGGCACGCGTCACCGGGGGCACAACCAACGTCGTCCGACGTTTCTCCGAACTCGGTGTTAGAGCTTTCATCAACCCTGCATACAATATTGCTCGATAATAAGAGAAACCCACTATTGCAGCTGGCCGCAACCACTTTGTAGTAATATTTTCTTAGTCAATTGTTGCCTGTAACCTGGCCATGCTGCGGTAGTGGGTAAGTTCTCTACTAGATTTCACATCACTTCTGCCACGGTTTCACTGTTGAGTATGGCGGTTATCTGCTGTTCGCCTAGACTGGGCATTATAGACACTGGCCAAAAGGGATAGGAGACCTTGAATCTGAAGAGGTTACGATGGCAGGAGGCTCGGATGATTTGGGTTTATGCGTCGGCGTTACGGCAGGTCATAAAAGGAGCCAGGAATTGTTTTCGGCCATGTTCAGATATGATGTACGATTAGCATCGGAGATTGTTATGATCCGCCCTCATTGTATTGGAGGCGACACGATAATGTGTTCAGGACGAGTATTTTGGCACACTACGACAACTGTTCAGCACCAGCCGGGAAGTGGGACGGTAGCACTGTGCCGTGCGGTCGAGTTGCATGGATTGTAAGCGGCTTGACTCGTCTCTTTAGCACCAGCGCAGTGTCAAAGAGACTTTGTGTCAATCACAAATCTGAAAAAGTCATACAAAATTACTCGGTGTAGCCAGTGACGATGCTATGTATCCAGCGAACACCTACAAGTCGATAATGGATAACTATATGAGTATCATTGTGTTTCTTGATTCGAGTTCTACCCTTCCGGCAAGCAGCCCGATCAGGGCGAAGGATTGGAATTTGTACACGTGTGACGATGTACATAACATGCCACTCGCTTGCATCTCAAATGGAATTCTTGGAGTCAAGGAAGCCACCTAAAAAAAGGAACTAGAAACCCGTCGATGTAACCAGAATCATGACCCGGATCTTTCCAAGCACTTTGTCATTCCAAAAACGATAGCGGGGCGAACCATTGATTCTGGACCACTACAAATAAAAACTTGCTCATCTCTTACTACTATTATTGTTCATGGGGAGGATTAGAAGCTATCGCTATTGGCAGGGGGACAAGCTACGCTTTCTCTTCCCAGTGTAACTCGAAGGGCTCCTCTCGAGACGCGTAAAGAATTAAAGAAAACAACACGGTGCATGTCATATGCAATTTGTATGACTGTCAGATTTCGCTACGTTCCTATACGTTCCTTACCTACCTACGTAGCTTTGCGAACTAAGCTCTAATTAATTCATTGAATCTACGTTGACTCTCTAAATGTTTTTGTCTATGCTAAGGACTAAGCAATATATAATGCCAAGCTAATCGAGAGATATAGATTTCTATACTTTTAGTATACACTATCTCCACGATACTTACTATATATACTATTATGACGAATAGGTAACATTCTATCACTTTTTCTCTATAGATAATTACGGGGACAACCTTCCATGCTTCCACCAGCTTCCTATATATGTACCTACTTGATACGGTACGGGATTTCTATAGAGCAGCTCTCCGACGGCCACAATCATGACCTACCTTAGTCTACCTAAGCTCTGCCTGTGATGGAACTCAAAGAGAATCCCAAACAGGAAACTAATAAAGAAGGGGGACAAGGCCCCAGTTTGCAAGACCACAAGTACGTACCACCCCGCGACGTCCAATCCGACGCGCCTAGCTATCCGTTTTCTGCTCAGCTTCTCGATCACCACTTCTTTTCCTCTCCTCCCGCATCACGAGAGCAAATCAGTCGTCAACGGTTGAGCCTGGTGGCTGGGACTTGGCGCATATGCACCGGAATGCAGACCGACCTTGATTTCCGGCTTCCGGCACAAAGTACGGGTACGGAAAAGAAAACATGTCTAAAAAAAAAAAAAAAAAAAAAAAAAAAGTTCACGACTACGAACTTCAGAGGATCAAAGGAGGAAGACATATCTACCCAGTTTAGATCTCACACTGTCTCAAAAAAATTTTTCTGTTTTCCCTCCCGTACCGGACTGCGAGTTTCGTCTCAGCTATCATGTATGTATGTATGTATGTATGTATGTACTAATGATCCGCCATTGCTGAACCGCGATCGTTTTCTTTCTGGTTCTTGGAGCTACCCATCTACTACTACCCATCCACCTACACCTGAAGAGAAGCTGAAAAAAAAAAAGAAGGATAAAACGTACCTACAGCACAGCTGCGACAGGTCTGGCGAATAATTGGGTTTTATTCTATTTTATCACGTTCCTTTTTTTTTTTCTCCCCCTTTCTTTCCCCTAACAGGACAGGCATAAGCAAACACCTATGTAGAGTTAGACCGGTCTGACAGGTGTTTATTTCCTTCTCAATCCCTGACCTGTCAAGCTACATTACATACTACCGGGCTGGCTAGTCTTTCCTTTGCCCCCTTCTTACTGCGTATGTGAAAGAAAACGGGAAACGCCATCTCTTACCACCCCTCCTCCCTTCTTTATCCCCCCCCCCTTCCCCCTGCTTTGCCAGTTAACGAGTTTATTTTCTTTTGGACGTGTCAAAGGTTTTCTGCATGCATGTTCGTCACGCATGTCTGTCTGCCTGTCTGTCTGTCTGTCTATTTGCGGCTACCACGCAGCTGCTGCTGATAAGGGACATAATTAAACTGTCCCAGAAAGTAGTACTTCTCCCTCTGCAGCCGTGATAGGAAACACGACATGAAGACCACACAGTCGACTCTCGTACATGACTGGGGAACCGAGCCGGAGGTATCTTGCAGAGATGGAACGCGATACAGATTAAAGTTGTCGACACTTACTGGAGAGCGATTAGGCCTAGACGCTGCTGTGTACCCATCAAGGTTTGATTTAGGCATCATGTGAGGTTGACTGAGTAAGGGGATGAGGACGAATACATCATCTACCTATGAGACGAGTCTTTTGCAATTAATAGCTACTAATTGGTTACATGGCCCCCCTCTATATTGTGGAGAGGATGTTTGTTTGAAGGTGGCCCGGTCATACTTGCTTTTGTCTGTGTTCTCGTCTAGCAACGCCTCTTCCAGCCTCGTAGGACAGTACCTGTGATGTGGCAACGATGGATGGGAATAACGTTATCGTCAACCAGGTTTCGAAAAAGGTGGTTTCTTGTCATCTAACAATTATCTGCCTGCATACCTAGATACATAATTACTATTAGACGTAACATTCTGGTCCTGTTTCGTTTTCGTTTCTACTACGATCAACTACATGTATGTCAAACAACGTAGTAGTAATTTCACGCTGCGAGTTTAGTAGACTAACTAACTAAATACCTAGTTTGGCGCTATTGACGCCTACAATGTGTGAATCCATCGATATCGCCCTCTACATCTATGCTAGAATAAGGTGTTACAAGACGGATGGAAGGATTCCTTACGGCGTGGCTGTCTAAGTAGTAAGCAGGGCTTGACAGTTGTCAATTCCTCCAAGGGCGTGCCACGGCATTTACACATGGTGTAGTTGCCGAAACCGCTATAGGCTATAGCAACATTCTTAGAAAACCTGGTGATAGGGGGAGGGGGGGAAACATTAACACCAATCATGATCATATTTACTACATTTTGACTCATAAGGATCTCGAGGGTCGTTAATGGATCAGATAGTTTCATCACAAAGCGAGATCTCTGCGTCTAGATGCCCTCATGGGACTGCGTCACCAAATATTGCCATAATGTAGATGTTAGCTATTTCTATAAGCGGATTTACAAAGCTGATTTTTTTCCCATGGTCTTGTTTTTGAGCAAACCACTCGAAATAATTGACATCAGGCTCATAAGAAAAACACTTTGCAAGCTTATCAAGTTTAACAAGCGTGAACTAGGAAACATGTTCACTATTCCTAAGCACCCACGCAACTCTCGTAGCAATCTTCTGTAGATACTAACTCAAGTAGGCAATTCAATCTTCTTAACCATCACATTCTCGCGTAGTTGGCGTTCCCACCTTTCCCCGTCCACACATGTAGTATTTACTAGGACTATCACATGTAATACATTCGCCTCGTAACTTACCAAGGGGCTTGACATGAAACGAGAGCAGTAGTACAACGAGATACATGACTTCAGCACCGATGGATTGCTAGCACGTCAATATCAACACCCTACAGGGTGAACTCTGGATAGATAAGGAGTGTAACGTATCCAGAAGCACGGCTTAGCTGGAAACCAAGTTATGTATATTGTAAATATACATGTTACCCAAAGAGCCTAGAATTACACGCCAGAGAATCCTGCAAGTAATATCCAAAAACTCTCTTTCCTCTGATCGTCACATGAAACCGGAAGGATATACCAGTGAGAACAAGTTGCCCCCGAATGTATATATGCAGAGAGCTTTGGCAACGAGAGGGAGTTTAACGAGCACACACCAGTAGCATTGAGGCTGGTGAATATGATAGTCGAACAAATCCCTCATAACTATAAACAGAAAATATTCCTATGAGAGCAACAGCGTCTTTATTTCCGTAACAATGCCATTTCGTATAAAACAATGAAGGAGTCTTGTATACTGCTAGCAGAAGAAAATACGAGATTTCTCGCAACCACAAATATTCTATACCCATACTTTTAATTCCATAGCGAGATCATGCATGTTCCTCTAAGCTCTAGGAATAGTGAAGGCATCATGTATGAATATTCCTTGCTGCTAAGACTCTGCGAGCCAAGCATAAGTGTATGTATGTATGTATGTATGAATTTTCTTATAGTCGCACCAATGGTCTAGACACTCCTGTATTCCAGTCATTGGATATATACATCCATACGTATCATTGCTTCTGGAAGTGGTGTCACACCACCAGTACCAGTAGTCTGAACTTACTCTATCTGAACTTACTCTATCTAACTAACCTAAATCTAACCCAAGTCCTCATCCCACCCACGAGACCATTGCCTACTAATTCTGAAACCATCATATGTGAGGGGATACATCCTTGTAATGGCTACTGATTCTTCCCTATGAAAGAAGAGTATCTCGACGAACAAAGGATGGTCCCCCCCCGGCTGAATTCGATAATTTGCAGTAGATGACTAGAAGAAGGACACAAGCCATAATGGTAGAGTCAGGTGGTGTTTGTACTTCTTGGTAGCTGATAGACATTTGTTGTTGCGCGAAGGTCTCTAGAATACCTTCATGAACTTGTGCCTGCCATATACAGAAGTCTCTTTGTCGTATAGCATATCCATTATAGGTAAGGAAGGCTAAACCTTGAAGTTGGGATCTAGCGACGATGAAGATTAGTTTAAAGATCTCGGTCTTCTAAGGTGAAAGTATAATATAAGATGAACACGTAATCCCTAGAGTTATCTGCTTCTGGAGGATAGTAGGACTATTAGAAAAGAAATTATAGATTCACCGAGGGATAGGAGTGGGCAGCTACGATACCACAAGGAGAACATGAGGTTGATCAATATGCCCATCACATTACAAGGATTGTATAACTTCTCATCAAAGCCAAACAGTTGCTTCAATTCTATTGGGTTCCGGTTGACGGAGCCCTATATACAGCTATTTCCGTAGTAGCTGTCGGTATCTGGTGACACAAATTCTGGGTGTCTACAGAAAATATCAAACGCTGAGGGGAATCATGCATTATAATAGCCAACGCCTTTTGTTGAAAAGTATGACCGGCCAACCCCTTGTAACCTTTTTAGCCCCCCAGTCCAAATTTATGATACCCGTGCCAGTTGATGCCTCATACTTATGCTTGTTGAAACAGAAAACACCTTTGTGCACCTGGCAAAGGCCAAGTACAACAAATTATTATGTACATTTAGTTTAGTATCGGTAGCTAATAGCTTATTAGTAATGTCCGAGTATAAGGTTGGAATATTAGGATGGAGGTAAACTTACTGGTCGGCCTTGAAAGGTCCCTCGGTAGGTATGCTGAGGTACTCAGCCTGGACGTCAGTGAGCTTGGTGAGCTCGGCATTGACGTGAGCTAAGTGCAGGGCAGCCACCTCCTCGTCAAGGATCTTAGGGAGGACATAGACGCCAACAGGGAGCTTCTCTGTCTTGGCAAACGCAACATATTTCTTGCCGAAAGCAATATCCTCAGCCTTGTACAACATAATCTGAGCAAGGACTTGGTTGCTGAAGGAGCAGGACATGACGAAAGAAGAGTGGCCAGTAGCACAGCCCAGGTTGACGAGACGACCCTCGGCTAGGAGGATGATGTGGCGGCCGCTGGGCATGAGGAAGCGGTCAACCTGTGGCTTGATATTCTGGACGCTCTTGGCGTTCGCCTTCAACCAAGCAACATCAATCTCAATGTCGAAATGGCCAATGTCTAATAATGAGTCAGTTTATTACAATTTTCCCGATACGAACTGTCAGTTACTTACTGCAAATAATAGCATCGTTGGGCATGGCCTCGAAGTGGCGCCCAACAAGAATATCACGGCAACCAGTGGTGGTGACAAAGATCTGACCTTGGGGAGCGGCCTTCTCCATGGTGGTGACCTGGAAGCCAGCCATAGCGGCCTGTAGGGCGTTGATGGGGTCAACCTCTGTGATGAGGACGCGGGCACCCATACCCTGCAGAGCCAGAGCACAACCCTTGCCGACGTCGCCGAAGCCGGCGACGACGGCGATCTTACCAGCAATCATGACATCGGTGGCGCGCTTGATACCGTCGATCAGAGACTCACGGCAACCGTAGAGGTTGTCGAACTTGCTCTTGGTAACACTGTCGTTGACATTGATAGCGGGGACCAAAAGCTTCTTCTCCTTCATCATACGGTAAAGGTGGTGGACACCAGTTGTCGTCTCCTCAGAGACGCCATAGCAGTCCTTAAGCATCTCGGGGTATTTGCTGTGAACAAGGGAAGTCAAGTCACCACCGTCGTCGAGGATGAGGTTGAGCTTCTTGCCATCCTTGAAGGCAAGCAGCTGCTGCTCGAGGCACCAGTTGTACTCTTCCTCGGTCTCGCCTTTCCAGGCAAAGACAGGAACACCGGCAGCAGCAATGGCGGCGGCAGCGTGGTCTTGTGTCGAGAAGATGTTGCAAGAGGTCCAAGTGACTTCGGCACCGAGAGCGGTCAAAGTCTCGATCAGGACAGCGGTCTGAATGGTCATGTGAAGGCAGCCAGCGATGCGGGCACCGGCAAGAGGCTGGTCGTCAGCGTACTTCTTGCGGATGGACATCAAACCAGGCATCTCATTCTCAGCGAGCTCAATCTCCTTGCGGCCGAAGGCGGCAAGGGACAGGTCAGCGACCTTGAATTTAGATGCTGGGGCAGCCATTTCTGTGTCAAATACGGTCAGTTCAGTGTCAATATAACGGATGCTATTTATTTTCAGTTCAGTGGAACTCACTGTGGTAGTAAAGTGACAGCTGTGATGATCGAAGTGGGATGATGCTGAGGAAGAGTCGCCGAGTTAGCGACTAGATACTGGAAAGCGGATTGCACACAGCCAGCAACTGGAACTTACTCGGGGGAATTATGAGGACGAGGGAAAAGAAGAGAGGAAGAGAGGAAGAGAGGGAAGTAAATGCAAGAGGATTAGGAGAATAAAAGAAGAGAGGAGAGACGGAAGTAGTAAGCACTGAGGGGCAGGATAAGACGATAAAGTCGAGCCGGCCGTGGAGGATTTCCCACGTCGCAGGAAAATTTGGGAGCGGATCTACTTACGGTACCCCTCCATCGCCGTGCACAGAGTGCCTACCATGCCTACCATGGGCTGAACCTCGCTGGCAGACCCCTCCAGGGCCCTCTTACCGCCCGCCGGGTTCCTACGGTGACTGGCTGACTATCGAGGGCCGATTGGACGGCTGCGCGCGCTAGCTCCCTTGCTGGCCTAGCGCCATGAAGGGTTCGCTTAGTGGGTGGGGATGCCCCTGCACCCAACATGTCCCTCTACCCCTCGCAGTCGAGGCTTTCGGCAAATGTGACCGACTACGAAGGGATACTTTCGTATTTACACTACCTGTCTGTATGTATATGTATACGCTACAGTAGATAGCGCAGGATGTTTTCTCACGCTTTGCTTACCTGGGTACAGTCATCCAGACTACAACAATTTCCCACCCCTTACTATCTACTAGGCAGGTATCCGATTAAAACGGGAGCAGATGGAGGGTTTTGTGTCGACTATTGAACTAAGTTGTCTACTTGGGCGGATAGGTCGGTTGAGTGGGCTACGTTGTAGTAGTAAACTGTAGGAGCCAGCGCTGACTAGGCCAATTGAGAAGTGATTAGCCTTTACTTAGAACTTATTTATATGTACTACATTATAGATACTCATTTGACCTCAATGAAATAGCTGCTAAGCGAAAAGAGAACCAAGATTGTGCAAGCAACCTACCGGTAAGGGTGTTCAGATACAGCAGCACAACAGAGCATTTAATAGCCGGCCACCAGTATGTATACGTCAGCCGGCCGGGATGGAGCCTACACTACGATTAAATTACCCCTGAAACACTACATACATATATAAGTTTATTTCACAACGCTAATTCGTGGTTTAGTCTATGACACTGGACGTAATAGCAGAAGGGAAGTAGAAGGGCATATCTTATGATCATATCTCAGACTGGCGGATATGCTTTCGGAGCCTATATATTCAGCGCCGAGCTGCCACCCGGGGTTATGGGTAGTTCATTAGCGACATGCTTATCTATGGCTGCGGTCCTTCAATCATCAATGCCATCATTCAGTCCCCCTTTTCGCTATTTGAGCTTTGCTTCGGATTTTTGTCGGCACCTTCGCCGTAAAAAGCAGCAAGCCGGCATGCTTTGACTGCTCGTCCTAGACAAGGACGGGGAGCATGCCTGCTCGTGTGTGTACTTGGTTCCGTGAGACGTAACACCTGAAGATGTTGCGCTAAGTACGTGACTACTGTTCTATAGAACCCGAAAGAACGCCCAATCGCCAAACGCCGTGCCAGATGCATGCCGACGGAAACGTTATCCCGCTTTTCTAATCAATGTCTTCATTCCGGTAGAAGGTTCCCCCTAACGGCAAACATTTTAGCGCTGACACACGCCGTAAATCCATCTACCTGTTTGCTGTACTGCTCTACCTGTTTGGCATTCAACATGCCCTCGAGCCGACTAGGTTCTTGTGGTAGCTTGAAGATGCGTTGCCATTCATCCTCAGGTAGAGGTTGTTGCTTGGCCGCAACTCGTGCCGCGTTCTCCGCTTTACGCTTTGTCTGCCACGCTGTAATCTTGGTCTGCTCTCGTGCCAACTGTCTCTGGTAGTATTGATAGTTGTTGAGTTCCGTGTAGTGCGACTCTATGCTGTCGAGTAGTAGGTCACATGTTTTCTCCAAAAAGGGATCTATCGAGAGGTCGAGAATGTCGGTTGAAGGATGAAGAGGCATCTGCATAGGATTGTTTTGGAGGTCGGCAAGCGATGTAGGCATGGCCACGTCACCTGTTGTTGGCTTCGCGGGTATTTGGTGGAGGAAAGAGGTAAGGAGGTAGGAATTATGTATAGTAACTGGGAGTTCGGTGAAAATGTCCCTGAAAGTTAACTTCGATTTTTGAAGGCTATTGCAAGTTAGCATTACATCCTCCCGGAAAGTTGGCAGCTGAGTCGAACCTGTCTGTGGTGAACTTGCCCTCCTTATACGCGGCCATGAAGGTAGAGGTTAATTTGAAGGCGCGTAGGCTTAGAGCGCCTTGTGAGCTTCGGCTCACGTCATGAACGAGGGCCACTGTCTTGTCGTTTTCACGCTGGTAGTGATACTGGTTCTCGACGAAGCCGAGGTTAACGAAGTTGCCCATCGTAGCGCTTGTGTACCAGCCGACGTTGTTGGCATCTACGTTTACCTCCTTGAGGTGTCGAATCATCTCGTTCTGATAGGTAATATTCGCCTTCGCACGAGGCGCGGCGGCGGCAAGCGCAGAGGCATCGTTCTGGTGGCTGCCTTCGACGTTGGCAACATCGGCGGTAGGGAAAGGGAACGAGTTCGTTACTTCTAAAACTCCATCCCGGTCCATGCCGACGATAGACCCGGTAGCTGTGGTCGGGAAGCTGGCAGAGCAGTGCTTGACAATTTTCATGACAACCTGAGTGGCAGATCATCAGTCAGTAGGGGCTACATCATCAATCACGGGGTTCGCGATTGAGGTGGAGGAGGGGTGGGATGAGGGGCACAGGTGGTGGACGAACCAGAGCTGCCACCTGGACCGTCTTCAACGGTACATCTTTGTAAATGTCGGCCATGGTTGCAGCGGTAGAGAGATACTCAAGACGTAGAGCGTCTTGTCTGTCTAGGGCCGCGGTGTGGCTTGTAGTCGGTTGATGACGAAGAATCGCCGAAATTTTGTGGTTTGATGTAAATTGTGCGATGTGGGGTGAATGGACGGAGAGGCGGAGAGGCGGAGACGAGTGGCAGAAAAGGTTATCTACGAACCTTGAAACATTGAATTACGTAGTGGGCACTAAGTCCCTACTTAGGTAGTGATATTTGCACCAATGTGATAAGTAGATATCCTATGTATCAGAATATTAGTCTTTAATGCATATCTCGGTCTACCTACTAGGTACCTAATTATTACCTTAAAGCTGCCGGTCATGATGCTTGCTACCTACCGAGTTGGGTATTTCCATACTAAACATACTGTACCAAAACAAAACATACATACAGCATCACAGTTTATGTGCTGCCCTATTCTCCTAACACGAGAAGCTCTGTTTAAACGAAACGGGTACCTATTTCGGATACCGCTTGTGTCCGCCTGTTCTGCCCAGACCACGGCAAAGGCAGGTGTCTCATGTTTGGGGGCTCTCTCTCTTGGGTGTTGATCCAAAGAGCGAAGCGAATTTAAATCCCACTCTTGAACCCCCACGCCAAAGCCAACGCTCGGGGGGTGTTGTCATCTTCCATGTCATTTAGGCCACTAATAGACTCGTGCGGAAAGAGCCTCATCTTGACGACGTCTCATCTTTATATGCCGTCTTCGCCGCCGTGGTTTGCGCGCAATTCAGCCAAATATCGCCATGCCGTCCAGCTCTGAGCGTGCGCCCAAGCCCCGGGCGCTGACGAATGGGGCCATCAGGCTATCAGGACTGCCACGAGCACCGAGACCGCCCCCTGATTAGCTCTCTCCGCAAGACTCTCCGCAAGACCCGGCGCCTGGCCCTGCTCCTCGCCCAGCCCGTCGGTCGGCAGGTAAAGTAGCTATACTACCTACCTGCCTACATACTTGGTAGGCATGCTACATAGGTATGGGTATACTACCTAAATATACACAAGTAGATATGGGTATACTACAGCAGAGGTATAGGTACCGTCCCTCCTCTCCTTCTTCTTGTTCCTCCTCCTCCTCCTCCTCCCGTCCTCTGCCTCCGCCTAGCCAGGTCTTCTCTCTCTACATCGCTGCGCTACGCCCGTCTGGTCCAGCTTACTAGGGGATCGCCCTGCATTGGGCAGAGGGAACAACAGCTTCCGGGGTTTCGATCCATTTCTATTATCCTTCTGTCTCATCTGCGCCTCCTGGCAATTAATCGACAGCTGGTGCTGGCTCTCTATACTACATACCCTGCGCCGAACAGAGGATCTACTCTACCTGCAAGACTTGCCAGCCAAATCCATGCGCCAGTGTGACGATTCTCGTCCTTTGTGCAACCCTGGTCGACCGAGACCCCAGGACATCAACATGGATAGCTCTCCTCCCATTCGCCACCGCCCGCCGGCAAACCTCTATCTACCTTGCTGGTTTGGCGCCCTCTATCAAACTACTTTGATGATAGCCCGCTCTGCTCGCATGCAGTAGCCTGACCTAATGCTACCCTACCGACTCGTCACGCCCAGTCGGTGATCTCCCAGCTTTCCACATTGTCGCGAATGATAAGCCTATGCCGGTCAATCTTCCAATGGGAATAGAGGTCCCGAGCTGCCCCGGCTGCCCGTCGATGCGCGGGACCGATGCCTCCTTTCCTTGCGTCCTCTTGCGATCTCCACACGCACGTTGCCAGATTTTTACCATCCTTATCAGGGCTTCCAAACCAGTACCTAATCCTGTCAGTGCATGACATGCATTGGTGGTGCAGAGGTTCGCCTACTTGAGAAAGCCGCCACTCGCCGTTGCTTCTGCATGCGCTGCCTTGTCCAACGCCCCCAGGTCCTCGTACACCGTCGTCGGTGGGATCTGGGACCGGAAAGCTACCACGAAAAAGGAGCTCCCTGTCCAACTGTGTTCTTTTTGCTGCGCTAGCCGTTTTACCTGCTCTATAACCTCTTCCCAGTTGAAGGTGTCGATGTATGGGGCAGTGGCATAATCGGGCCGGAGACACTTTAAGTGACCCAGCGCCTGCGCAAGGATCGCATTTTCCGTGTCAAGACTTGTCAGATCCAGCAGGTGTTCCCTTTCAGTGTAGGGTGACATAACCATCATTTTCTTAGCCCCATCTCGGAGAGTTTTTGAAGCCGGGACCTCTTTTGTCGAAACTGTGACTGATGTCTTTCCGGCGTTGGTAGTGAGCACGGGTCCTGCAGTCTGCAAAAATTCGTGCTGGATAGCCATGGTCTCGCCTAAATCCGCAGAGATCCTTACAGCCCGTGGAATGAAACCGAGTTCAATAAGGTGCGTAAGGAGCCGCTGGGGTATGATGTTGCGAGAGCAAATTCCTCGCAAGCCAATGAGTATGAATCGAGAGTGTGGTAAGTTATATATTTTTCCAGGCAGGGTGGGCTGAGTCCTGATATATATATATCCGTGGATTTGGATGCAGAAGAACCGGCATAAATCTAAGCGACCCTTGAGGACAACTTATATAACCTGACCCCTACCCAGCATTGGTCTTTGTCACTATCCCTGAACGATTACGAAGTGAGTTTTGCTTTAATAATGTTGTGTACCAGCAACGAGCGGTGCCGGTACCGCTTGGACATTATGACATCTACCTCGTAGGTAAAATGTTGCGCTATCGCGCCATCCTGCCAATTACTGATACCATAAATTTCCGTCACTAGTATGTGCCGCCTGAGTAGGATGTCAATCACTTTATCAAATCACACTAGTATTTCCCCAGACGCCAACATTGGGGTTAGTGTCACTGCTGTCTTGTGTCGCGCAAACATTGCGGTGTGTGTGATACGTGCTTTCACAGCTGATAACCGCCAAATTATCGTCGCATAAATGAGAACTAGGTAGTTCAACACCAACGTGGCTTCAGACCCGCCAACCCACTGCCAGCATCGAGTCAACTAGCTTCGAGTATAGCCGCAAAATCGTATCAACGAAAATGGCCAGCATACTAGTTTAATTACTTCTGATGGTGAAGGGTGAGATATTCCATTGGACTCGGCTCGATTTTTCCCGACCTCACACCGCCAATCACGGACACCACAGCAAACTCTAGACCAGTGATAAACCCAATGCACTAAGGCTTCGATCTTTGCCTACTATACTAAGCAACGGGTTACTAGTCTAGCTATTCTATAACCATCGTCCATTCAGTGTCGTTCCACCATTTATTCGATTATCTACTTGGCGCTCCTTGTATGGTTTTTATCATCAACAACATATAAGTATCATGCAGCTTAATGCCACAATCTGTTCCTGATTTCACGTCCGAAACCGGTCTGTTTTATGTTGCAGTCACCTTGCTGCCGGGAAAAAGGAATCCCTGATGGTATCCGCCCGCAATGTCCTCCTCTACGAAGCCGAGAGAGCCAGCCAATGGTATGATTTCACCTGTATGATTGCGTAATAAGAGATGGTGGTGAGATGCTGGCGCCTTGGCATAGACCGACTTCCGTGGCTTTGATACCAACAACCTTTGTTGTCTTTAGGTCTCATAGGCGCATTTCGGGTGAGATGTAGTACTTAGTGCTATGCTTCTTGTTTCGTAGAACTAACAAGTTCAAATCCTCCTCTCTCGCCCAGAAAAGACTACGGATTGACAAGTTCCAAGATTGTTGAATGCTGACATGCGTATTGTTAGCTGCACGGAATAAACTCCACTTGTAGGGCATAGACTACAGAAAGGAACATTATCATCACCAAGCACTCTGATCCCACCCCTAAAGACTGAAGGAGGAGATGAGGACGGCGATTAGATGCTTTGAGTGGACGCAAAACGACAGGTTATTGCGTCAAGATAGTAAATACCCTTGTCACTATAGCCTATAGGCAATGCAGGTATGAGTTCATTGCCTGGGATAATACCGAACGTTATCAGCCTCAAGGTCGCTTAAGCTGAGAACCGTGTAGGCAAAGGTGCCGGCAGGATCTTTCAGTAGCGAATATGCGATGAGTTATGTATGTATAGAATCGGAAGAGTAAGTCTAACAAAAACCGGCCCAAATACTATCGGCAGTCTATTAGGTTACTTGGACTTACCCCCTACCCCCTGGCAAACCCGATTTAATTTTTCTATTTTATTTGAATATTTGCGTTAGAGACCGTGAACAAAGACGGATGCATGTGATCGGACTTTTGAGCACCTCCATAATAGCCATTGCTATTATTTCTTTCTTATTCATCCAATACAATATCGAGCAGAGTCCAAAACAGGTAATAACTTAGATAGTAGCAGCGCCACCTCGACCTGTAGTTGGTCTTCTGGACTATCTCCCAAAAGGTAGTGTAACCAGAAGACGGTCAATTAATCCACCCTTGTGCTGCAGAATTCGTTGCTTTGCATGTCTGCAGATTTTTAGCTGAAACTCCGTCCATTCGCATATATGGAGCAGCCACTTATCCCTTTTCTTTTCTTCTCCATCCCTTTAACTACTTTGCCTCTGCATTATCTAAAGGTAACATCGTCGACTTGGCAATAATTTGTACCACCTCATCTAAAGCCTACCATTCATACCTATCTATATTCCTACTCCAACTCTCAACTTCCCCCCGCTATCATGTGAGAACCTGGTGAAGCAAAACTTGAACTGGCCGGTTTATACATGGAATTAGCTTAACGTAGAAGTCACCTACAGTTCCCAAGTTTGAAGTATGAAAATCTCTTCTCGTTCGTTAGGCCTCAAAACTAGGTTGGGTATCATTGCTCGATACCAATCCTTAGCGGCGCTTATTCGTATACTCAACACCCGTGCGCGCTCCAGCACATTATGCCGAAAACGTCTTAGGTTTGCCTATCGCCCAAGTCTTGATATCTCCAAGTGGTGTGCTTCGCTTTTCACTAGTTGACTATAATCGTACGACTGTATTCGGGGGAAAAATTAATGTCATAGACGCGCACCTTCTCATTAATACAGGCGCCTAGCACTTTGAATATCAAGAGTGAAGACATAGCAAGGCCTTGATTAAGGGCTCGGAGAATGTTACTGAATTTAGCAACAGTCTTCTCGGGTACTAAGGGTTAGTTACCCTTTAAGATCTAGGCGAATAAAGCGGGAATAATAACGCTATATATAAGTCAACTCACCTAACCCAGTTCCAGCCGAAGCCGGCTATTCCTTGCCCATTTGTATGTCTTGTTGATAGGAGGGCAGAATTAATAAATCCGAAAGTTATAGTTATACTATAATAAAAGAAAACCTAGGCATAAGATTCCAACTTCTCGACCAAGTGCTATGTCTCGAGAACAATCATGACAATAAAGTCCATAAAATTATATGAGGAGTTATAGTACTACAGTGTCCCTGGAGGATGACTGATACCGATATGGTAATTATTAAGCACTTAGTTTACTGATTTTTATAAGTAACTCATCAGTGACCTATCTTCACTCGGGATGAAATGCCGCTGACAAATCTCTTAGTGATTGCTCAACTTTGGAAAAGAACATTACACTTTCTCAAATTTGATCTCACACATAATACCACAGGATATGATTCTTACTTCATTAAGATCTCACAAAATCGTCTATTTCCTAATAGCCTTTTCTTATAGGCGCGCTAGTTGTAACTAATCTTGTAAAGCTATATAATCAGACATAAAGATTAAGAAAAATAGAATTGTTAAAGACCTCAAAGATAAAATAATTGAGAGTATATATCAGTGTGATATAAATAGTACCAAGCCGATTTACCAACTGAATTCCCGTCATGGTTCTTGTGACACTTGTCAGCGTGGCATAGGATTCCTCAGTTCTCCTCCTCCTCCTCCTCCTCCTCCTCCTCCTCCTCCTCCTCCTCCTCCTATTTCAAGCTGTCCTATTTAAACTTCATGTAGTCTACATTAGGCTCATAATAAATGGATCAACTTGATTAAGGAAAAGACAAATATAGGAGTACCTTGGGAATCTCGGTGTTGTGGCCTTAAGCTTCCGCTTCGTGTGACATGAAATTGTTTACATAATGCCACAACTACCTGTGTTATTAGCGCTTTAATGCTGCTTAACTATTCGCAAGGATTTTACTTTTAATCTCGAGTGGCAGCTATATCATTATTCAAATCCCGGTTCACTTCTTTCATTATGATTTTATGGTACAACTTCTTCCCTGGTGAGCGATGCTAAAAAGTGAAACAGGGATGAAGACAAGACTTGAAAACTATTAAAGTGGGAGCAAATTTTGTAATTTCTGCTTCGTTTGCGATGTCATTACCAGCTGACGCCGCGAATTTGGCGTGATACCTGGTGGAAAAACTTTGGAGATGGTTGTGCAATATGTATCTGCGTTTGGAAGACGCTGCTGGTGAACATTTTATATACAAAATGCTTTTGGCTGAAGCACTATGTAGCCAATCGAACATCTACTCAAATCTAGATACTATCTAGGTATAGCCAAAGCTCTACATGGCCGTTTGGCACGGAAAGACCGGCCTCGGATCCTTGAGGCCTTCGATGTTTATTATGTAATATTATATTTTGACCAGTCTCGTGGATTCCAGATCTTAGTTCATATCATGCGTCATGATTCTATGAGAGGTTTCTCTATTCGGAACGAGGAAGATAGATCTCGCAATAGCGCTCGAGACGCTATAATCTTACACGGGCTATGAATGCCACTACGCAGCAGAATAAAGATTACGTTGCTTGAGCAGAAGGTTAAGACGATGTGCTCTTGATATAGGAGTGTTCTATTTTAATAATTTGAAGGACCTATCAGTCTGATAAAGTAACGTGACATAGGGGTCGAGGCTTGTTGTATGTGGGAGTTCATAAATGTAGAAATATTGCAGTCTTTACGGTTGGGGTAGACTTTAACAGAGGTGTTGTCAAGTTATTATGTAAGTATCGGAATGCATCGATACTATTGGGGTATATACCTGTCCATATTATCATTAATCGATCCATTAGGTAAGTCAATGTCTCTTGAATGCTTGACAGCGCAAGAAGAGCTCATGCGAATTTATGCAATATCCCACATTTAGTCATCCCTAATTAAGCAACTGCATTAAGAATCCCTACTCATCATCCAGTATACGGCTTGCTATACTTCCAAAGACTGGGACTTCAAATCTATGCGGAAAATTAGACTTCACATTTTGCAGTTGTGAACACGGATGATGGAATCCTCACCTATCAAGAGTATCGGCGTCCCGGTACGCATGAAGTGCGAGAAACGCTATTAGACCGAGATCTCCGAGCACAATGAGCCAACTGAGAACTGTCGACCAGGAGAATATGAGATGAACAACGAACAAGACAGTGAAGACGAGACTAGACTGCCAGGCGTGGAATCTAGAGGTGTGCATTAGCTTGGAGATTTCAGAACTACTCGATCTTCCCTCTCCGCATTGAAATGGAAAAGTTACAAAGCCAAACCCAGAACAACACCACACGTTTATTACATAAATAGGATGGCCACGAGCAGTACTCACCTAACATAGTCGCTTTTTCTCTCTAGGATCAGGAGTATAATGGCGCCAAGTGGCGGTAATCCGATATAAGCAAGGACGGCCTCGTAATCCAGCCGGAGGCCCAGACTCGTGTCGAACTCGCTGACGAACTCCCCGTTGCCGCCTAATCCTATTCCTCCCGCACTTGTACCCGTGTTAATGCCATTGCCAAAGCCTTCTTCGGAAGCGTATCCCGCATGCCACGACCGTTGGGGTTGCGGATGTTGGAGCGGTGGTGGGGAGTAGGCAGCGAAGTTGCGCTGGGAGGGGCTGAAGGACCGCCTTTGATCGAGCGACGCGCGCGGCGAGGTGGTACCTTCGCGGATGGGAGGAGAGAACGGCCGGTTATTCTCGGGGGGCGAGCTTTGATATGGCGCGAAATCCATCGTGGATCGTCGCTCCGTATTGTTTGTATAGCTGAGTAGCTCGGCTCGTTATCTGCTCATGGGATCTGGTGAGCAACACTATCTAGGTATCCGTGAAAAGAACTCCTAGCTTCGGAGTAATGGCTTGCTGTCCCCGTAAGATTCCGGCGTCCTGCGACACAGAGAGGTAGACGGAGATGGGGGAGGAGGGTTGATGGTGTCGCGAGCCTCTCAGCTATGAGATTATGATCATAACTTATGAGTAACGTGCTACCTAGGTAGGCTGTACTTGGTCTTGGCACAAATACTTGCAGGGGCAGTGGGTCGCTGTAGCCTGTGACTTTAGTGATATGCAGGGTCTAGTTTAGCGCATTGTTAAACCTACTGTAGCTTCAGTTAGGTAGGCACCTTTTGGTCATTATTACCTACCCCGAAATTATGCAACGGGCTGATCTGGTTAGTCTGAAGGGTATATACTTATTTACTAGGTACTAGCCGACGGCCGGGATTTTGGAAACGGCCATTTATCATGTTGCAGCCGACTTCTGCTCCCTTGCTGCGGGATCCATGTACATTGTTTGTTCTAGGGATACTGTTATATACTGTTATACATCGCTTTATAGCACATATAGATAAACAACAGTACACGCCTTCTAGACGCCGGTCTCGTTTTCTGCGCCGCCTTCCTTCTTGCCGCCGTTGGATTCTTCCTCCAGCTGTGTCCGTCTCCCCTCGAGAGCCAGCCACAGCCCCTTGCTGTGGCCCTCCAAAGCTGTCGTAAGGCCGAGACCTGCATGATGTAACAGCGAAACAACCTGTGCCCGCAGTCCATCAAAGCCACCTTCAATGCCACCAACCCATTTGACTCCCTCATTGTCGAAGGCCTTGTCCTCTATCCTCCCTCCCATGAGGATTAACTTCTGAAGTCCGATCTGGGCACTAGGATCGTAGTATCCGGGGTTCTTCTTCCGCGTTGGAGCAGGGAATGCGGGAGGAGACGGTGAGAGAACCCTGAGTACAGCTGCCAAGTGTGCGGGAGAAACCGAGGGGAAGGTTACGACAGCAATGGGTCCTGTGATTAAGGGATTGATCTGTCCGTATGTGGACGTCTCGTCAACTGTAGCCTGCCTGATCGACTGATAGGCTGTCCTAGACAGATCATGTGTATATGTATTCGACTTTTCGGCCTGGTCCTCGGGCTTGAAGTAGTCGACAATTTTGCAGGCGACGTTAAACATGCGCGTGCGTAACACCTGAAACTCAATACTAGATGAGATATCGACTGGGACAGTGCCATCAGGTCCAGCCACAGGAGACGGAACCTCTGCCAGAGAGGCACGCAGCTCTCGTCGCACGGCGGCCCACTCTACAGCAGTGAGGTTGTTATGTTGAAAGAAGAGCATCAAAGGGGTCGATCGCAGCATTGCCGTGTACGAGCGAAGAAGCTGAGTCTTTCTCAGCTCGGGCCGCCGGGCACTTGGAGGTTGAGTTGGAGGGATATAGTCGTCCGGTAACCTCAAGGCGCTGAGAGGTACTGGGGAGCGTGCTGTTGCATACTGCCTCGAGGTAGCTCTCGTCGCGTTCTGAGTAATGAGTGCTGGTATTCTCGGCGAGCTCGTCGTTGTTCGTTGGAGAGCTCGGCTTGTGCTGCTGCGCGCAGAGCAAGTGAGCCGCGGCGGCATTATGGGCAATTTTGCAAGTCCCAACTTGCGCCCCTTTTTTGGTTCTCCTCGTTGGATCTCCTGTCTTTTAGGCTTGGTGTCGTTGGTGTAGTCGTTGTTGGTGACGTCGCGAGGGCAATTGGTTGCTGCTCTCGCTTCGAACCCCCGTTGAGCCGTCGCAAAAGCTTGGACGAAAATTAATGGGACTGCGTGCTTGGCTTCCGACCAGGATGGGTCAGGACAGGTCCGGCCTAGGACGGAGTCGGCGATCGGAGGTCGGAAGTTTCTGTTGCTACTCAGTAAATCTGCCAGATCTCACCGCCTACTTGATAACTGCCGCCCTACCTTATCTGATAAAGAACCCCTACGGCAGTTCCCTAACTACCCCTGCCCCTGTCCCTGACCATGCCCCTGCCCCTCCATCCTCCAGGCCAGATAGGTAGGCATTGGAATGACAGCGATGGTGGGGTAGCAAGACCATCACCAACGGGGTTGCTCTCCTACCACCTGAATCACTTAGCAAGGGATGTGTCTGCAGCTTATATTCCGATGATCCCCGGCCAATTGAGTTACTCTGGTAGTTCCTATGTTTTCCCCCGACTTTGATTTGGTCTTTTCTAGCTAGAGGATTCCGTCGCAACTGGGAGGTAGCTCTCAAGAAATTCTCTCCGAATTCGCAGCTTTACAATATGGCCGCTCCCACGCAAGACCAGCAAGCTGTGGTCGATATTCGCCCATTACTGCAACGCCTATGGCCAGATCCAGAAAAGGAGAATGTGACAGCCCATGAGATTGCTGAGGCAATCTCACTAATCTTCGTCAATAAGTTGAGCCCCGTTCAAACGGGGTCACTCCTGACAGCTCTACATTTTACCGGCTGGGATCGTCGTGCTGATGTTTTGGCTGAAGCCTCGGCCGCCATGCGCCGTCATGCTGCAAAGATTGACTTCCAGGGCTTAGAGAACGTGATATCGAAGGCAAGGCGGCGCGAGGGAAATTACTTGGGTGGGCTGGTGAGTTTATCTTTAGAGCGCTAACACGACAAGGAGGGAAGACTGGTGGGAGCTCTGAATAGGAGGCTGAAGATATAATACTGACCCTTTTCTATATAGTGCGACATTGTTGGCACAGGAGGCGACTCCCACCATACATTCAACATCTCCACTACATCTTCTATCCTCGGCTCCTCCTTGCTCCTCCTTGCAAAGCACGGCAACCGGGCGTCGACCTCCAAGTCCGGCTCCGCTGACTTGCTCATGAACATGCAACCAAAGCCTGCCCAGCTCGCTCGAATTACCCCCGACACCATCTCTAGCGTCTACCAGTCCACCAATTACGCCTTCCTATTTGCCCCTGTCTTCCACCCGGGCATGAGGTATGTTGCGCCTATCCGTAAAGAACTCGGATGGCGCACTATCTTCAATCTCTTAGGCCCCTTAAGCAACCCCCTAGACGATGCCATTGAAGCGCGTATGCTAGGCGTTGCGCGCGATGACCTGGGCCCTGTCTTCGCCGAGGCGTTACGGTTGGCCGGTGCTAAGAAAGGGCTAATTGTCTGTGGTCAAGAGCAACTAGATGAGATCTCATGCGCGGGACCTACTCTCTGCTGGCAACTGGTCGGAAACAGTAACGATGATAACGTGCAGGTCCAGCACTTTTTAGTCGAACCTAAGGACTTCGGTCTTAGTGCACACCCACTCCACACTGTATCGCCAGGCAAAGAGCCCCATGAAAACGCAGAAATTCTTCGTAAGATTCTCCAGGACGAACTTCCAGACGACGATCCCATCCTCGAATTCGTGCTCTTGAACACGGCGGCCTTGTTTGTTGTGTCTGGCATCTGCGAGGCTGACACGAGTGCCATGGGCCCTGGTGATGATGGCCAGGTCATCAAGGAGAGAGGGCCCGGAAACGGACGCTGGAAGGAGGGAGTCAGGAGGGCAAGGTGGACAATCAAAAGCGGTGAAGCTTGGAAACAGTGGAGTGCTTTCGCCGAAGTCACGAATACCTTACCCATATAAGATCACTTAACATGTATCACCGGGAAAGGAAAAGGGAGAGGGGTGGCGGTTAATGCGTCAATAAAATGACGGTGAGACTCAAAAAAAAGCCGACCAGGATGGTAATATCTCAAGATCTAGCTATGTCCTTGCTTCACCATGCCAGAGTCGGCATCCCGCCCTGGACCACATGTTTGGCGTAGGATTTGCTAAAGAGGAAATTAGTAGAGCAAAAAGAAAGGGAACAAAAAAAAGGGGGGGGAGGGGGGGAATTCGGACCTTTGATAATGAAAGAACATTCGCTCTCGACTGGGAAATTAAGTATGTGCTGTGGGAGATAGCTAGCTTGATAATGAAGGAACCTTGGGCACTGTTGGATATTCGCATAGGAGCAGGCTTTTACTACAATATTCGTGTGCTGAATTCTAGTATAGGATATAGTAGGTACTCTTATTTCCTAGAACAAGATATTAGGAATAAAGATTGCCACACGTCTTGATAATAACAACATAAATAGAACGCAGCACTTGGTGAGAGGTGGTGACAGACAGTCGTGGTTAGGAGCAGTATATGGTCTATCTAGCATATATTGTCGAGTTACAGTATATGAGAACATGCCTGCTTAATCTGCTACTTGAAGACATCCGAGTAAGTATTACATGTGCTGGTAGTTAATGTCTGTCTACTGACAGAGACTACACCATCTTGCTAAGGTCTCCGGAAATGTACTCTGCTCAATGAGTACCCCTTCCTTTCCCAAACCCTCTCTTTCTGAAACGCCAACTAGGATTTCGCTCTGACCCATCCTTATCCTATCTAGACAGCACGCCACGAACAGTCCCCTTCAACGTCGGTTTCCCCTCAAAGACACGTTCACCAATGCCAGTGTTGTTTCCACTTCCAACATCGAGCCAACGTGCTAGTAAATCGTTGCTCTCTTTGGGCTTGACACCATCATCGCGTGTTCCCACCGTAATGTGTGCCACCTTGTTGACGCAAGTCCATTTATCCTCTTGATCCAGTAGCCGTACCACAATAGCCATTATGCGATCGTCGAACACAACGCGCTCAAGCATAACTTCGCACTCGCCGACCTTGCCATCTACGGACTGACTCTCAGCTTCAAGGGCAGTATAGCGCTGCCATAATTCAGGATGCTGCTTAGCGGTGACCCTGTGCATGAGTGTGACGTGAAAAAGCGGCTGAATGCGCCGAGTCTGCTGGAGTTGCTTGTAAAACCGTTGCATCGGTGGATCAACGCCCTTGAAGGCCGATTCGAGTGCCACATTGACCTCCTTAGCAGGAACTGAGATAGACATATACTCGAGCGGCTTCTTCTTCTTTGGGTCGTTGGATTTCTGAGCCTCTTGTTGCCTTTGTTCCTTCTTGCTCGTGCGGTCGGGTATCGTGTGCTTTATGCTGGGTGAATAATCTTCAATGGCACTCTTGACGGCCTCATCCAGATCTTCTGCGCTTGGCATTTTCGGAATCAGCAACGGATATTTCTTGTGAAGTTCGGTGACTATCTTCTCAACATTAACACGACTTCCCTGAGCGGGATCGAGGTCAATAACGAAGTCGAAGCCATCATCAGGCCTACTCTCCGGGTCGCAAGGCTGAAACCTGGATATGAAATTCTCCATGATGCCAATCACCTTATTTTCATCTGATGCGGCTTGGATAGTTTGGTGATTATCGCCACGTTTCAGTACGCGCTCTCTTGTGACTCTTCTGACTTCGTCAATGTCACCATGAGCATAATTTAGGGCGACGAGTCGAGCGTTCTTGTGCTGAAGGGAGACATCCTTGATGATTTGTTCTCGCTCTCGGCGTTCTGAGTTATTCCGGTCAGCAATAACAACCGGATGTTCCGTCAAAAGCGACATAACGGCCTGAACCATCCTCGTGGGACGGTTTTTGCCTTGAATATTGTCGTTCTGAACGATACCCCAACCGAACAGATGAGTTAATGCTACGCCAACGGTAGTTTTCCCGCATCCGATTGTTGCAATGGGAACGAGAACAACATCGCCTGAGACGCTTGAGGTCTCATTTCCGAATATATTCTCAATATTTGCAGCGTCAGACCCCTTCAAGTTCTTATAGGCCAAGAATTCGTCCCGGAGGGCGATAATACCATGATTCTGGTTGTAAAGCTTGCCTAATTGCGGGTCTTTGGCTAATCTTTGACGGGCATAAAGTAGATACTCCTCGGTAATCTTAGCGTGCTTTTTGAACTTCGGTGGCTTTCCAGAAATGAGGGCTTTGGTGCATTCTCGCCATTGCCGGTACAACAAGTATGGCTCTTCAAACTTAAATTTGAAGAACCAGTCGTTGTAAGTTTTCTGTTCCGCATCGGATGAAATTCCGCAGCGGATGACAAAGCCCTCAACGTCTCGGCCCTCATGTGCGCCAGATTCAGCAACCTGTTCTAGGAAGTTCTTGACGGTTTCGACATCGTCGAAAGATTTCAACCCAACCTTCCGGAAGCCCCACTCATCTGCAAATTGCTGGACCAGATCGCTTGAATATGTCATGAATTCCGGAATATTGACGTTGATACCGTGGAGATATAGGCCAGCCTTGTCAGGGCCGTAAGCCAAAATGTGTTCCTCGAAGTCATCGTCGCAAAGTTCAGCAACCGCCGTGACATTTCTACGCCGCAACTCCCGCGCGAACTCCTCTCTTGTCTTTCCAATGGTGGCTAACTGTTTATCCACCCATCTCTCGCCGGCACTGGCGTGGCTCACCTCGACATCGCTACGGTCTCCAGTCGAATGCTTACTGCAAACGAGTAGAGTCTCGTCTTCTAAGCCGCTGATAAAGATGATACAGCCGTTCTCCTTCAAGGTGAGCTCATAAGGACCTCGCGTTTTGCGCCTAATATTCTCCCATTTTGTGTCGGAGACCTCATTGACGTTGAAGAATTTATCGTAGCCTCTTACGGCGATCTCATAGTCGTTACGACGATTCCTGGTCGTGAAGAGGCCCCGCGCATAGGTAGGTAGATTGGGTTTCTTGTAATCCCAGTCTTGAAAGCGCCACGAGTCGACACTGATACCGTCTGGTGATCCGGCGATCTTGAAAGTTGTCTTTTTGACCTTGAATCCTTTCTTGCCGTTCAGAGCGCCGACAAGCTGCGAGTTCTGCCGAGGATCCTGCTCACAGAAAGGGGCTTTGGGAAGATCCATGGCGTCCTGCTGGCCGGGGTGTGAACTGCTAGAGAAACGAACGATTCCAGGTTGGAACCCGAGTCGCGAGACCAGGAGAGTATGACGAACTGTCCGACCCCCAATTACTGTGAATCTAGCGGTGGTCCTAGATATGATAGATGTACAACGAAGAAAGGAGCTGGGAGTGTAGCAAGAAGTCAGCCGGCTTGTCGTCCTCGTAACTAAGTAGCTGGTGAGTGATAGTGGATATTATGTGGTGGAGATTGTCAAGGTCAGGTAGGATGTGATCGTCTTGAGATAAGATGGAGGGAGCAGAGGTCAGATGAAGGAAGGTGTGTGTGCTGCCTTTCCTCGTTTTTGTCTCTCGGCATGCATTGGCAGTGCAAAACACAAAAAGTCAACCTTTTAAAGAAACATATCTCAGGATGTCCAGGCAGTAGAAGACACACAGTACATGACGAAGTGTGTATGTGGGAGAGAGAATGAGGGTTGAAACGGAATTAGAAAAGGATCACCAGGTACCTCTTGCTTAGGGAGCTTCCAGCTGCCCGCATGACTCACTTGCACTGTCGCAGAGCCAGCTACCTACCTACCTAGGTAACCTTCAATGTTTCATACTAGGCAGTGCAGGTACATGCAGTATAGCTTAAGGTTCAATGCTGGGAGTAACAACCTGGTGTGAAAAAAAGAGCAGGCGAAATGAGAGAAGCTGATGGCTTTTCAGCACATCGCCCTAATCCTAAGGAGGTAGCAAACAGCAAACTCCCCGCGATCCCCACTAATTGACGGGATACCAATGCCCTACGACAGCCCTCTGCGCGGGTTTGGCGGGGTAGATAGTAGATACCTTTTTTTTAGCTATGCGTCATACGGCAAACCCCTCCAAAAAAAAGTTCGCTTCTCTTTCACAGCCCTGCATTTATCTACAAGCGTCGTTTTGTTAGGCAGAGTGTCTGGCTTGGTTGATACACCAATCTAACTACCCACAGTAGAACGGTCGGAGTTTCTGAGGCCCATCATTATGCCTGCCAATCCCTTCCTCCTTGCCGCTGACAATAGCTCGGCCCTTCTGCCCCTCCTTCGCGAAAATCCGGCTCTGGCCGCCCAGCAAGACGAGCACGGCTACTCTCTGATCCACGCCGCTGCCAGCTACAACCACCTGGACCTTCTACGTACCCTTGTCCAGGAGTTCAAAGTCGATGTCAACTTACGCGATGAAGACGACGAGACAGCCTTGTTTGTTGTTGAGACGGTCGAAGCTGCTAAAGTCCTCGTTGAAGAGCTCGGCGCCGAGCTCATGATCAAAGGATCCGACGGCTACAGTGCCAGCCAAAAGATCGCCGAGGAAGGCGACTTTCCAGACGTTGCTGAATACCTCAGACTCAAAGAAGCAGAGCGGGCCCAAACCCTATCAAACGGCGTTAATGGTGAACCCGCACAAGATGCCAACCATGTGCCACCCTTGCCCGAAGGACTCAACCTTTCTGTCAGCACCATCACTCCCGCCGAAAACAACGAGAATGAAGTCGACCCCGAGTTTAGAAGAAGGATAGAGGAGCTAGCTCAGCGTGGGGACTTTCACAGTCAAGAGGGCCAGGCTGCGCTCAGACAGCTTGTCCAGGATGCGATCTCCAATGAAAATCTCGCAGACCGTAATGTTCGGCCCCGTCAAGACTGAGCATTACAAGATATGTATATCTTCCGGCCACGATCACAAATGAATACCCCTGCTTATTCATGCCCCTTGATCTCCCAGAGAACATACTCTCCTGGGCTGGTTGGTGGCCTCATAATCGTACAATCTGCACCAAGCCCCATGACACCTTGAGTGAATGGCGTAGCGCTGAAGGAGAACCATGCTTTTGGCGGAAGGGTTCTAATCACCTCCGCTAGGGTGTCTGCTGCCCATCCCGGCGGCAGGAATCCCTCCCAGCTAACTTTGCACAGCCGACCCTCACTAGTTTCGGTGGGATCGCCTGGCACCGTGTAGGTGGACAGGTAAGGGTCGATATTATCGCAAAGCTTTACCCGAGGACTCTCTAGCCGGACGAGAGAGAGCCATTCGTAAAGCTCGGTAGCATAGTCGCCCAGTTCTTGTCGGCTTGGATCAGTAAGGAGGGCTGAAGGAATCCCCAACGGAGGAATCTTCATCACCATATTCTGGATAACGTCCGGATTTGAGGTATACTTAGTTGGGTAGTGTTGGGCAATAGGGTCTGGATTAGGGGCTTCTAGATTCCCGTTAGCAGCAGCTATTTCAGCGCTGAAGAAGGAACACATACTGTTAGAGAGATTGCAGAAAAGCCAGGTCATAGGTGCATTTAGAGCATTCTTGCAAGCATACACTAGCCTATCGAACCCTTTCTTCCCATGCAATGCGGATGGGCTGCGAAGATCGTACTCAACAACTTCGACACATTTAGCTTCGTTAAGTTCTAATTTAGTCAATACGACTTACCCCATCTAGGTTGTAATCCCCTTGCTCCTTTGACGCCGTGAGGTTTACCTACGAGACCAGCTCGTTCATAAGTTTCTCTATCAAGATATAACATAAGTTTTCCTAGAGCAGTAGCTGTTCTTAGTAAATAAATAGATTTTAACGAAGCAAATTATTCATACCATTTTTAATTGAACAAACATTATCGACGCCAATCTTTCCTTCAGAGAGCATCATAATATTCCCTAAGACATGAATATTAATACCAAGACTCTATCTGCAAGTAGCAGAAGAAAGAAAAGAATGGGTGATGCATACCAATCTTGATATACTGTGTGAAAAAGTCCCCTTCGAGAACTTGTCCAAGGGCCATGATAACTCGGTGGTAGCTTGGGATTCGTGCTGGGTCATCAAGGATCCTTTCCTTGATGAGCTGCAACAGTTCTTCCGGCAGCACTAAGTCAATCTGAGTCGCGTGTTAGCGTTTGGTTGAATAGAAACAGAAGTCAGAATCTCGGGTGCTCACCCTGTGTACACAATCTTGTGACAACAACGTGCTCCACGGCTTAACCTTAGTTGGGAGCTGATTGGTATTCGGATAGCTCATTATTCCATATGTCACAAAGCAATTTGGGGCTTGATAAACACTCGGCTTTGGAAATGAGAACATGGTGGGCAGGACATCAAGTGTTCAGCTTCGCTTAGGATTTTACAATATGGTTTTGAAGATGTGGTTCCAACGATGTTGAAGGGAAGAAATAATGCCTTTCCTAAGACAACGCTCGGGTGTGGATATAAAGAGAGCTCATGGGTTATCTACTGAATGGTATAGTTACATAAATAGACTGTTAAAATGCAGGGTATATGAATTAAAAGAGGGGTTTCATCCAATGATAGTGGCGCCATATTAAGCACTCGGCCATTTTCTTCATTAGCTCACGCCCCTGGATTTTGGTCTCAACCACAGTTAGGTACCTGCACTAATGTTCCACATTGTGCAAAAGACTCTTCTCACTTTCTCGCAGCCAAATCAAACTCAGACACCAATGGAATTGTCTATGAGCACATCGGACATCGTGACTTTTCAAGCTCTGGACTTCTGGTCTAGACATCAGGAAATTTTCGCCCGCCATGCAGTACTTAATCCGATTTACGCAGTTACATGAGACTTTTCGTTTGGCGGAGATCAAGGCCCTCGCAGTCTTGGCAAGAGTTGAGTTAAAAATCATATCTTACAATGATGAAGTGAGTGAAAAGGGAGATTGCGACCGCCTCATGGGCCATTCTTTAAAGCACCCGTAACTAACTCTGCACAGTCTCCGTTTTGTCTGGTCGAGTTTCCCTCAGATAATGCTGCACGGGCTGTTGTCGAGCGCTCAATCTTAGCACATAACGCCTATGAGCACTGGGGTACTGCCGAGACAATAGATGAATTACATGCCACCATCAAAAATGACACTCCCCATTTATGGCCGGCTTATGCCAAGTCGTCTTTTAAGATCAGCATAGACTCCTATCGAGGCTCGCGGTCTCAAAAGCAGAAAGTCGCCCTGATCAACTCGTTTTCTTACCTCCCATTCGAGGGTGCCATTGTGCTCTCGTCGCCTGACAATGAGTTTACCCTCTTTGAAGAGTGGGAACTCGAGCCTGCAACCGAGAAGAAACGGCCTTCACCTTTAAAGGTATATTTTGGGAGACTGATTGCCCATGGTGCAAGAGACTTAATCAATACCTTTGACTTGAAGAAGCGCGATTACATTAGTACAACTTCGATGGACTCTGAGTTGGCCCTTGTTACTGCTAATATTGCTCTTGCCGGCCCCGGAAAGCTCTTTTACGACCCTTTTGTTGGCACCGGCAGCTTCCCAGTTGCTTGTGCTCAGTTTGGCGCTCTCGTTTGGGGCAGCGACATTGATGGTCGGAGTATGCGAGGTGCAGGCGGAAAGAAGAGTCTCTTGGGCAACTTCCAACAGTATGGATTAGAGAAATCTTTAGGTGGTGTTTTTGTGAGCGATCTCACAAACACCGCTGTACGCAAGGCTCGGATATTTGATGGGATATTATGCGATCCGCCCTATGGTGTGAGAGAGGGCCTGAAGGTATTGGGCTGTAGGGATCCCGAGAAAGACGTGCGAACTATAGAGAGAGGGAAGTTGATATACCGGTAAGGAGGTGTGCCCCTCGAATCGACACACCTCTCAAACTGACACAAAGCAGAGATCCAGCATTCATCCCCCCTAAGAAACCGTACAGCTTCATAGCTATGTTAGATGACATACTTAATTTCGCCACAGATATGCTGATTGATAATGGTCGGCTTTCCTTTTGGATGCCAACTGCAAACGACGAAGATCAGGAGATTGCAATTCCAACGCACCCATGCCTAGAGGTAATTGTCGTTTGCACACAGGTATTTAATAAATGTGAGTTGGCGAACTTCCCATGCTCCTAGTCTATAACCAACTCACAAGTTATTAGGGTCCAGACGATTGATCACCTATAGACGGTTGCCAGACTCGGACGTAGATATGTCGGCATTAGCCTTGAGGAAGAAAGAAGAAAATCAGGCGAATGGCCGATCTGCAGATGATCTTAATCCTTTCCGCCGCCACTACTTCAGAGGATTTAAGTCTGAACAGGAGCTTTCCGACGACCAGAACAAACCAAATGCAAATATAGATTTAAAATAAAAAGGGGGTTCCATAATGTTTGGGTCCCCTAGACCTAGTAGTATTTCGCATATGTACGAGCATTCAGACATGGTCTCTGATACGATCACATAGGGATACCAATAGTAAACCCCAAAGTCTCGTAACACATAACCAAGCTTAGAACCATTCGTCAATCTGGTGTCTGACAATCCACCTAAACAGAGATTTGACTTAGCTAATCACGGGCAGTTATTATCGGAACTATCTAACAGATGATGTCTCAAGGGTCCATCAAATAGCCTCTTGCGTTTATAGATTTCCTGTCTAAGCACTTGTCCTCATAATCGAGGCCCCGTAAATCCACTCGGAAAGTGACGGTATACCCTTCTCTCGTTCTAGTGACAATCTACATCAAAGTCACTGTCACGGCAGATTACCTCGAACCACACACTCGAGATCCTATTTTTCACTCGACTTTTTTTCTATGTCAAAGTCTCGTAGAAATTAAGCTTAGTATGCATCTGCAAGTAACAGCGCCGCCCGGCGTATCCGTCAATATGCGTAGAGTTTCGTGACTTATTTGTCTTCCTAAGTACTGAGCAGGGTCTAGTAGCCAAGTTAGGTCGTTCTTTGATTCAACGAATGAGTGCCTATTTTTAGAGCACTTAATATCATGCATTAATGCTCTCATTATTCCCACACGGTGCATCCTGTGATTGACGTCACCCTCAGATAGAGAATGTCAAGCTCTTGAAGTAAGTCGATGTTATACAACAACATCGCTTACAATGATAATACATATTTTCTCTGGACAGGGAGAAAGTGTATGTGTCTGAGACAGAATACCCCGGGAACTGCGCCGTGAGACATGTTGTGGCTGCTACCCGTTGAAGATTACTAGTTTAGACAATTGGTCTTAATACCTCCTAATTAGGAACCGATCGTCCGCCAAGGGAGAACAAAGCCGAGTATTCAAGGGTGTCAGGGCTTCGAGCTGCTGAAACGTGGTCTGCAGAGAGCTAATCCACGTAGGCGCCTGAGATGTCCTTCTAGACCGTAAACAATAAATGGTAGCAGTGGGATGCAAATTCTGGGCATGATCTAGACTGGACAGAACTCTGGGCTGAACTGGACATATATTAAACATGGCGGATGATTGATCATTCTGGCAGGTTTCATGCAATGCAACATTCAGGCTGCGGCATGACGATAGCACTGTGACCATCTCGTTGGCAAACATGTTCGAGAAACGTTCGATTCGCAGTCGGAACTTGCAGTATGGCAAGTTTGATATTGATGTTGTGAGAGAGATCGAGATAATTGACATGCAGCCACCGTGAAAGGGTGACCTTGTACACTGTCCTTCTTACAGAAGAACTAAGAACATGACCAAGAACAGGGCGTCGGGATTTTATACATACCTAGGTACGTAAGTGAGACATTGTGTACCGAACTCTGTACTAATCTCACCATTAGCGGCAGGCTTTAAAGGTAATGTGACCAATAAGTAATGGTAGTTGGTTAGAAGGATTACAGCCGAACCGGTACAAAACGCCATTGCTATCTGGGGTATAGTGTAGCCATGAATCTGACATGAGACATGAACGTGAACATCAACATGGCGGATGATATCTACATGTAGGTAGATACAGGTGGTATACTGTACCTATAGGCAGGTATGGTTCTATCTAGCGCTGGATACTAGTATAAAGTCCGCTGTATACTGTAGGTATGGGGTAATAACATGGGGTAACTGCCTCTTTTCGGGTGGCCCCTATCACGACAGCGGGCGGTCTACCAAGGTAATTCCTCTCGATTGGACATTATCTAAGGTATTTACATGCCTTATAGTATACCTAAGGTAGGCGGGTAGGAGGATCAGTCCTTCTGCCAAATCTCACTTCTACTCAAATCCTGCCCTTCAGGCTTTCCTCCCCGACTCCTGAGTTGGCGTGCTCTTGCACCCGATGCTGAAAGCAAAGCAAGTCTCCTCAGTCTGGTCCTCGCCCATACTGCACTCCCCGATCTTCCTCTTGTACTCTCCTACCACCTGCTATTCTCCTTTGCTCGACATCGATACCCAGTTCTCCTAATATAGCCATCGTGGTTGTCTCTCCCCTCCACGCACTACGTATCTTTCTTTTCTCTGTATACATTTGAAGCGACGAGGCCTTGCGTCTTGCGCGTCTCGGCTGCGAAGTCGCGTTCGCATCCGACTTATCGCCGCGATCCATCCGTCCGCCTAATCTATCTATCTACATTCGACCTCCACCAGCGCTATCGCCACTTACATACATCTCTTCAAATCATCGCCATGCCTACGCCCTCCAGCCATACACCTCCCACCCCTCCTGATTTGCCACCCCGGACACATAGCTCCTCATGCCCCGAGGACGTTCACTCCCCCAGCAGTTGGCGCCCCGATGAAGACGGGCTGGAGATGAACGTGGATAACGATGCGACGACGTCACCTGAAGCCATGAGCGCGCCCACCGCCGACATCGTCGAGCTACTGACCGAGTCGCGATCCACCACAGATTCTCCACGGCCCGACTCCCGGAGCGGCAGCGATCGCTCTGCCTCTGAGCCAATCGATATAGATTCGCCAACACATAAGCCGCCCGAAGAGTTGGGGGATGTGCAGGACGGTGCAGTCGTGCCAGCACCTGCAGAGCGACATCGTTCTCAATGCAACCTTGACACTGCAACGGCAGGGCATGACAAACTTGACGACGATGACGGACGCCCCCATGTAAATCATGGCGAATACCAGCCGCAAATGGGCTTCGACTACTCTAATGTGCGGGTATGTGCACGTCTACGCATTAGCGAAACTCAATTTAAACCCGGACATCGAGGATAAAACATGGCGCATCTCACTAATTGTCGCCCATAGATATTTCCTCTGTCGCCGTCTTCCTTCTTACGGCCGGGAAGCAAGTTTCATGGGACACAGCAGTCCGAACGCCAGATATACGATGTGGACGTTGATATCAAGTATATCGATCTGCGCGAGTCCTTTTTGTGTGGTTATCTGAAGATTCAAGGCAAGTTTTTGGAGTCATACCTCTCATAATAGAGTTTAATAGTTTTCTCATATTGTTCGGCACTATTTTGATCATCTAACCTGTCTTAATTGACCACCTCGATAAAAATGCTGTTGCTAACCATGGCGAGTGTGATACAGGCCTAACAGAAGACAATCCAACCCTAACCACGTACTTCGAGGGCGAGATCATCGGCAGCCGGTATGACTTTTTGACAAGACACGAGGGCTGGGGCGCTACTGAAAAGATCGACCTAAATCACTGGGGCAAGTTCTCAGCATTTCGGCAGTATAGCAAGCAAGTGCGGAAGGGCGTCGCCGTAACGATACCCAACCTCGCGCAGCGCGAAAACATCTTTATGCGCTGGAAGGAACAGTTTTTAGTGCCTGATCATCGTGTGAACTCCCTCAATGGCGCCAGCTATGAAGGGTTTTACTACATCTGCTTCAACCAGAAGGAGGGCAGTGTCAGCGGCATATATTTCCACCACAAAAGCGAAAAGTAAGTACCCGGCTGTGTATATTTTTCTGGGCTTTAAGCTAACCCTATTGGCCAAGCAGGTTCCAGCAGTTAGAGCTCAAACACGTGGAGGACAGAGGCTGTTTCAGTGCTATGGAATTTCGATAAGGATTTGATATTTATCGACACGTACAACAGTTACAATAAGTTAATGAGCGTAAGCATGATATTAGGGGGAGACAGACTTATCAGGAAATTGATCGATCCGAGCATAGAGTGAAAATCAGAGACTCTATGTTATCCCTGCGAGCGGCATGCGAATAAGGTACGCATGAAAGTCATATAATCATTACAGCGAGGCAGAATCGGAACGGACATCCGACATATGGGCATAAGGCGTTTGGTTATTCCGAAGGCGCCTGAAGGCAGGACAGAGCGACAGTTGACATAGCATTTTTACGAACAGCCACGTGGGGTATATTCCAGGTCTGGACAGAGAAACGGCCTAGTTCGTGTACATGAATCATCTAACCATCAAAACCCCCAACCCCCCACCACATATCCTGCCTGGTACCTCATGAGATGGGCTTGATTTTAAAGTGAAGTGATGTCAAGCTGAATACCAGTGCCTTCAAGTCTTGCACTAGGTAGTAGAAAACACGCAGGCCTTCGGGATCCGCCGACTCGGTGACGTCGATTAATGAGCCAATCTTGGCTGTCTGCGAGAGGGATTTCCTCATATGTAAGCCTCCATCTGTGTGACTGAAACTAATAAGCAATTCAGTGATTCTCGCACCTCAAATGATATATGCTCGTTTCCCAGCCGAATCTCCAATTCCTGGCGCCCGTCCTTATTCTTTTGCGGCCATTTCGAATCATCTTCCTTCATGATCTCGCTCGACTTTACTATGCGCCTGATCTCGTCGACCACTAATGAGCTAACACACACTATTGGGGTCCCGAGCGGTCAGTCTATCTGTTCGTCCTAGAAAGCCGGATGGCTCAAGAGATGGTTGGGCGAGCTGGAGGTAGCAGAAGATATTGCATTGGGGACACGCACTCTCTTTTCGAATGAGGCTGTCGTTTCGGTAGTTCGAATTGTTGGCATAGCGGGCCACTGCGCTTCGTCCATCGCCAACTACTCGAAAATCGAACTCTGTGCGCATGCCATCAAGTTAGTTTTTTCTTCTTCTTCTTTATGCCTATCGCCATGCACCGCGGATAGATAAAATGCGTACCAAGGAATTCGTGACCGAAACGACCAGAATGTCCGGAGCTGTGGTGGTCCGACATGTTAGCGGTGTTGTAGACTAAGGTTTGTTGGACGGTTGAAGACCGAACATACTAGTAGCGTATATAGAAGGGCTCGCTAGATGAAGCCATGTTGGGTGATTATTCGCGAATAGATGCAACAATTACAGATACGTCGAGTTTACAAGGTAATTGAGCGGGCGTTGAGGTTGAATGAGATTGAGATGCACATGGATTGAAGGAGGCAAGGCTCCCGCATCTCGAATTCAAGGTCGCAGAGCTATGCTAGCAGCAGTGTCAGCTGGGGTACCGGTACATTACATTTGGCGGGGCAGAATAAAATGCTAAGCTGAGGAATACAAGCAAGCCACATTGTTAACTTACTCAGCCTTACAGTTGTGCATTCTGCATGGGGTTGTGGCTCAGCTATCAGGTTCATCCGTGGATATGATTGGCTCGCTAGCCTATCTCGGAAGAGGAACAACCATCGGAGAGAGCCCCTGTCAGCGATTAGCAGTATGTAGGAGGTAGGATTAGGTAACGTGTCTACCACTTACAAGGTACCTACAGCTTGAGCCACAGGCCCACACTAACTAGGCCCCGATCAATTAGCAGGTGAAAGTGCTGGCCCGGAAAGTGGCCCACTTGTAGTTCAGGAGGGACAGATTTCTGTGTGGAATCTTTATGTATGTACCTGCTGGCTGATGTCTATTGGGACAGCCTGGTTATGAATTGAGGGTCAACCCACGACTTAATACAACTCTCTACAACCACCACTACTCTTACTCCTTGCACCTCCACAGCCCTGAACAATCGAGCCGCCCTTGGGATGCATAGTCGCATCATACCTGACTGACCGACTACCTCTTGTCTACTGACGCCATCCTTCGTTGTTCCTAGCCCAACCCACCGCTTCATACCGCTTCCCCTTCCACTTACGTTTTGTTGAGGGGACAATATCGACCTCAATTCCTCTTAGCCGTTGTAGTCGACTCTCCTCGCGTCCCCTTTGCTTCGGATAGAATCGATACCGATATTGACGAGGCGGTCGAGAGCCGCAGTAGTTGCCCACCATGACCACATTTCTCGAGAACGCATACAGCTTGGTTCATCAGGACAATGCTGCCGATGTACCGTCCATGTCAGAGCTGCGCACGCAGCTGGAGAAGGGCACGGACGAGACCAAGGTCGACACCATGAAGCGCGTCTTGACCATCATGTTAAACGGCGATCCCATGCCTCAGCTCCTCATGCACATTATCCGATTCGTCATGCCCTCGAAATCAAAGCACCTGAAGAAGCTGCTATACTTTTACTATGAGATCTGCCCTAAGCTGGATGCCAGTGGGAAACTGAAGCAAGAAATGATCCTTGTCTGGTGAGCACGGTGACTCTAGAAGAGCACATATGCCTAGCTTGCGCTGACTCGCAATTGTGTAGCAATGGCATTCGGAATGATCTTCAGCACCCCAATGAATACATTCGAGGAAACACTTTGCGCTTCCTCTGTAAATTGCGAGAACCTGAGCTGATCGAGCCTCTTCTATCATCTGCGCGATCCTGCCTCGAACATCGACATGCTTATGTTCGAAAGAATGCTGTCTTTGCCATTGCCTCGATTCACCAACATTCACCCTCCCTCATTCCAGACGCTTCAGACCTGATCGCCACTTTCCTCGATGGCGAGAGTGATGCGACTTGCAAGCGCAATGCTTTCGCTGCTCTCTCGAGTATCGATCATGACAAGGCCCTCGCCTATCTGAGCAATGTGTTTGACGGGATACCCAATGCAGAGGAATTGTTACAATTAGTCGAGCTCGAGTTCATCCGCAAAGACGCCATTCAGAACCAGCAGAACAAGGTAGGCCAACAAACCGTGTAAGGAGCATAATATTCTAGCTAACATGAGAAGGCTCGGTATTTGAGGCTCATTTTTGACCTGTTAGAAGCTAACACTTCGACCGTCATATACGAGGCTGCCTCATCCTTAACAACCCTTACCAGCAACCCTGTAGCCGTCAAGGCTGCTGCTGCCAAGTTCATCGAGCTCAGCATTAAAGAGGCAGACAATAATGTGAAACTCATCGTACTTGATCGTGTAGATCAACTTCGTCAGCGAAACGAGGGAGTTCTCGACGACCTCATTATGGAAATTCTGCGTGTCCTCTCTAGCCCTGATATTGACGTAAGACGGAAAGCTCTTGGAATCGCTTTGGAAATGGTGTCTAGCAAGAACGTCGAGGAAGTCATTTTGCTACTGAAAAAAGAACTCTCGAAGACTGTTGATCAAGAATATGAGAAGAACGCCGAGTACCGCCAACTATTGATTCAATCCATCCACCAATGCGCCATCAAATTCTCCGAAGTTGCGGCCAGCGTTGTTGATCTGCTAATGGACTTTATTGCGGACTTCAGTAATTCATCTGCTGTTGATGTTATCAGCTTCGTGAAGGAGGTGGTCGAGAAGTTCCCCAAATTACGACCTTCAATTGTCGGACGATTGGTCGATACACTCAGTGAGGTCCGGGCAGGTAAGGTCTACCGCGGGATCGTCTGGATTGTTGGTGAATATTCTCTTGAAGAAAATGATATTAGGGATGCGTGGAAGAAAATACGCGCAAGTCTAGGCGAGATACCGATTCTAGCGTCCGAGCAGCGTCTCCTAGACAATGTCGATGGCCAAAATGAACAAGAACAGGAGCAAGTGAATGGCCACTCTAAACCTGCTCAGCCTTCGGGCTCACGGCGGGTTCTAGCAGACGGCACATACGCAACTGAGACAGCCCTGACGAGTGCGTCCACCACCGCTGCAAGGTTGGAGGCTGTAAAAGCCGCCCAGAAGCCTCCATTGCGGCAGTTGATCCTTGATGGAGATTACTATCTGGCAACCGTCCTCTCTGCTACACTGACCAAGCTGGTTATGCGACACTCTGAAATCTCTTCGGACAAGGCACGGACAAATGCCCTGAAGGCTGAAGCCATGCTAATCATGATCTCCATTATCCGTGTCGGACAATCCCAGTTCGTCAAAGCTCCCATCGATGAGGATTCGGTCGACAGAATTATGTCCTGCGTTCGATCATTAGCCGAGTTTTCTGAGAATAAACAGCTTGAGTCTGTCTTCCTCGACGATACTAGGAAAGCCTTCCGGGCTATGGTTCAGGTTGAGGAGAAGAAGCGAGCGGCGAAAGAGGCATTCGAAAAGGCGAAGACGGCAATCCAGGTCGATGATGTCGTCCAAATTCGCCAGCTTTCGAAAAAGAACCAAGGAGAAGGCGCCGACGAGATTGAACTGGATCTCGAAAGGGCGACTGGCGGTGAGGGTACGGCTGAGGATCTCACATCGAAACTTAGTCGTGTCGTCCAGCTGACTGGCTTCTCTGACCCCGTTTACGCCGAAGCCTACGTCAAAGTACACCAGTTTGATATCGTCTTGGATGTCCTCCTAGTTAACCAGACGACCGAGACCCTACAGAACCTCTCAGTTGAATTCGCCACTCTTGGTGATCTCAAGGTTGTAGAGCGACCAACAACCCAGAATTTGGGGCCGCATGATTTCCACAATGTGCAGTGTACTATCAAGGTCTCATCAACCGACACTGGCGTCATCTTCGGCAATGTAGTATATGACGGTGCCCATAGTACCGACACTAACGTTGTCATCCTCAACGACCTTCATGTCGACATTATGGATTATATTCAACCCGCTACGTGTACGGAAACACAGTTCCGAACGATGTGGACCGAGTTTGAATGGGAAAACAAGGTTAATATCAATAGCAAAGCCAAATCTCTTCGCGAGTTCTTGGAGCAACTTATGGCTTGCACGAATATGAACTGCCTGACACCCGAGGCCAGCATGAAGGGCGATTGTCAATTCTTAAGCGCAAACCTGTACGCCAGAAGTGTATTTGGTATGTGCCTCTTGATATTTTTTATTTCAACGAGAATGCTAACAGGATTATAGGAGAGGATGCTTTGGCGAACTTGAGTATAGAAAAGGAGGGCGAGGATGGACCCATCACAGGCTTTGTCCGCATAAGAAGCAGGTCACAAGGTCTAGCCCTGAGTCTTGGATCGCTAAAGGGATTAAACAAGATCGGAACGGGGGCTTGAGTACCGCGAACTCTCAGCTCCGAATATCAAATTTAGATGCAATGCAGAGTATCTACGTGTAGAAGAACGGGTAATTGACCAAGCCAATATTCACGCGGACTCGTGAAGGGGGTTGTCGGAAAGAGGGAAAAGACTTGATATCCAAGTGCGACGTATACAGAACCTTTAGGAGCTTGAGTCTTGACAGCATGGTCCAAAAAAAGCGGGATGCTGGGTTAGCTCGAATTAATCTAGACAAATCAAATTCTTTTGACATGTTTCTTGGTTGCTCGAGATGCGATGATCAAGCCGTGCTTGTGATTAAGCAATGCTAACCTTGTTCCAACGACTCTTACAGAATGAACAGATAATCGTATACAATTCTAACTATATGCGTAAAACCATGCTTTTTACCTGATCGGTATTAGTTATTTCCCCCCTACTAATGGAATCTACCTACACGGGCAATGAAGGGTAGGTAGCACACGTCTACCAGGGGCCACGAGACGGCATCCGACATTGACGGCCCAGTTCCGTCATTATCCATCTATCTTTTGTAGTCGAGCGTATGGTTGGTCGGGAAGAAAACATACCGTTATATTTCATCATCATGTATTAAGCAATCAAAGACAACAAGAGACGTTTTGGCCTTGCACAATACAATCATGATAGCTAACCTTTCATTGCTAGTTATGAGTGGTTAATTAAGCTTAGCCAGTATCTACATAACAAACAACACATATAAAAATACATATTTAAAACAATACTAAGAATGTTCCAATACAAGTTGTGTTTTAAATAGTGCATATAAAAATGGTAGGGAAGATATGAAAAGATTTTGATACAACAACAATCAAAAAGTCAAAATGAGAGAATGAGAGAATGAAAAAAGATGGTGTCCTCGGTGAGGCTCGAACTCACGACCTTTGGATATCCCAATCTTGGATTGGATCATATAGAATATGAGACCAACGCTCTAGCCAACTGAGCCACGAAGACTGCTGATTTGTCATTTCACTGATGACTGGAAGCAGTGGCAATTGATTCCAGACAAATAGCGAGCAAGCTGTTCATTGTCCAAACCAGCCAGAAAATGGCTCGAAGGTATATGTGCCACCGATACAATTGTATTGCTAATACTAAGATCGAGGCGATTTTTGAAGTCTTAGTACTTGGCACGCTTGGTTACTTATTATATAACCGCAGGACTACCTACACCCTGGAACTTGCGTTTTTTTTCTGGTCACTCTGCTCAAAGGGTCTCAAGTAATATAGCTGCAATTGCTGTCTTTTTGCTATACACTTCGAACGGTTTTTCTTTTCCTATTTTGACAGACTTATAACATCGTTTTATTATTTAACATTGCTGTTAAAACAACAGCGTACAGCTTAAAAAGGTTGGAACTGAAATGTTTTTGCTGTGCAATGTTGGAATAGCTCATGTAACCTCCCCTACTGCGTATAGGTAGGGTGTCACGGTGGCCCACCCGTTACCCACTATACAATTGTACTATAACATACCTATACAATCAGAAACTGAAAGTTGAGGCTCATTCACAGCATTTTTAGGCCCGTCCGGGCATTGCAGCTTCTTTCTTTCCCCCGATTAGCTTCCTCCCTCTGACGATAAGCAACTTCTGAGGGTAAGTTTTGCCCTTAGTTCCGGGCTCGATGTCATTTTCGTGCCGCACAGATCCCAGCATTTCAACCTTGTCTTGCAGAACATTCTGCTCAATCATCTGCTGCAGATCAATGGATTTAGATCCTGAGCCAGTAATTATGAAGCAGGTATTCGCATGGTTTTCTTAGCACACGGGGGATAGCTGCAGTAAGAAGATCTGTTCCTTTGTTGTAGAAAAGGCGGCTAACCACCACAATAGTGATAGTATCGTTAAGTCCGAGAGGATGAGCAGGAGATCCCATAGAAAGAAACCCGTCGATTAAGTCTAGGTTAACTCGGAAACAACTGCAAAATATAAGGAGTAGAGATTTTTCTTTCTTTGCATTTTCTCTTAACGAAGTGAAACATCCAATTAGAAGAGAATAGAGTGAGGGTACGTATGTGAGAGATCGCTATTCAGGTCTCGGCCTAAGGTTTCATTGCGTCTCAATCGTGACGATATTCTAGGCTACGCGGCCATGATTTGGTTCAAGGGGGCTATGGTGTAAGGAAGGGTGTATTGGGTTTCTAAGTGTATATTTACATTATGCAACTCAGAGGCATGCAGAGGTCTTTATGCGTTGCGTTTGAGAAAGGCGATCGGATGTTTATAGGACTCACAGCCTTGTATTGGACCTCAACCATCGTAATTTATGCATGTATGTAAAAGCTAGCTATGAGATTAGAGTATGGAGTGGTGCCAAGACAACCTGCACACCCCTCGAAGCAGGGCAAGGTCTTGTTTACAGTTCACGATAATTTATGAAATGGGCTCATGTGTGCCGATTTCAGGATGAAACTACCATTGTTACTAGTCGGCGACTGCAGACACGAAGATGAAAGTAGATATTACCAGCTCTCATGCGCGCATATCCTTGATCTCCATCAGGCCACGGTTTCAGCAGCATTATGAAATACTCTATAAGGTACGCTTTACTGCGTACTGAGTATTTCAGGCGAGAGATATGCCATCGAATAGACAAGGGTTGTGATGCTGGGGATGTCATATCTTTCGCTAGTCCTTGGGGGCGATAGTTCAACGATCCCCTAGATGGCAGATCTCAATATGACGGTAAGTGTGGATGAACATTGTCAGCTCGACCATTTATTTACCTTCTACATGTATCGCACGCTTCCGGCCCTGGCGAGACTGTGTACGCTTCGAGCGTGGTGGCAGAACAATCATAGTATGTGTCGTATTACCGCCGCAACTAGCGGTATCATCTATCATCACGTACGACACGGCACGCACACTGGTGGGTTTATGGCGCGAGAAGTTGCCTCCTTTCTCGTGCTCTCATTCTTTCATTCACGGAATTGCATCAGAGTGCGCAAGCTACTCACATAGTACATAGTACACAGCCAGCTAACAACACTCCATTCGTGAAGTCCAGCCGAGTTGACTCACACTTGTTACTACCCCAAATCCCTCAAAGTTGGTCAACCGTCTAGCATATCACAGGTCATCTCTAATTGGCTGATGCTAGGTCAGGTAGATGCCCATCTGGGCTTCTAGGTAGGAATCCTGGCTATGAATGGTAAAAATCCCCGAGCGCAAGGGACACGCGGGAAGGAAAGGGTTGCCGAAAGATGATACCAAATTGTGTCCCAATACAGAGCACCGGTAAATGTGATGGGCCTGAGTATATGGTGAGTATGTATAGGTAAGGAATATATACTGCGTAGACTTGTGACGATCACGGCCGAGTTGAGTCTGCAGCCGGGGTGTGAGGGCTGAAGGTGGTTGATTAATCATGTCAACAGTCTTGGCCTGCTCGTGTTTCTCCTTACGCATATTGCGTAGACTTCTTCCACTCGGGACACAACAACTGCTGCTGCTACGTCAACTAGATAGTACGTACTACAGAAACTTCGACGATCCCGCACAGAAATCGCTATCTCTTGCTGTACGTTGGACGATGCACTGCTAATACTACCCAGGCTCAGGCTGAATGCAATGATCCATGGTCTAGAAGTCAATTGGGTAGAGACGCTTCAATGCCGTCTAAACCACCCTCTCAAGCAGCCAGCCTCTCATGGACGGGTCTAGATAAAATGCCGCAACCGAGCAAAATCCATGGTAGATACTACCCATTGATACTAGAATAAGTAGTGCGCATGCATAATGTGCAGAATGAGGAAGAGTGGGAGTGGGCGTGAGAGAGTGAGGGTGAGACTCGTTGAAACGGTTTCAACGTCTATCTATCGTGGTGTATGATGCGTAGTAGTAGGTAGGTATATGCCCATCCCTTCTGTCCATCCCATCCCATGCCGATCTTACTTGCAGCATATCGGGTTAGCGCGATGACCAAACTCGGTGAGCGTTGTTTAACAGTGTAATGCAGTGTAACGCAGTTGTATGTACGCTGTATGTACCATAGTGCTGTACTTGTGTGAGGGCTGTGACTTGGCAGGGACCCCTACGAAGTACCGCTGATTATACCGCTGAATTATACCTACCGCCGCCGATTTAATATGCCTCAGAGCACAAAAAGCCAACGGCTTCTCCGCAGATCAGTGGCACATTGTCGGATGTAGTCCCGACTTACACTACATAGCGTATTGCGTAATCTACCTCTAACAAGGCACGCATACTGAGTACACTACGCAAACATACTGCGTACTTAGAGTACACACGGTACCTGCTCAAGTAGGTTAGGTCGAGATCTGGATACATGTGCGATGTACAGTACCTACTTAGTGTATACATCTGTACTGGGTATGTTGCCTGACAGGCTATGCTGCACTCCACGATCAGACCAGGCTTTGGAGCCCCCCCGCATCATGCATATGGGCTAATCCCCCGCATGTCGCATCGTAAGTAGCATCGTAGGTAGCATCGTAAGAGCTCGGCCCATGCTCGTTCACGTCTGTCCTCGTACCATTTGGAGGCCCAAACCCTTCCGCTGTGCCGGAAGGATTGTACAAACACTCTGAAGACTACCGAAACTATCTACCTGCCTACGCAGTAAGGTAGGTACAAGAGCACAGGTTTTTTTTTAAGAGGGTAGTATTTTTATATACTTTACTGCGTATACAAATACATATATAGCCCACATTACCACCTACTAGACGCGGGGGGGCACATGCAACGCTCTTAGTCCCAAAACCCCCAAACCTTGATCCTCTCCAACCCATTGTCTCTTTCTTCTTGACTTACCTTTACCTATTGTCATTTCAAAGTAGCCGGTTGATCCGTCTCTAAATCATCTTCAGTCAAACATCATCACACTGGCCTTTAGGTATATCTTTCACAGTAGGAAGATTCAGAGCTTGGGCGACTATATGACCCGCTACAGCGACGACTCAAACAGTTAGTAGCTATTGGCTGTGTCGTTGCAGCCTAAGGAATGAACAAGATGTCACCAAGCGCCACTCGGCCCTTTTCGACGACGTCTCATGTGTACCCGAGCCATCTACCCACTCTGTACAAGTCAGGTCGGATGGAGAAGAAGTTGTGAGGCGACCCGTCATATTTCTATCATACGAGCAGAAAAGGCTTACGAGACTCTTATGACAGTGCTACCGCAACTGCCGCCGTGGTAGGCATAGGTTAGTAATGTTAACATCGTCTTACATACTGAGTCGTCGATGTGCCGTCCTACTAACACATGACACAACAGGCTACGGTATGGCCAAATATAAGGAGTATCAGGAGCAGCAACAATATCGTAATGCTGAGGCTGAAGCAGCCTCTCGGCGGCAGACAGAGGCCATAATGGATGCCTATTCTGATCGATCGAGTCTTGCCGAGCTCGAGGCTGCTGTCAAGGCTTATGAGACGCATCGAAAGAGTTAGCTCTTCGATCTTTTACTTTAAGCTTGGGCATCTGATCATGAACCCTCGCTTTTCTCAACTATAAGTCCATGGGGCTTTTCGGGGCAGCACGATAAATGGTTTACGACTTAGACGGCGAACAAGAACAAGATCTTACAGCGTGTGCTACAAGCGGAACACATAAACCTAGAGCCTCTCCAGGCTCGGCGAGGGCTCCACCTCGAACATACATTGGGAGCATTTGCAAGGAATACTTCTCTCCTCAATCCATCAATCCATTCAGCCATAACATACCTCGGTTAATTTTAGCCGGTGATGGTGTCGGCTTCGGAAAGTCTGGGGGGTTAGCCCCGGAATCTTACGGCCATTATATACTATCGGATGATATTGAACATCCGACACGGGAACATGCGATCGGCAGCGACCGGCTCCTCCGAATAGCGTTTCTACCTGCAGAAAATTATGCACCCAATTGTAGGAAGGGAATTACCTATTGATAGGCTGGCAATATGCCAATCGATAGAACCAGGTCCTCCCTGATCAAATTTGGGCGCCGAGACTTTATGAGTGAAAAGCCTAGGTAAAAATAGCCCTGAATTTAATTCCTCGGCTTTGACGCTTTAGTCCATATTACCTAGCCGCAAAGTATAGCCATAGCTCTACTGTGCCAGCCCCGATATGCAACCCCGACAATTTTCCAGAAGAGGAATAGATGCCGGTGTAAGCCGTAAAATCTTCCAATGTGCCTGGCATATTCTTTCCCCACGAGACCCGCATAGTCGAGCTACACGGAAGTGCTAAAATCAGCTCCCTGGTGTACACGTGCAAGGGGCTAACGTGGCCCGGAAGCGCCACATTTCGTTTGCCTAATATGTAGTTAACGGCCTTGTACGACTGCTAATATGGTTTGTCCCTGGGAATACTATCACTGTTGGTCATATATCGAGGTAAATAAACATCTACTTGGAGAGAAACCTGCTTATTTATCTAAAGACCAAGATTGCTGGTATCTTGTTAAGCTTGTGGCTTCTAGGCAGCACAGGCCATGGTGTACACCGTGCGACAGTTGCTGTACAGGAACCTAAGGAGCACAGACTAGCTCTACTTAAATTGGTAGTATTTGTACATAGTTTTTTAGTACTATACTTAAAAGATGTTTTTTTTTTAATATTTACTTTTTTAAGTATAAACTTAATTTTATATAATAATTATAAAGTTTTAAACTAGTATTTAAAAAGTATAAATAGTTATTTAAGTAGTTTTATAATATTATATTTTAAATAAACCTTTATATAATATATTAATACTTTATTTATTTTTTATTTTATTTTTTAATTTTATTTTTATTTTATATATTTTAATATTAACTTAATAAAATAGCTAAAAATAATAATAAAACTATAAAGCTTAGCTTTAAAAGTAATAATTTAGTTAAATTAATAGTTAATAATATTATTAAAAGTATTTATAAATATATTAATTAATTTATAGTTAATTTATAATTATAATTTAATAAAATTAAAGCTATATTAATAAAA